>CP137672.1:20031074-20142629 GCA_037976565.1 Mesocentrotus franciscanus
TAACATGAATTGTGTCCGATAGTTGAAATCAGATATTTTTATGTTATAACTAGCCAGGTGTATTTATTGTGTACTATCTGGGGGTAAATAAAATGATTTATTACAATTTATCAGTACTTGCTCTTTCTATCTGTCTGATTACTTCTCATTTGTCATCGTATTGCAGAAATTAAATTAAAGAGATAGTTGAGTTCTGTTGCAGAGGGCGCTACACAAAATAATTTTTTGTGAGATAATGAATAACCGTGTGTCAAATTTGAAAGAATATACAATTTAAATCACAAAATCATCTTTGTTTGATCAAAATCGGTTCAGAGGCGGCTGAAATATCCATAAATATAACCATTTCTAATATTTGTGGTGGTCCACAAATATTCAATAATTTTGAACCAGCCGTTGAAAAACGAGATCGTGCCTTATACGTTTTATTCCTGCCAATGCCAATATTGGCTTTTTGTTGGCTTTTTCATGTTGGTTATAATACGCACAACCAGCCGGCCCCTGTATTATTATTAATTAATTAATCAACGGTCACCGTATTTTTTTGAAAGTGGAGCTGAATTATGATCGTATTCAATCTAAAATTCTCACATTTTCGGGTCTAAAATTACCTTCATAGCAATTTTAGGTTCTAAAAGGGCACTAGAAATGTTATAAATAAGAATAAGAGCAATAACCATGCACTTAAACAAGAACTCAACTATCCCTTTAAGTAAATCAATTTGAAATTACTGTTTGTCACATGGTTCCCAGCTGTCAATGAAAACAGTAATTATGTTTGCAGTTTGTTCTTTTTTCTCCCGATTTCTACCGCCATACCCAATCATCTGGTGTACTCACTGTTTGGATACCAAAACAAATACCTGAATAAGAGAATACTTTCTTTTGGGCCAATGCAATAAGCCAGTTCGTAGATACAATCTCAGCATGGGCAGATAAAGGTCATATGTACCAAAATTGTAAAATCCATCGAGACGAATACTGGATTTGTGCTCATAAAAGTTGTGTAATCATTCATTTATTTACATGCTCTGATATGCAAGTAGTCTTTTCAAGAGGGCAGACAAAAGGTATTTATGAAGTACCTCCATCACTCTCACAGTGATTAGTCTAAAGTGCACAAAGTGGGACGTCTCCATGTTTGAAACATCTGTGGATATCGGGGGTCATTTGTACCAATGCTTACCACGAACTGGGCCCCGTCTTACAAAGAGTTGCGATTGATCCAAATCAATTGCAAGTTTGCAGTCTCCTACATGTATCTCTTATGTACATAGTTGCGATTGATATCAACTCTTTGTAAGACAGGGCCCTGGTCTATTTCCTGATTTTACTCTGTTTCAACTCAAGTGATTTGTTTGAATTCCAGCAAACTCAAGAACTTAATCCACTAACAAGTGTCCAAATATGGTAATAGTTGCAAAATCATGAACATGTCTCACTTTTGACTCCATTTTGACATTAAATACATCAAATAATGAAAAAAATATTGATGAAACAAGCAGACTAAGAAACAAAATGTATTTGTAATAGTTTCTTTTATTCATAGTTACAAAAAAGCTTACTCATGAGCTTCATATATTTGTATACCTCATACAGTACTTTCTATAATTTAATGCTAATCAGAGGAACTGAATCTCAATAATACTCATGAAATATAGACATTGTATCATCAACCTATATTTGAAAGTGCCCAACAAAGTCATAAAGAAAAGAACAGATTCCATTTGTTTCCAAGCACTCTGAAAATAGTTTTAAAAGAATAGCCAAGTTAATGCATCATTGTCCAAGACATTTCCCCAAAGCTTAAACCAATCAAGCAGCCTAATTTTATTATACATGTATACAATGATACATGCACACATTGTTTCTCTATTTACATTCATATAAATATGTTCTGAAAATATATTGATATATCTGAAAAATTCTTAAAATTTTCCTGAAAACTAATAATATAATGGTTATCTTTTTGAACAGCAAAAGTACTTGGTATATAATTCAAGATGATCGAGAAGTACATTTCTTCTTTTAATTTTAATAGCTATCTTTTCAACTTTCAGACAAAGCCTTTGCTTTGTACAGTGCATATTGTTCCCAGAGACAATACATATTATTATGTAGTAATATATAAAGTAAAGTAGTATTGTTGCCAATTTGAAGAACTACACATGATCAGGTCACTTTTATGTTAATTGAGAGTGTATGTTAACTATGTTTACTCACAAAATCTCTTTACAGAAGTATAATTTGAAGCTCATATTTTGAATATAGTATTACAACATGAAACTACTCACATAAGAAAAAATATAGATTGGTGATTGGTATCCTTTAACTAGAGAGAGAGAGAGAATTAGCTAATACAAGTACTTTTCAATTGATGTTTATGATGTCATTACACAAAGATGCTATGTATAGTTTTCAAAAGGGCAGAGGGATAAAAGTGATAAAGAAAGATTTTTGTTTTGTTGGTAATGAGAGACCGATAGTGAAAGTAAATGCAGTAGAATGAAATTACATGCACCTCACTGAAATCTGATATGAAAGATTGATAAAAATAGAAAAACAAAGCTATCTTGGAACACAATGATAAGTGAACATCAAGTACGCTTGCATTATTATCACAATCATTATCACTCACTCAAATATTCATTCAAGTGCTATAAAAGATATCGTGGCAGCATAATTTCTTTTTTTTCCCTTTTAAGTGAATCCTAATTGCGGAAAGGATATTTAAAAATAACAGTGTTAACAATTGTTAAAAAAAAAAAAAAATCATAACTTGCCAAAAAAAATACCTTGCAAGATGGGATAACTTATTAGACACAAAATTATTGCTTTGTGGGAGAGCCTTGTCGAAATATATATACGGTAGGGCTCTAGTGAACTTGCTTCAGAAAAAAAAAGTTATACAATAAATTATAACCAAGGCTGCTGGTAATGAAGATAAGTGTAGTTGTATTTGAAATGTTACCAATAGAACAATAGTTATTTGTACCAGTTCCAGGCTTAGAAAATATACCTAAATGTTCCTGTGATTAAGAATTTCAACAATTCTTGAGAGTATGTCAAAAGAGCAAATTATTCTATTGCTCATTCTAGAAAGACTTATTACAGACAAGTGGGATTATTAGAATGAATTATGACCTTACTGTTTAATAACAATAAATAATAATATCGATCTTTAATAGGAGCTCTAAAATGGAAAAAGTACCATAGTGCTTTAAAAATTACATAATATGAAGAGAAGCATGACATACATAGACTCTTTAAAAAAATATGTAAAGCACATAGTTACTGAGGAGAGAGAAGTATGTTTTAAGGGATCTTTTGATATCTTGAAACTATCAAACAAGGTCACCAAACTGAACTATTACTAATAAAGCAAACTGTGATTTGAATATGATTTCAGCATAAAATGGAAGAGCATATATGAGATGGATACAAATATTTCAATCATACAAAGAGAATACAGCAAAAGGAAATATAACAAGAATATATTTCATATGTAGCTACATGGAAAATATACATGTATATTATTTTCCTATAGTGATCTAAAATGTATAGAGTTAACATACTGGTAGTATAATACGTTAAGGATGCAACATGGGCTGACACATTACAAGCATACATGAAAAAGGGTCCCCTTACACTTTATTATCAAAATATTCCCACGTATCATTTGCTTTTTCCTTCTCCTTTCCAGGCACCACTTCAAATCTGGTCTGATTATTTGGGGCACCGAAATCATAACATTGAACGTTCGTTCATATTTCATTTGAGAGACTAGTAATAATCAGGGTTTATTTTTGACAAAATATTATTCTCATGGAATCTATTGTACATGTAGTAAATGCAGAAGACTACAAGCAAATGAAATCTGCTAATGCAAATTCGATAAAATCAGGATTTTTTTTGGGTGACAGGTGAGTGATGAAGTTTTTCAAAGATACATGGAAGTACATCTGGGCCCTGTTTCATAAAACTTGTAATCAATAACAAGTTACAACCACTGTTATAAGCTACTGAAATCGTGGAATCTGATTGGCCGAGAGCAAATCTGTCATAGAAATTTAGCATTTGTTATTAACAGGTTTTATGAAACAAGCCCCAGGGCCTACATCTGAGCCTACTCCAAAATTGCACTGAAGTACTGAAGATGACAAATGTGATACTAATTGGTTCAAAATCAACCCAATTTTTCATCATTTGTGTTTAAACATCACTTTTTTTACGTAAGAGGTTGCATATTCATATTGATGCATTACATTCAATTTGATTTTGAACCATTTTCAATGAGGGCTCTGATGAAAACAACCCCATACAAATATAAAGATTCTAATTTATTGAGTTTCTGCTGAAATGCTGGGTTGTAATACTATATCTTTACTTTTGGCTCAGTAGAGCACTCATTAGAAAATGGAAAAAATACGGAGCATACTTAATTAAAAAAAAAAAACTGACGTAATCCCATCAAGACAAGAGCATTTGCAATTTTGCATATACATGACAGATGAGATTGTAGCATTAGAAGTTTTAGAACCATTACTTGCAGCAGCTGAATAAAACTGAAATTATAAACAGAAAAGAATGTTCGTGGGGGAAAACAAACATATCTTCACGCAAAGAAGTATGACCACAAGGGAATGTTGGAAAATGACAAGTGGTCTTTCAATTATAAACGAGACACAAAAATATTATATAGCAATTTGCTAATTTTTACATCTTATACCATAATCAAAATTCGAATTAAAAAAAAATATATACCATAGCGTTTATACAGTCGTGAAACAAATCTATTCAACATTGATTAAACTACAGAAATTATTTTCCTTGTTATACCACAGCTATTAGGCAAAACCTGTAAAGAAGTCTAGATGCTGTACATCGGTTTAAATATGGGAGTTATTTTCCTTGATTTACATGCCATAATTTAATATAGTATGCATTCATTCCATTCCTGAGAAAAGTAAATTGATTAAAGAAAGTCATTTGTGTATCAAACTATAAATAGACCGGTTTACTAACATATTCAAATGTTATGCATACTTTTTAATCAAAGGTTGTTCTTGACAACCCAAGAGCTAGCCCAAGGCTTGCCTGACATAGCAACAAATAATGTATACAGGCTGGATTCCAAGTATTGTAGTTCACTCATTAATAACAGGTTAATGGAATAACTCATCACTAGGTCCCCAGGAAAGAAACATCCATAAATTTGAATATGTTTAATACTAAACCGGTCTATTGGAAAATATTTGCACAGGCACTAGTACATGTACTTCTCTGCGGTAAGTGCGCTATAGACCAAAAACAAAACACTTATCTTGTAGAAAAGAAAACCAAAGTGATGTGCAAAACTGTTTTGCCATCTGAAAAAAATTGTGAAAGGTTAAAATTTCTGCAAATTTCTGAGATCAGAGGCTACAAGTTAAATGATCCAACTCATGGTATGTAAAGTTTGCTGCAGCATGCACCTGTACACACGTGTACAAATAATAGTAATAGTAATTATTGAAACGGTGCTTAAAAAGCACTTTCCACCGAAGTCTCTATAAAGCGGTATACAAACTCTATAGACGGGTAAACATGACTAGATAATACGCACCTGTAAACATTCAAATAGCTACCTGACATAATACATAAAGATATGAGCACCTGACTATTAACTGGTTGACTACTGAATTCTCTCAATCATTATAAAGGAATTACCAGATTCCAGTAGGCAATGGGGTAAAGCACAGCAAACCATTTTGAGTTTTACAAAGACTGTATATACAGCAATAGTACAAAGAACCAAATGATACAGTTAATGTCTTCACCACAGAGTGGACGTTTTCTGATTCTATTTATGTGAAAATGGATAAGAGTATTAGTCTTCATTGAATTTGTGAAGATGAAAGTATAACAATATGGAGTAAAGGAATCCAGCAAAGATGTACATGTAGTTGAAAAGATAAAAAAATTTAACCTTCAAGGGGTGAATGACATATGTATGTTTTTAATCACACAATCAATATGGGTTCTAATTTATAAAATCCAAACAAAAAATGAAAAAGAGTGTCATTCTAATAAATTTGAAGAAAAAACTCATGAAAATACAGTTAAAATGCCCTCAAGCACACTGCCATCAAGCATTATTTCTGTACTAAAACTGCTAATGATATAGAATGGTATGGGAACAATTTTTGGAGCACACTTAAGCTTCAGCTAAAAGTTCCAGTTAAATATAATATGTACATGTACATGTAGGTATATGAAGAGTATACATGTTCACTGTTGCCCATATCAAAAGATGGGAAAATGTGTTTTCGCCTCCTTTTGTGAAATGATTGTGACAGTATGATTTATTTCGCTGGATAGATAAAAGTTCTGAGAAGATATCAACTTCATCTATCAAATCATATTGTCATAATCATTTCATGGAAGAAGGTAAGTAAAACAATTATTGAAAACAAGAAATTGAAAGAAATTGAAAACAATAAAATTGTGAAAACAAAGTTATGATTGAGCTCTGGATGTAATGAAGTATGCGTGTGCAACATTGAGTTGGCAAAAGAAGGATGAAGCACAAGATTAATAAAGAGAATTTCTCTCACATGTCAGATTGGACATCAATCATTTATAACATCAGAGTGAAAGTATTTTGAATTTCGCAGAATGAGGGAGAGTAAAAGTAAAGAGAAGAAAAAAACTGCATCTGAGATGAAATTCGTGATTAAAGGCAATTAACTAGCAATATCAAAATTTGAAGAAGTGGAATATTATCTTAAAGGCAGGGTATTCTACTGACACTACTTTTGATTTATGTACATGTATACTGCCATCTGATGCTCACAATGTCCTGATGTGTTGACAGCTATGTCCCACAATGCATCACCCAACTGCATGACGCACGCATGATGATGCCTGGGTACAGAAACCGGAAATCGCTCAATGTACGCCGTCACCGAAAGATGGCGCAATTGAAAATACATTACAGCAGTGGTAGTGATGTTGGGAAATACCCTGCCTTGAAATGTTTTGCACGAATTTCGTTTCCAACAATGTTAGCCATATTAGAACATTCTGATTTGTGCAGTAATACATGGGGGCAATTAGCATGCACGCACTCATAAAGTTCACCTACCGGGTATATGTGGCATTGCTATTCAATGAATGGAAGGATTCGCCTAGAAACTCATGTGCACACGAGATGCTCAAAGACTTCAAACATGGGTAAGTTTTAACATCGTGTCACGAAAGGTTAAAGTGTCCTCCTATCAGTTCTAGGTTCCATTTTAAAGAGACATGTTCTTCTCAATTTCTTGAATCACTGCCATTTTATGGTTGGCAAATATTTTCAACTACCTTTTACTACATGTAAATACCACCGACTATGGGTACATGACCGATTTGAGTCAAACGGTATTGGAAATTCTCTTCCCACTTCACACACAGCACTAAAATAATTAAAAAACACTTTGATCAAAAAATTAATTCACAAATGTAGCTAACTGTGCAATTATGTACAAACTAATAACTTTTGAAATAAAGAAAACCAAAGTGAACGAAAAATAAAGAAGATAACTTGACCAGCAAGCAGAATTTTCTAAAAGAATGTATATATTACATTAAAGCCTTCTTGTAAATGTTTTGACAATGGCAATTTGACTTGATTCAGAGTTGATCTGACATATACTTGTAGATCACTGGATACATACAATGTATCAACTACTAAGTGTAAGGAAAAGAAAAACCATTTTTGATGGTTAAAGAAGACGATATTAAAATCATATCAAAATTGAGTTTTCTTATTGTTAAGTTGTACGATGTCAACTTTATTTGGAGTATTATTAGTCGGATAAAATTCCTATGAATACTATTCCTAAAATTATGCTTTGAATATCTAATTAGATTTTCACTTTTTGAAAGATCAGGGCTTCAAAATCTGTGTGTATCACATGATTAATTCAGAATACAATGATTGCCATTGTGTGTGGCAGCTCAAATTCTAGAGTACCCCTTGGAACCCAGTGTCATGAATCATTCATGACACTGGGTAGCAAAAGGGTAGCAGAAACAAGTGTAATGCACAATGACATCATTGTGATCTGAATTAATTACTGATACACATATATTGTATGGCCTTCATTATCTTGATTATTCAGAACACTGTTTTGAGAAGAAGAGTATACACAGAAATATCACAAACTTAATGCAGATAAATTTGACATCCTTCAACCTTACAATGTCCAAACCTCAACTTTTGAGTTATTAATGATCAAAATTGTCTTCTACACCTAGTACAATAGCTCAAATGCCCTTTAGTATTAAACTTAACTAAACTAAACTTAACTAACCTACTCGAAAAATAAAGAATTTGAGACCATTCTTCCAAGTCTTTAGCATCTCAGAAACAATATTGATGCAAGGCATGAAAGCACACTCTCAAATAAAGTATATAATTTGCTTTTTACCTATGTGCAATGAACAAAGCTACAAAAGACATATTAGTATCCCAATTATTTTTTTCTGGTAAACATGGCGTTACATCAACATGCGACAAGACATTTGGTAAAACTGGTGTTAATGTACTCAAACCACAAGAAAATATATTCAAAGATCTTTCCGATGACTTGACTATTCATCAGCACAGGTAGTACATATATAGGCTATTCTATAAGCCTAGTTCACAAATGACGCGGTAAGCGGCATTTTGTTTTCATAACGTGAAAAAGAATGGCGATTGTGCGCAACAAAGGTCCAACGTGTAGATCTCTGTGATACGATACAGAAGTGTGCGGTGTATTACACTTACGTTATCATTTTTGTTTAAATGCTGCAGTTTACCGTATCATACCTGAATGAGGCTTTATAGGCGATTCTTAGGGGGAGGAACCGAACTCTTCTGTGTTCTTCTTTAATAGCTTAACATTAATATTGAGCTTTTTAATTTGTCGCCATGAACAAGTGCCACAACGAGTGACATCACTTTCAGGCATTTGCTCGCATGAGCTCCATAGCTGCATGGCTCTCCAAACCCTACAGTGGGAACTGAGCGAAATTGGGCCTGTTCGCATTGTTAAGAACGACAATGTAGTGGTATTAAAACGGCTCCACATCTATTATTTTGATGCATTTCTACAGAGCTGCCAACCTTGTGCGGCCAAAAAAAGGAACCATGATGGCAAAAAAAAGGAATTTCAAGCAAAAAAAAGGAATTCATTAAAACGAAACTTAAAACCACGCGACACACTTCCAATGCAGAAATGTCCATTTATTCCTCATGCTGTTTTTTCCATACAAGCAGGTATATTTTTTTGTTATTTTGGTATTATCGGCATTTCATTCTTTTTGAGAATATTTTTCTCTTCAAATATGTTTTCAAGTATGCTTTAAATTTAGTTTTCTATTGAATTTGTGATCAAATCAACATTTTAGGGCAGTTGTTTGACGTGTGGTATGTTAAAAAATTAAAATAAAAAAATTAAAATTAAAAAAAAATTAAAAAAATTAAAAAATTAAAAAATTAAAAAATTAAAAAAAACGTATTTTATGAAGAAAAAACGTACTACCGTAATTTAGAGGAAAAAACAGAGTAATTCCGGCAAAAACGGAATGGTTGGCAGCTCTGTTTCTATCTTAAATTATTGCTTTAATGGCTGATAAGACTGTCACAGTGAGGCCTTTAGTTTGACTGAAGGTTCTAAATTACAATTTGATTCATTAATCTACCTTGAAGCATTCATGCAACTTGACTCATTGAATCGTCATCATCATCGCTGAAAACCAAAATCTGTCTCCACTCACACAGTGGACGGGGGTTCTGTGGTAGTCACCCTGCTTGAGTAACTCTTTTAAGTCGTTCACCATGAAAATCCAAAGCTCCCCCATATGAACCTCGGCAAGAACCACATGCGGATAGAAATAATCGTCTTGTACGAAAACTCTTTCATAAAATTGACATTTGTCAACCTTATATAGAGGTGGTCAGCAGAGCCAGAAAGAGTCCGAGTGGCACAACCGTCGAAACAAGAGGCCGATTTTCCAGTCTAGAACAACACGGTGCTTTCTCCTGCTCGTGTCTTTCCCCTCTGTAGGGTGATTAGGCTCATAACATGTTCCGATTCTCCAAGAAGTTCCAGAGAAACCGACTCAGTTGCAACATCCAGCTTTTTTGTTCTTATATCCTGGCCCACCAAATGTATCATCAGGTGTCAACTCTGAAGAAAAAACAAAAAACAAAACAAAACAATTTGATAGAAGGTCTGTCTAAGATGTACATTAGTCATGTAAAGCAAAAGAAAAGGATGACAAGCATAAAATCTGAGGCATAATATCTGGCTTTCGGTAATCTTGGGTTATGGTAATGACTGAAAAATCTCATTAATAAAGCTTATACTAAGTTTTCGAGATCCCCCCATCTCTGGAGAAGAAAAAAATTAATTGAAATGATACATAAAAATCAATCACATTAAAATGCTGGTCACATAGGTCTGTATTCTACCAATTCAGTTCAACCATTTAACAAAGGAAAACTTAAACATCACACTTTCTTTTGTTAAACCCAATTTGGAACAAAAACTAAAACCCACATCAGGTTTAAGTTTCAGTAGAATACCAGCTTTAGTCTTTTTAAGACTGATCCACAGTCCATTCGATTGGTGTTTAAGGACATAGTAGGACTACCAACAAAATTTCCATAATTATCCTTCACAAAATCATCATTTGATCTGTCATTTCCTGTCTATAAAACTTTTCACTGCACTTACTAATCCTGTTTTCACTGCTCTGTGCGATGGCGATCTGTCTGCTAGCTGACTTTGCCTCAAGGTCTTCCAGGGCTTTCAGTACTGATGCATTGAAAGTTATTCCCGCAAGACGGTTGAAGAATTCTTCCACGTTCTGGCCTGATCCAAACAAATAATTAAAAAGTTTGAATAATCGATGATACTTAATTCTCCACCATTATCAACAAAATCATCAACACCATCACCATCACCATCATCATCACCATCAGTATCACTATCATTATCACGATTATCACGATCATCATTGCCATCATCACCGTCACCATCATCATCACCACCATCATCACCAATTCACCACCATCATTATCAATATCATCATCATCATCAGCATCATCAGCATGAGCAGCATCATCATCGACCACAATCATCTCCATCATCACTGTCACTATTATCACCATCATCATCACCCCCCCCCCTCTCTCTCCTCCTCCTCCTCCTCCTCATCTCACCTCCTCATCAGCATGAGCAGCATCATCATCGACCACAATCATCTCCATCATCATCACCCCCTCCTCCTCCTCCTCCTCCTCCTCCTCCTCCTCCTCCTCCTCCTCCTCATCTCACCTCCTCATAAGCATGAGCAGCATCATCATCGACCACAATCGTCTCCATCATCGCCGTCACTATTATCACCATCATCATCACCCCCCCTCCTCCTCCTCCTCCTCCTCCTCCTCCTCCTCCTCCTCCTCCTCCTCATCCTCCTCCTCCTCCTCATCATCCTCCTCCTCCTCCTGCTCCTCCTCCTTCTCCTCCTCCTCCTCCTCCTCCTCCTCCTCATCCTCATCCTCCTCCTCCTCCTCCTCCTCCTCATCATCATCATGTTCTCACCTGTCAATGAGGACACCGACCAGTATTCAGCATTGATCTCTTTAGCTACCTCCATAGCGGCCTCTTCAATCTTTTGAACCTCGTCATGTGATTCCTGGATAGCAAAAGAGAATGATCAACATGTCATCCACTCTTTCAGGGAATCTATAAAGCACTGTTCACATGTGGTCAACTACCCTCTAACAAGAAGTTTGAGTTCCAAGGAAAAGAATTAAGATAAAGTAGTAAATGTGACTTTTGTTTTACAGTCTGGGAAACAAAGAGACTGTTGTCAAATATTATTCCACATGAATAAAAAGCATTTCAAAGTACATGTATATGGATTTTTAGTTCAGAGCTATATTTAATACCCTTGTACTTGTATTTCTTGCATTGATACTACACAATGTACATGTTCATATACACTGTTGTTGTATAAGGCTTATACAAATGTACATTAATTGGTACTTCCACTGTACATGTACCGCAGTAGTGTAGGTATAAACACATACGTGTTGTTCTGTCTGTAATTTGTATCAGATTGTTGATAACCAACACAACTGGGGATTTCATAGAATTTTGTGACATCAGGAAGCAAACATGTGTGTTTACAGATTCAGTAGCCATAAAACCATTACATGTAAACACACTGTATACACATACATGTATGTACACCGTATAACAGTGTAGTAAACTAGTACCGGTATTATATATTACAGTGTAGTATTAATACATGTACAGTACATGTACATGTATGTGTACAGATTTGCAGTGTAGTAATGTTTATTGATTGTACATGCATGTACACTGTCTGTACATACATGTACATGTATCAACATATCAATGTATTTGTATCCTCCAAGTCTATAAAAGAGTAACTATTTTTACAACTAGGCGTTGTGGCGTGCGCCTGTAATCCAGCTAATAGTGGAAGTTACAAACTGATTCAGCCGAGGACGCAGGTTCGAAACTGAGTCACGTCTTTCGGATGGTGAATTGGTGACGTTAAAGGTCGGTCCCCAGACGTAAATAATCATATCTGATTGATACACGTCTGTAAAAACCCAATTACACACACACATGTATTTCCCCTTGAAACGAAGACAATCATAATACATGAGTGGAGACAAAAGTACCAGGATGTACATCAGGAAATTATTATTTCAAACCATCAAATGAAAAATTATTTGTACATGTACACTGTAAGTACCCACTCGATAAATTGTAAAAATACTGGTATTGCTGTCATTGCTACTACTACGAGTACAGATAGATGAATTATATGTACCGCATATGAAGATTCTAGGCCCCTGATTGGTCATAACTGCAGGCATGAAATTTGCAACTGACTGCTGGGCAGTATAGCGAGAAATATCGACCGGCATAGTTCTGCTTGCACATACAATGCAAGGACGTGATGGTTGCTGCGCATAAAGTTAACAATGGAGCGAGACGCCCGCGATGCTCATAATAAACCAGTAAATTTCCCTAGATTCTACAAATACATGCATTTTGACAAGCATATTTTGTTAAAATTCCTCTTTTTGAGAATCGTCATGGGGATGCGGTATTTAAAACAAATATTGACTGCTTATATTTCAGGTCACAGGTTGAACTAGAGCTCCTCGGTGACCTCGAGACTGCACTATATGCACCTCGACTTTGTCTCGGGTCACAGTACAGTTTGAAGATCACCTTGGGCAAAAGTTTTAACCGTGCTATTCAAAGCAGTCAATTATCTCTAATATGAATTGAATGATATTGGCCAACATAAACCACAAGTACTGTACATGTATGTTGCAAATAGATGAGCAGACCATATTATGGTTTAAGGGGGTTGATTGCTAGTGCGTGTAAGTGGTCCCTACTGCCAAACATGTAAACAAAGTTTGTAAATCAGCAACTACAAAATAACATGTATTGATGATAACATTTAGGAAAATTTTAGCATAGGATGTCGATTTCCACATTGCATACATCTGTTAAAGATAGACCGATTGAATTTTGAAAAACTCTGTTTTTTTCATGAATGACATTAAACATACTATTCAAAAATTTCAAATGAAATTTCACAAAATTAGTTCAAGGAATTGTAAGAACAACATTGTATACCGGTATCTAACAAAACAGTTTTAAAGTTTCTTGGAAAATGACACTTAAGATTATTATTAAGGCGATCTTTAAACTTTTTTTTGTGTGTGTTTGTTTGTGTGTTTGTTTGTTTGGTTGTTTTTTGCTTTAATCTCTGTTTCACATAATCAATACAAAACAAGTTAACTCTTAATAAAAAAAGACAAAAATCTTAATCTATAAAACACAATGAGACCATTTTCCTCAAAAGGTGATGTTTTTCAACAATTTCAAAATACACTGTTTAGTTAAACTTAATAATTCAACCAGTGGAAGAATTTCGTACATTTACATGTATGTGTTAAATAATACTTTTAATATTTCTTCATTGAGATTGAGGATTAAGGATTGAGAGGCAAATCCAGGGTATTTTGATCATTTAAGTCCCATCCATACAGAAGTATTGTGGAGTTCTGAACATAGATAGACATCAAATGGGTCATTTCACTTCATATTTGGTTAATATTTCTGTTCTAACTTATAGTCGGGCTGTTAAATTAAAACATGGATCTGGGAGTCATTTCACAAAACCATTGTAAGTACAAGCTCAATGGCATCCCATTGAAACATGTTTTAAATCAATTAATACACCCATTTCGATGGGTTGTGGGCAAAATTGTACTTATGATGGTTTTTGTTATAAAATGCTGCCCGGCTATACTTGAATCTCATTAATGGTCAGTAAAGTACAGGATAAACATAGCTAGGACTTGCCCTAGAGTTCAACGACTTACACATAAATCTCGCTTGGTTCCAACCAGGAATATATGAGGATCATGACTGTTCTCGAGTAGTGATTCTTGATACCACCTCTTGGCATGGTCTAACGTGTACGACTCCCTCATGTCAAACACGATCACAACAACTGAAAGTGGAAAAAAGAAGAAAAAGTATTATCAGTTTGAAATACTGTATATGTATCAACAACTTAACAACTTCAAGGGAGTGGGTCGACAGTTTCCATGTGCAGAAGGCCATAATTCGCTGACACCTGACTTTATGGAAATATCATTGATGTGTGTACAATTCTGCACACAGCAAACCTGTGGGCCTATCATAGAAATAGAAATACCCCCTTGTCTCTTGGAGAGTCTTCACGTGAGGGTAAAGTGAGAGAAAGGCTTTACCATGTTGAGGAATGGATGGGGAAATACAAAGCATTACATAATCAAAGGTAAAGACCAGTTCTGGTCTGGTCATGCGATTGCATTGTGAAAGAAACGTTGTGGAATCGATCAGAAAAGGTTGATCATCTAGCATATACAAAGTATTGGTGTGTCACTGCAAGGTTTTGGAATCATCAAAATGATAAGAAATTTGGCCCAGTCTTGGTAAAGTTACAAGCACTGTATACACAGAAAGATGTACATGGGACTATATACGCGACCGCGAATACTAGCCAGACCGGATCGATATGATAATTTACCAAATATATCAATTAGTAGGTGGTTTCCCTACAAAATTTGTATCATCATGTATTAGTCAAAAACATATTCTTTCACATGATCGGTAATTAAAAGCTTCCATTTCATTTTTTGAGAGGGGGCATTTCCAAAAACTGGTCTATACCTTTAAAGATACTACATGTATGTCCCTTTTGCAGCCAACATCAAATTCTGTAGAACTTTGCAGGAATTATGAATATGTCATGTATGTCCTATCTGTGAAATTTAAACGTTAGCAGTGTCCTAATATTCAAATTATGCAAGGAAACCCGTTTACTTGCTAGACTTCACTGTCAGACACTATTGAGTGACTGACTGGCTTTTTCATCTTTGGTAATAACATACATAAAATGAGCTGTAAAGGGAACATGAGCATTTGTCTACATCAATAACCCACTTCTTGTAATGGCCAAAATTAAACTGATTGAATCTTTGCATAAAACGTACGACCATTCGGTACAATGGTCTGAAAAATCAGACTATTACTTACTGGCTCTATAGCTCCTAAGTCGATTCGACAACTAATAGTCGTTATTTTCCCACTTAAAAACATTTTCAAGCCCCCTTTTCTATAGGGAAGTTCTAAATTAGTATTGTCTTTGAAATGCCGTTGGAATTTGACCTTTTCATTTTTTTGGCCTGCAAATGGGACATACACTGTAGTACCTTTAAGGCCTGTTGATTATAAGACTGAAGGCTAATCCTGGTGATTGACAACACCTGATATTGGGTAAACACCTGAATGGTGTCGAATTCCCCATGAGAGCCCACTACTATTAAAAAGCGTCTTTAAATTAAGAGAGAAATGCATGCATTATCAACTTATTAACCCATTAACTACTGAGGAAAATCCCACAGATTTAATACAGGACCCACTTAGTTTCCATAGGCAATGGGTTACAAGTATAATAGCTTACAATCCTTACATACATGTATATCTAACATTGACACAACAAACACATCTCAGTACTTGAAACATGCCTAGGCAACTGTTACATGCAGGTACAGTAATTTTCAACCCTTTAAAAAAAAAAATCAATGAAGACAGAATGTTTCTGACATCTAATTTTGTAGAAATTGTGTAAATGTCAAAATTATTGACATGATTGTGGGAGCTACTTGCAATCATCAATCATACTTGATAAATGAGGGAGGCATTTATTGAATAAGCCAAAATTAATTCCGCTGATATCAAAATAACCATACAAGTATGCAGACGCAACAAATCTGACACTCAATTTTGTAAGAAGTACAAGATTTATTAATCTGATTAGAAAACATGCAAACTGTTTTGCAAAGAAACGTGACTGAATGCAATGTAATAGTCCTCAACACTTAAAGGAACACTTAAAGAGAAGGTTGAGTTCTGGGAAGAGGGGAAAATAATTTGTGAGCGTTATCATTGTTATCATTGAAAGCATGGTTCTTCAAATGCCTTAATATTCTAAATATGGCATGTAACAGCATAAAAATCGGGACAGATTTTTATGCCACATGTTCGTGTAGTCCCATATACATCTTTCTGTGTACAGTGCTTGTAACTTTACCAAGACTGTGCCAAATTTCTTATCATTTTGATGATTCCAGAACCTTGCAGTAAACACCAATACTTTTATGCTAGATGATCAACCTTTTCTGATCGATTCCACACCGTTTCTTTCACAATGCAATCGCATGACCAGAACTCAACCTTCTCTTTAAAGGGGAAGTCCACCCTGATATTAAGTTAGTTTAAATAAAAGCAGAAAATGAGAGAGGCAAATTAATGAAAGTTTGACCAATATCCAATTAAAAAGAGGAGATTATAAATTTATGAAGTTGTCATCAGTGGAACACAAATTGGCAAGACTGTGACATATCTTGCGAGCTCCTTTCCAAATTGCTTGGTACAGAAAATGTCATAAACTCTCATTTTCATAGTTATTGATGTCGGAATATATTTGTGTCATACAGGGGTTGTATAAAAACATACATGTATTTGCAATAGTTATATTTTGGGTGAATGTATGATTGAAAGTTTTCTTTAGGGAAAATATAATTTTTTGAAGGTTTTTAATGCAGGGCGAAAGGGAGGGGAGATACGCAAGATACGTCACAGAGTTGCCAATTTGTGTTTGATTGATCACAACTACAAAATTCATAACTTTTTTATTTCTAATTGTTTTTTTTTTTGCTCAATCTTTCACTGACCTGTTTCTCTCATTTTCTGCTTCTATTAAAACAAACTCAATCTCAGGGTGAACTTGCAATTTAACAAAATCTTTAAATTATCTACTATAAAAAGAAGAAAGTATGAAATGTGATTAGTAATTTCTCACCATGTGCTCCTCTGTAGTAAGCAGCTGCTATACATTTGAACCTCTCTTGCCCTGCCGTGTCCCACCTGATAATAATACACATAATGTCAACAAAAAGTCACATTTTCAGAATGATCATACATCATAGCAAAAAAACAAGAAGAGCATACATTGTAGGCTCAAACAGAGTAACAGAGGCTATCATAATACACAATTTGATGAAGAACAGAAATTGCTATTAATTTGTGTTTGTTGCTTTGTAATTTTGTAATCGCATGCACTGTCCAACCACAGCAAAAATAAGTGTTATTTTGTTGCGTGTTTGTGTGTGTTTTTTTTTCGGGGAGGGTGCCTCTTTTGTACTTTTTTTTTTTTACTAACACCTTATGTCCATATGACAATGACTATGGTATTCACTCTGTTTTTCTTTTGTTTGCTTAGTGATTATCTATTTTTCAACAATTGAACTATGGCAACCATGGCACAGACAAAACTGGCAAAGTACCAGGTATTAAATTACAGACGTTTATAAATTCAAAGAAAGATTTCTCTATGGTTGACTAATTTTGATCTCCTAGCTTTTAAAAGTACAATAAAACATAACACAGCAAAGTGAGTATACTAATTATACATTACACATTTTGAAAGCAAAAGTTTATATCTTACACAATTTTGCAAAGAAGAAACCTCATAAAAAATGTCCTTCAAAGTCTGCACTACATGTACCACTATTTTCTGTACATGGACAATTCACTGATATCCAAGCTATGATCTTAAGGAGCAACTTGCATGAAACCAGAGACCTGACTCAAATTAAAGGAACTACTTGTTCAATTTTGTTAAAGTAAATATTGAAAACTCTATCAAAAAGGTAACATCTACATGTAGGTAGCAAGATTGGCTAATACCCGGAAATATCTTGGAATTTCTCTCAAATTACTCTTATACATGTTACTATATGATTTTTTATTTCTATATTCCAGTATAATATTAGCATTAATTATTTTGCTTCCTTATTCAAGTGTAATTTCCCCTCACAAAATACAATCATTGGTCTGAATCAAAAATATTAAAGGGATGTTCCCCCTTATATTTAAAGAAAGACTAATGCACAATTAAACAGCTATCAGAGTTCAGCAAGTACATTATAGTATGTAACAATGTTACATGTAAATGGTACATTCTAATACATGATTTTTAATATTACTAAGCCTACAGTGTAGTCATTAAATTCCTGATTATCAGTAACATAATGTAAGGCTTTGTAAGCAACATAATGTAAGCAACCTACAATGTCTTTTAAAATAACATTTCTGGATTAATTCAATCGGTGGAGTTACATGTAGACAATTACAAACATAATTTAAAAAGTACAGTGTTGTAAATCATCTGTTAATTACTTAAGAGCCAGAACTTCCCAGATGGTATGGCTCCAAAGAGACAATAGATTCAAACTCCTCCAAAAAAAGTTCTGCGATTCAAGTTTGAGCATTGATATATTTTGTGTTACTAAATCATCATACTTGATATTGGTATCACTGAAAAGCCTGTTTATTCCTCTCAAATGATGCCCCAATTTGTAATGATTATGTATTCATGGAATGTGCAGTACACCTCAATAATAATATGGGGCCAAGTCACATACCAAAGTGAAATGTTGCAAAATGCATTGTTATTATCAAGCAAATTCTTCATTTGTTTGGAGGATGGATTGTGTTTTGAATAACAGACTGATGATATATGATAATAATGATGATAATGATGTTGAGGCGGTCACCATTGACAATAACATAACAAGGTGTACTGCACATTCTATGACACGATTACATACGGTAATCATTACAGATGGGGCATCATTGTATAATTACGGGTAAGGGGAATAAACAGGCTTTTCAATGATATCAACGTACGTAGTAATGGCAGTATGATAATGTAGTAACGAGAGAGATATATCAATGCTCTAACTTGAATTGCAGAAATATTTTTGAAGCGTCCTTCGTGGATACTTAAGCTTTGTGCTGGTATGGAGTTACAAATTGTGCAGGGAAGCAATAAATATTCACATTGCAACAAGGCCCCATAGTCTGTACAGCTGTATGCATTATCATTTTAAGGGTTCAAAATTACTGAGGTACCTGTAAGCTAATTACAAGTATGGGAACCCATTGTTAGAGAGGACACTTGGGCATTGTTTTCCATCATGAAAGACATTCACTGTTCATGCCTCAAAACAAAAGAGTAGTATATTTCTGACTGGCGCCTATTGTTCATAGAGACGGTTGGTTCCTACAAGGGGATATCACAGCGAGCTCACTGTGAATGTGATACTGTACATACATGTACCATACATCTCCTTCACCTTGGTTTCTACAGTATATTATAGGCCTACTATACACATCTGTACACATGATTGTTTACACAATGACAAGACAGTGTTACCAAAGATCTCTGGTATTGGTAAGTCATTGGTATTACACTGCTCCCTAAAGGCTTGTTCAGATATGGCCTGGTAAACGGCCGCAAAAAAACTGCCACATTTTTTTTTAATGTGTAAAATAAATTAAGCTGCGTGTAACAAAGGACTTCCACGTATTCACTGAGCATATGTACATGGTATATGATACAGAAATGTGAAGCATATTACACTTTCCGTCACCATTAAAAAATAAAAACCGCGGTTTTGCCGTGTCATATCTGAACGAGCCTTAAAGATACTATCCCTTTTGCAGCCAACATCAAATTCTTTAGACTTTGCAGGAATTATGAATATGTGATGTATGTCCTATCTGTGAAATTTAAACGTTAGCAGTGTCCTAATATTCAAATTATGCAAGGAAACCCGTTTACTTGCTAGACTTCACCGTCAGACACTATTGAGTGACTGACTGGCTTTTTTCATCTTTGGTAATAACATACATAAAATGAGCTGTAAAGGATACATGAGCATTTGTCTACATCAATAACCCACTTCTTGTAATGGCCAAAATTAAACTGATTGAATCTTTGCGCAGCATAAAACGTACGACCATTCGGTACAATGGTCTGAAAATTCAGACTATTACTTACTGGCTCTATAGCTCCTAAGTCGATTCGACAACTAATAGTCGTTATTTTCCAACTTAAAGACATTTTCAAGCCCCCCTTTTTTTAGGGAAGTTCTAAATTAGTATTGTCTTTCAAATGCCGTTGGAATTTAACCATTTCATTTTTTATGCCTGCAAATGGGACATAGTACCTTTAATAGTGGCAAATAGGGAAGTACATGTAGCAAGTATTTCACGCACTGGCTCCTTTATCATACTTCCCAGTTCATCACGAGGATAAACATTCTTGTTTTGTTGCTACATACATGTTTACTGCCATGTTTTTGACAAGCCTAATGTACATTGTTGCGAGGGCTTGGAAATGCTTGTCAAGCTCCTAGGACTTGCATGCGTTCCTTGCGTTTTACATGGACTAAAATTTAGAAGAAATACATCGTGTATGCCTATTATATTCATGATTCGGGAAGTACTGTACGTCTGACAAAACTTCAATGTTTGTTCAGAGCAGAATACAGCTGTAGGAGAAAGAATAACCTTATTTGGGGGTCATTTACCGGTATAGTCATTGTGTTTTAACCCTCAAAAATGTACTACAATCTTTAAAGATAAAGTTGAGTTCGGGTCATGCGATTGCATCGTGAAAGAAACGTCATCTAGCATATAAGTATTGGTGTGTACTGCACGGTTCTGAAATCATCAAAATGATAAGAAATTTGGCCCAGTCTTGGTAAAGTTACAAGCACTGTACACAGAAAGATGTAAAGGGGACTACACGAACATGTGGCATACAAATCCGTCCTGATTTGCTATGATGTTACATGCCATATCTAGAATATTAAGGCATTTGAAGAGCCATGCTTTTCAGGGAACATTTTGTATCTGATGTTCTTCCACACTTGCATAATACAATGATAAAGCTCACAAATTATATTTCACCTCTTCCCAGAACTCAACCTACTCTTTAACCTCATCTAGCCGGGCTCTCAATACATTACATTAAATGTCTATGAGTATAAAAAGTTACACACATGCAGACATTTTGCAGTACCGGTATAAACAAGAACTCTACACTCTACAGTACATCAATGTAGAAGAAAACACTGTCAGAATACCTGTAAAATTAATTCCAGTATAGGAAATAATGCCACCAGCACCACCTTCAGTGAGCAGAGGCATATGGCGGGGTAAAAAGATGTTTTGTTTTGTTTATTGGTATTACATAATTACAAACAGATTATATTCAAATATTACAATATTGCCTCTTTATAAAAAAGTAACAATTGTGTCCTATTGATTTGTCCACTAAATCACTCATGAAAAATTGTTGCTAATGTCCATCTGAGGTTACTGGGTATGGCCAGATGTCTTTCCACTGATGAAACATCGATCAAGTCCGCTTGTTACATTTAGCCCAATTCGCATCTACATGTACATGTACATGTACATGTATTATGTAATTCTCTTCCCATTTCAATTTTGCAAAAAATACATGTACAATGTGTAATATGTACATGTATGACAATACTTGCTATTGTGGGCTATTTGTTAATTTAAACATTGACCTTCAAAGTTCAAACGTTTACAGAGCATTTTTTCCACACGGAATAATAATTCCACAGACTTCCTCTTCATAGCCGACTTTTCTTTTATTCAGGATATTGCTACAACACACTGACAAAATCATGACTAGAACAGGAAAATGAGGAATTCTACAAGGTAGCAATTTAAGGAAACAGGGAAATATCTAAATTCACAACTGAAAAACCGATTAAGTTGGGCTTAACTGTCATTAGTATTTCATTACCTCATTAGTTTAAATTTGTTTTTAAAAAGGGAACTATATGTAAATTTTGTAAGAGGATAATAATCTAGAGCATTGTTTCACTCTCACAGAGGCCTTTCAGAGTAACCTGATCAACAAATAACAAAGCAAAACAAATTAAAAAATAAAAGGTAAACACACACACAAAAAACACTTAATTTTTGTTTAAATGGTTAAGGTACAATGTAATGACAACTGTGGTTGCCGACTAAAACCAAATGTGAATCCAGGCTTTGTCAGCTTTTAATGCTTGTATGAAATTGCCATGTATGAGCTTTGCACTCATGAAATACACAATGTACATACATGTACATGTACGCAGCACTAATGTCCTTTGGCAAGACATTGATCTACATTTGCCACACTCCACCCAGGTGAAGTAAATGGGTACCTGGTAGGAATTTATTCCTTGAAGCATGTAGCGTAGCTGCACTGCTAAAGCCAGGGTAATTATGCTGCATTATTGTAGAGCGCTTAGAGACTTCTGATAAAGTAAGTGTTAGGCGCTATATAAGCACTGTAATTATTTATTATTTATAACCAAAAAGAAATATTTTAAAAATAACACATTTTCTTGATTAATTGGTTATATTTTCATCTCTTGTTCTAAATTCTAACATTCCAATGACAGGAAAACACATTAGAAAACCATTCAATTTTAGTTTAGTAAAACGATCAAACTTGCACTATTGACTAACTTATAAAGTGTAGTTATATGTTACATTGAACTGAATGAAACTCATATAGAATTGACATACTAATTATCTATGATGAGCAACAGGCCATTTTCATAATGAAATCAAATTTAATGCACAAATCTTTATCAAATGCCTCGTTACAAGTTATTTCATTCACCTGTTTAATACAAATAAAAAATTGCATTTCAATAGTCAGAATGCGAGTTGCATACATTTTGTCTTGTTACATTGTAGGTAAGACAACCCCAATGTTTGTCCTACTTAGCAACAATTGATGTACAGTATGCAATTCGCATTCTGACTATTGAAATACAATCATTTGTAACAGGTGAATGACATCATTTGTAACATGGCACTTAACAAATATTTATGCATCAAATTTGATTACATTATAAAATGGTCTATACAGTGTTGTGACTTTGTGAGCAATACTAAAATAATGAAGTCTGTATGCCAATAAAATTTAAAACATGTCGCAGGGTTAAGGCTTTTGTTCAAAAACAAGTTTAACCCAAAGGAAGTTAGCTTGAGGTCTAAGTTTTCGTTTTGTTAAACATGACTTTAGACCCTGAATTGGATTTAGCATTAACTCTTTACATGCCACATAAAATAATCTCTCTGTGTCATATTGTATTTATCATGGGATAGATATACCAAAGGCTTCAAGGTTAATTAACTGTTTCCTGTGCAAGATCAATATACCAGTGTTTAAAGGGTTATGGAGCTATTGCAATCCTTCCCTCACGTGGTGCATATTGTTTTGTGCAAAAATGCATGCGCAGCAAATGATACGACTGTGCAGAGAGTCGAAGAAAGCAACTAAAGTGTTACCCCATGTCCACACACAACACTTTCCGTGATTAGGGGTGATTAGTTATACCGTTTCGGGATAGTTATACCATTTCGGGATAGTTATACGATTAAAATTGTGTGTGTGGACGCTTACTATTGATAACTCGTATAACGAAACGTCGTATAACGAAACGTCGTATAACGAAACGTCGTATAACGAAACGTCGTATAACGAAACGTCGTATAACGAAATGCAGGTTTGGACATAGTTTCGAACTAGAACTCAATAAAGAATCACGTCTAATCATGCCTGATCACTGAATGTGTTGTGTGTGGATGTAACTAGTATAACTAGTCGAACTAGAACGGTATAACTGGGCGGGGCTTAACGTGACCTCGCGCGAAAGGAGACCTGACCTCTCATTTCTGCTTCCATTTCATGACCGCAGTAGCAAACTGCGCACCTACATGTATACGACGTTTCGCTGTATTACTTTCTTGTGTGTGTGGACACCCTGGAATTTATACAATGATTCTTTATACAACGTTTCTTGTGTGTGGACACCCTGGAATTTATACGATGATTCTTTATACGACGTTTCGTTATAGAGTTTCGGGATAAATTGTTTTGTGTGTGGACACGCTGTTAAAAGAATACAGACCAATGAATTTGAAAGGACTTACAGCTGAAGGTTGAATGGTATCCCTAAAACGTCAAATCTCTCCACCTCAAAGTCCACTCCTATGGTGGCCTTGTAGTCACGATCAAACACCTCATGGCAAAATCTGTTCACAAGACACGTCTTGCCGACCGACACATCTCCAACAACTATCACCTTGGAAACCTGAAGCCTGGAGACAAAAATAATAGGTAATGAAAAAATTGATGACACTGTTAAATAAAAGAAACACGACTCGGTTAAATATTATCAAATTTACGCCTATGGCACTTCGAAAAAGCATTGTACACTTCTCACGATCATACCGGTATATTGTTTTTAAATGAGAAAAGACAGGGCTCCATATTAATATCTTATACATGTAGAGGATACGGATTGCATATTTTAGGATCTGTATACCGAAGTCCTATGGTATGTTAATTTGTTAAACTTTTTTAAAATTCAGAATGTCTGTAAACCACACCTAGATTTTGGGGTACCCATGTGTCCTAGGTCTGTAATCAAGCCTTGGAAAATATGTGTAAAATATTCTATTTGGTAGGAAAAATGCACTGAATTCAAAATTCATGAGTACATTTTTCCTACAGTACAATAGATGATTAGAAGCGATAATGAACTTTCAAAATAACAAAATATAATTGCTTTAATTTCCTTATGGTGTTAGAAGCCAACCTTATCAAGGGAAATGCAATGTGACATGATCTGTTTTTTGCAGCCTAAATGGAGAGCTATTAATAACCACTAGATATGACTCGAACTTGCATTCAGAGTATTTGGAAATATAAGTTGGTAATGGATCATCACCACATTCCTTTACTTGACATCAAACAATAAACATCATGGAATGTTTACTCTTTCCTCATGGTTTGTCCCTTATTTTCACCATACAATGGACCCCTCAGAACACTTAGGTGCACAAACGCCCCCTAGCCTATGCCTGAGTTACCTACTGTAGGTCCGCCGAAAATGGTAAGATGGCATCGTTTAGACAAGGGCAGGGCAAGCGCTATGTGAAACTGAGTGGGGGAGTGTGGTCAATTCGGTGAGTTACTTTTTCGATACTATTTTTTGATAATATCCTAAAAGATAGATGAATACAAAATTAAAATTAAAAACAAATAAAATAAAAAATGAGAGATATAATCACATGACGTAAAGTAATTTGGCGACAATAGTCACAACTGACTAATTGCCATTGAATCAAAACAGAAGAAGAAGACTTCAATCAAATCTTCAAGGTAAAAAGGACACCAAAAATACACAGAGTGGGCCTGTGTACATGTACTGTATGTATGGTTCAGCAACTAAGGCCAAAACACCAAGATGGGAGAGAAATCCAAAAGGATATCTTCTACAAATAGGAAGTAAATACATTTTATGTACAAAATGCTAAATCTTATTAAAGTATGTTAAAATAAAACTTTTCATGAAATTGATGGCAGTAGCACTTTGATACATGTGTAGCATTAAGGGGCATCATTTCCATTCCAGTGCATTGGGACAACTCGCAGTGCATATACATGTACTCTACTCACCAAAAATAAAGAATTTTAAGCAAACACTGATGGTTATTTTGTGGTTTTTCTAATAGAATAAATGGCAGCAAAAAAAAAAAAAAAAAAAAAAAAGATGAAAATGGTTTTGGGGCTGTGTAAATGGGTCTACAGTGAAATCTTTATGCAAGGACCATTCCAGGGAGAAAATAAAAGTTGTCTTTATAACAGCAGGTGTACTTTATACAGGTTTCAATGAGAAACATAATTCAAGGCAGGAACAAAAATACATGTACAGTGTACATGTACGTGTACATGTATGTTGTCTTTCTATACAGGTAAGTTACACCTGTGGCCACTAAAGCAGGTTTGACTGTAGAACAAATTTTGACTGAAGTCATTGAACTGCTCTCCTTTCATTTTAAATTGACCGCTCCCGCAGAAATGAAACACTCCCTCCAATCACCCCTATGAACCCTGTAGATGACCTGTTGATCTTGAATGAGATTTTCAACACAGGGGTTCTACCGTTCTATCAAGGCAGAGCTCATCTTCTTCAAATTTCACCTTTTTTTCTTTTACAGATTTGAAATCTACTGTGATCTTTATTTTCCTCATAACATTGTGAATTTCATATTTCTTAGAAGAATCCCACCATCATTCATCACGCACAATACAAAAGGAACAATTGTACACTCTGTATGTACATGTATCATGTTGACATGCAATTTTGGCTACTTTTTTGTCAGATTGTAATTTCCATTTAAAGCAATTTCAATTTATGCTATCAAATCAATTACTTTAAATCATTATCCAAATTGGTGACTTAAATCAACAGCAATTTACTCAAAAACCAGTTAACAATTGCAAGCATTATATAGAAATGAATATTATATGGTTAAACATGTACATACATGTACACCTGCATAAACAGTATATGGTTATACATGTATTTAGGCAAAGCCGTCTAGCCAAGGTACAATCTCAAGGTTTGTCAGTGTTCAAAGTAAATAACAAAATATTTTTGAACAGGTGTTCACTGACAAACAAATTTGATGAATTCACAAATAGAACAACATTTTAAAAACATTTCAACTATTTTGATTGACAGTTCTTATCTATAATACATGTACATATATATATCTATTCTAAATTTTACTTGAATTTGTTAAATAAGAATATAAGAAAATATAACAATAATAAACTGAAATGCATAAACAGTAAACACACAGGTCACATCATCGTGACCTGCTTTTACCCAAGAGGTCAATGGTCATGATCCTGAATAGGCCTGAAGCCTTGGGTGACCAGTAAACATCATATATTATATTTCTTCATGAATTCCTCAGAAATTTCATAGCCACAATAACCGATGGGTTCAAATAAAGTAGGGCTTGTAGTTGTAATGTTTTGAAATTTGAAAGATTATTACTGTAAATGTCTTATTTTTGGTTGCTATTTTTAATTGCTCCGATGAAATAAATTTTACCTGAATTATAAGAGAGAGTCCCGACCTAAATATATACTTGTTTTTAATTGTTCTTCAATGAATGAATAAATGAGCCTGATTAGTAATCTTATCCGTCAATAACATTGAATATTTCATGAATCATAAATTTGATAGGTAACCATGGCAACCAAAGTTTATGAACATTCAACATCTTAACAATAATGTGGTCAATGCCCTTCAAAACAGAGCCTAAAAAGGCTCGCAACACTTCATTACCTACATGTACTTTTTCTCCAAGTTCCAACTTTCAAATTTTGCCAATGTCTGTCTGTGACAAACTGATCAGGGTCAAATATATTCAGATAGTGATTTTGCTGTGGATTATAAGAGCATGAGTTTTTAGTTGAAATCTTGAAATGGACTTATGGACCCCATGACATTACATACATGTAATGTAAAAATGTATGCAGAAAAAATATCAAACATCAATTACAAATAACTACATGTAATTAGTATTTGTTCTCCAGTTTCTCCTCATACTTTTTATCTGGACAAGGAACTCAGAATCCTATTCAATCTCAGTAGTTACTTACCCTACTGTTCCAGTCTTATTGGCCAGACAAGCATCTCTAACCTTTGGATCAAAATCTCTCTCTTCATAGGGTGTTTCCTCTTTATAAGGCTGCAAGTGAGAAAGATGATACATGAGTTAAACAGTAAATAAGGTTCTAAGCCAACACTAATCTGATATCTTCTTCTTCTTCTTCTTTTTATCCTCCTCCTCTTCCTTCTTCTCTCTCTTCTGCTTTAATTCTTTTTCTCCTTCATTTTTTATCATCACCACCATCATCATATATCATCATCGCCATCATCACCATCATCATCATCATCACCATTTCACCATCATCGTCACCATCATCATCACCATCATCATCATCATCACCATCATCACCATCACCACCACATGATCCCCATCACCAACATCCCAATTCTAGTGGCAGGCCTGTAACAAAAGTTTTTATATATATTTGAAAGGTTAAAAAATATAAAGTACAGAGGGAAAAAGGGAAGTGATATTTAAAAAAAATACTGGCAGCAGCCATTACTTGATTACCTTGAATTACACTCAAATATAATGTCAATCAACATAAGAAAATAGCAAAATATATCGACCTACAACAAGCAAGTGATGCAAGCCAACATCTGGCATATAAAGAAAGCACTTACTTTAAATCAAGACAAGATCTCAGAGTCCGAGTCTCTGATAAGACTGATAATGATATACATTATGTCTAGATCTAGTCTGTTGTCAGAACTTCACGCTCAGACTCAGCTCAGAGACTAACACTCTCGACTCTTGTGGAGTTGGGAGGGAGAGAGTAACAATAAACCTTTGTTAATTTTTTCTGTCCAAAAAAACATGAAATAAGAAGAGTTTGAGGTGTAACAAAGTTAGAATAAGATGTACATGTATATCTAGAGTAAATCTAGAGAAATGATTGTCAAGAAGAATTCTACTAACCTGCGGAAATTTTGTCAAATTTCGATCTCTTGCAACTTGGCTAATCCTCATTTTGGATTCGGATGCAACTTCTAACTAGGGTCTATGAGTCGAGTGTAATTAACATAAAGTTTGATAAACATCAACGGTTATTAGGTCCAACTTTCTAATTCTATAAAAGAGAGTAAACTTCAGCTTCAGTCTTCAATCAGCTTCATTGTCATTAACCTTTTGACATTGCTTGACAGAACTCAGTTCATTCAATCATTACTTTTCACTCAGCTGCGCTTCTCAAGGCAAGGCTCAAGGCAGGTTGACCATCGACATCGCCTGCTAACTTATTTACTCAATTAGGCCTAGACAGGGTCTATAATATACTGCCTGGCACTGGTTCTCGTTGGAAAAATGTGTGGACAGTCCAGCATTCAACAGATGGTGGGCATGAGCGTTTAATTCGCAGTTACAGGTGCAGCCTCTAGCTCTAGATCTAGGCTCTAGTCTAGATCAAGATCTGGCCTGGTGTAGTGACGTTTCATACATCGCATGTATGTTGCCTAGGATATAGGAGAGGCCAACTGGTGGTATATCTAGTACAGTTCTGCCCGTCGAAGAATAGTCCGTCAGCGCTGCCATCGGGGTGGGGTAAGAGGGTACGGTACGGTGGATATGTGTCGGGCCGGTGAGCTCTTTACCGTAATCTCATCGAGTACGTGGGTAGCTCAATGAAATACAAGTTCGTTGGGGTATATAGCTCATAGAGATATATATACTAACGCTAGAGGGCGTACTCGCTCAAATTGCTGTGCCGACCTGGAGCGTTGGCCGCCATTACTAAGGAGGGCAGAAAAACGAACGACCCAACAATTAAGATACTGTGCACAACATACGAGGAAAATCTACCTATCCTTCTATATTCTATCTATCTATCCATGTATTTATGTGTCTAGCTATCTACGTATCCATCTCTATCCTAAATCTATAAGTATCAATCTGTTAATAATAGCCATAAACATAAAATGAATATATTACCTTTAAAGCGTTTTAAATCAATAAACCCTGGTTCTCATGTTCCTGTCAGTCCCAATAACTGAATTAGAAAGACATTGGCCCTGTTGCATAAAACTTTGTTTGATATCATGATATAAACATCAAACACAAGTCCCAAATGCTTGATTCTGATTGGTTGAAAGTCAAGTAATATTTGATGTCATAATATCAAAGTTTATGTAACGCACAGTAACGGCGCCATTGTGTGACGTTCTGCTAGGTCTCATTCTGACTTTAGATTTATTCAAAAATATTTATTTACTCGTATAAAATAAAAAATAAACATTTTCTTTGCATGAAATCACGAACTGATTTAGATTGACAAAGAGGAACCCAAATTGTATTTGTAGATATACTGCAATACAAATAGCTTTCTGTATCCCTTTTACCTCACCATAACACCCGTAATTAAACTTGACCTACACTCGTCACCATGACTGAGGCATGAGTGGGGTTCATGCATTATGCAAAATACCACAATTATTACGTTTCATACTCGAAAACCGATAAATCAACCCGAAAAATAAAGCATAACATATTGCACAGTTTCGAATGGGACATCCGGGTATTTCTCGATGTTTTGCCCTTCTCAGTAATGGCGGACCGCCCTCCCTGCCCGCACAGAGCTTTGCACGGGCGCGTATGACGAGTCCGCACTCTAGCCTTATTAAATATATATCTCTATGGGGTAGCTAGATCTAGAGCGCACGCGCTAACAAGTTGTATTATCATAGAAATGTCTATGAGGTATCTGCGCTATATATCGCAATGCATGGTACTCTAGTACGGTTGCAGGGAAGACAACCACCGATCTATACGCTCCTGGCCGATAGAAGACTCTGCGCTGGAAGGGCATTTCTCGTGTGATGTCACCTGAAGTTGAAGGCCCTCCACTCCCTCATACCCACAACACATACAAACACTTAAAAAAAAAAAATTAATCAGATCAATAAGCCATGATGCTAAACTGTCATCCTCATCTGTGCCTTGTCAATTTACATCCCATTGTATCTGTTATACGTACATAACTTTGTTGGGGGCGGAATGGTCAACCCCAAAATACATCATGATAGTCAAACCTAAAGATCATGTTTAACAAAGATAATGATGATAACATACCAAACACCATCAGTGTTGCTGTATTTGTATCATAAATTGTTATGATTCCAAAAGCCCAAACATGTTAATAAAGGAAAAACAATCGTGAGCGAGGCAGTGAAGAAGGAGAGTGCATGAGGGAGACAGGTATCGAGCAAATTGTCATTCGTTTCTTTTGCCTATGGCTCCGTTCTTTATATCCATAACAGGAACACATTCTATTGTTGTATTAATTAATCTACCGAGTATTTTCGTATGGTGTGTTGGCTCAGTCAGTAGAGCGTCCGCCTCACAACCGGGAGGTCGTGGCGTGGGTTCGAACCCCGGCCGCGTCATACCAAAAGACGCCTAGCTTAAAAGATGGGAGTTGCTGCTATACCTTGTTTGGCGTTCAACAATAATGGGGTAGAGCAATGTCGATCTGGCGCTGCTCAGTGGCTGCCGGGCTCACAATCAATTGGGCAAAAATAATTTCCATTTTCGGTTTAACTTAATAAAATTTGGAGTGGACTTTAAAAGATTATTATTATTATCATGATAATATCGAATCTCCTTATATAGGTTTTAATAGGTCATATATAATTATTGCGTTTCAGTGACTTCTCCTCTGGTATACCGTCATCATCTTTTTTATGAGAAGAACATAATGTGAGCGAATGAAGCGAGCCTGTGCTATAATAAGATTTATCAAAAATAAATGGGGTTATATGTATTGAAATGATATGTAGGCCTATAAAGGTTGTAACTATGATGCGAAAAACAAGTCAGATCAAAACTTTGAAAATTATACAGAACAAAATGGTGAGATTCATCAACTGTTCCGTTGGTCCGAGCCAAGAACTCATGTTGACTACAGCGAACTTTCTCAAGCTGGTTTTCTTGAAGTCAGCCAAAGATCAAAACAACTCGTATTGCATCACGTGCATAAAGTATATCATACTAGGTCGAATCCATGATTATATTCGATCCAACTTCGATCTTGTTACTGACTTACATGATTATAATACAATAAATAGCCGATTCAACTTTAACTTACCAGAAAGAGTATATAGGTAGTATTTGAAATTCGTTTTATTACATTGCCATCATAAACATTGGAATTCCCTTCCCAATGATATAAAGGAAATATACAACTTTGCTAATTTTAAGAGGAAATTAAAGGATGCCTATCACTTGAGAGTCAGAGGAGAGAAGTGAATGACATGTTACATGATTGAAATAGCCTGAATACAGAACACTTTTCTTTTCTCTGCCAGGTTCATACTTTTTAATGTTGTATATACTTATGTTTTTGTACGTTTTAGAAATTCAACATATTCATCATTATTTTTCTCTTCTTCCTCCTCCTCTTTTTCTTCTTCTCCTTCTTTTTCTTTTTCTTCTGCCCTTCCTTTTCTTCTTCTTCTTCTTCTTCTTCTTCTTTTTCTTCTTCTTAATTTATTCTTCTTGTACTTATTATCTTTTGTATCATTATTATTCTAATGTTGTAATTATTATTATCATCATTATCATCTTTAAAAAGTTGTTTCTTATCTGTCTGTAAATAATACGATTTTAACTTATTAAGTTTGTATACATGTATGTCGGGGACCCCACTGGAAATAAGCTCTCGAGCTTTCGTGGGTTATCCTGTTCAAGCTGACTTAATTTTGATCTGTTATTCTTCATTGTTGTATGTTGGAGGCTTGGCGAATAAAATCAGTCAATTAATCAATCAAACCCAAATGAACAAACTAAGAGCCTTTTCTCTGTTTTTATTTGACGCTTTGTGTTTTCCCTTCACCAGGACAGTGCTATCACCTTTTCCATCAGGGATGTGGTTTACAACAAAAATGCGAGCGATCGAAACGACCTAGCACGGTGATTTGGAACTCGGTTTATTCTTGATATAATGCAGGGGCGGCGATTTCTTTTCATGACCGGGGGTGGGGGGGGGGCGAAATGCGAGGGACGAGGGAGCATAGTGAACGAGATGGGCGAAGGTGACGGAAGTGACTACCCCCTCACAGGTTTTTGAATTTTTGTTGTATTAAAAGATTACATTCCTTAGCAAAACTATAGTATAAAAACAAGCAATATACTCTTTTCACAGTTCACTTTTACTTTGCCGGTAATATTATTAGTGTGCAGTCCAAAGGGTTGTAATTGTTTAGTAGGTAAATTTTAGTAAGTAGGGAGCTTGGGCATGGATGGGATTTCAAAATGTGAGTGAAACATTAAAGTGCTGAAAATTAGTCATGTAATAAAGGACCTTGACTTAATGTTTTTAGAAAGATGTACACCATTTCCCCTTAGGCGACAATATTTTTATAACCAGGCAGGAAGGGACTATATATTAATTTTTGTAGCACTGATCTATTTCTATAACTCTTAATCTTGTAAACATACAATGTAATCTGTGCTTACCTGATACCAACAGAATACAGATTTTCTACAATATTTACTTGTACATTTTGAAGGATATTAAAGGTATTACAAAGTTTTGGTATTGGGTCGTGAATTTGGTTCAAATGAACAGATTGGAAGCATATGCGATTTTACAACATTCAATGATCGTTGTCGCGGTTGAAATCGAGTCTAAAGTGATGAAATTCAAGTGTAAATAATAAACTCTTTATGTTGTATAACGCCCTCTCAAGACTGATATTACTTTAGCTTTAAACAATGTTTCTTAACTACAATCGACCAATTTGCTCTCCCCGTTTAGAAATTATATATCAAAACTGCATATTCTGAGATTTTCATGGTCGCAGCTACCATGGAATAGCCTTAGGCACTATTTGAAATATTTGAAATTTACCGGCAGCACCGGTAAATTTTGATTATTCAATTTGCTCGAAGTGTTTTAGGGGCTAATTTTTTTAGTGCTTATAATACATCCACAGGGGCATCCAAATAAATAAAAAAAAATAAAGAATTACTATCCATCCAATTTCAAAATTTCCCAAAACTTTGCATTACCTTTAAGCGAGGGAGCTTAGCGACCGATCGAAAAGATTTTTTTTTTTTGCATTTTTGTTAGTCTAAACGCTGTACTCTTGGGCCCTCCAGAGCCTAAAAGTGTGTTGCAGTCTTTAGTCAGTATTTGCTATACATTTTTTGTTTTGCACTTTTTCAAATTTTCCGGGGGGACGATCCCCCCCTTAAAAAAATTGAGGGGGGACGTGCCGGCTGGATCCGCCCCTGGGTACAAGTGTCATAAACATACATAAAATTAATGTATGTATATGACACTTGAAAACTCAAGCTAGAGTGATGCAAAATGTATCTCTTGTGATTAACTTTTTATTTCTTAAAAGGGTGCCGCGTGGCTAAACAAAAGTTGAAAACTCTGTTTTGAGACGCATTATTTCTCTGTGCCCTATAGACTTCTTATAAAAATCTTCAATTCGAAATCCCAAACTTCATTTCAATAAATTCAGGTAAAACCAAAAAAAAAAAGGGGGGCCTATATATATTATGTCATTCTGTTTGCCTTCACCAGCATACTCACCTTAGTTAAATAATAATATTAGTTGCCTTGGGAATTGCGAAATTTGTATTGTTTCTTTATATAAGACGGACCCTCGTTAGTTAATATATTTGTCATATAGTCTACAATCATCATGTTTAATGTACTAGTATTACTATACCCCTGTCCCGTTCATTCTTTCTCTCTGCCTCTTCCTCCCTCTATCTCTCTCTCTCTCTCTCTCTCTCTCTCTCTCTCTCTCTCTCTCTCTCTTTTCTCTCTCTTTTTTTAATCCGATCTAGAGCAAAATCATCTCTTGAACACCTATTCGACGTTTACTTGCTGTTATAGAGCCTATAATTTTATGCCCAAGAGAACGGAAATAGGGGAGGAATGGGCGTCAGGCCAAGAATAGAAATAAAAGGCTAATAATAGGCCATTATGATCATAATAGGTTTAGTAATAATAATGATAATAGGCCTAATAATGATAATGATAATCACAATATCAATCATTCAATCATCATTAACATCTTCACCCCCATTACCACTAGTAATTTGTGTGTTGAAGCTACACGGTGGCCCCCACCAGACGCGTACGCAGGAGTGGGGGGTTTTGGGGGTTAACCCCCCCCCTTATTTTTTTTTTTGGAGGGGGTGCTAAATAGGGCAAGAAACAAAAATGTGCTCTAACCCCGCTTATCCAGCGGCCGGCTGAGTCGTTTCGTAATTTTTCCTCAAAAACTGGACAAAAAAAAAAAGGTGCTCTTATTTTATTTGGGGGCAACTGCCCCCCATCAGGTACGCCATGGTGGCTTTGGGCAAACTGCATGTACTAAACGTTCGATAGAACACAAACATAGCATTCTACACACATTTTTTAAAAGGTGTAGGACCATATTTATTGAATTGTTAACACTCAAGAAATTATACTAAATGTTTGAAACGTGACTACATTGATACTGGACAAATTTGAACTCCTACCTTGCGTCACAAAATGCTCTCTAGTTAGTACGGCCTCTCAGTCTACCAAATTTGTTAATTCTCTTGCCCATTTTTCATGTGAAAAGATTCTCCTTCGGCTTTTACCAGTGAGTTTGACCCTGTATTATTGATAGTAGACCTATGCTAATCCATTTTTATTCTATTTTTTTTTAATATTTATTTTTGCAGGGAGAGGGTACACCCTGTATAATGTGTTATGTTTCACTCTGTGTAAAAATCACCTTTGGGGGAACTAACATGGCGGACAATAGATATCGGCGACATCAGACAGGGAAGCATTCCTTCCATCTATGTCACATACAAATCAATGAAGATAACCAGAGTGCGCTGATACTATGGCGCAGATTATTACATACAATCATGCACAGACTGCAAGCTTTGAGGATGATAAATTAATTTTTTTTTCAAAGAATGAGCTGGTGATAAAATAAAAAGCAGGGTATACGTTTTATTTAATAAAATAATCCAAAAGTTCAAATATATTTACTGAATGATGTTTTACAACAAGAAAAGTATTGCATTTTTTTTTCTTTTTCTGACGCTATTCGCTATTCATTTATGAACGTCCTTTTTCGTTCAACATGGCTCCTAAGTCCAGAACAGAGGGTAGTTATTGATGAATTTCAATGATAAAAAAAGGATAAAATATAGATTTTTACTAAAACCCACAGAAATCATACTATATTTAAACTGTTTGAGCTTTTGATATGCCTTGTTTTTCTTCATGAAAATGACGCCTTCTGTGTAAAATTACCCATGAAATGCAGTTGGTTGAAGTCGTGATTGTGTGCGTGATCTTGGGTGCGCGGTACATGTGCACGTAAAACGCGTGTAGGCCTACTGCAGACTTGTGCATGTACATGCCTGCACATGAGCTCTATTCGGCCTCGGTACGGTACAGGTGCATAGACGGGTTACTATGGCTATTTTATCCTCGTCTTGCATTTTTTTTTCTTTTTCTGACGCTATTCGCTATTCATTTATGAACGTCCTTTTTCGTTCAACATGGCTCCTAAGTCCAGAACAGAGGGTAGTTATTGATGAATTTCAATGATAAAAAAAGGATAAAATATAGATTTTTACTAAAACCCACAGAAATCATACTAGTCTATATTTAAACTGTTTGAGCTTTTGATATGCCTTGTTTTTCTTCATGAAAATGACGCCTTCTGTGTAAAATTACCCATGAAATGCAGTTGGTTGAAGTCGTGATTGTGTGCGTGATCTTGGGTGCGCGGTACATGTGCACGTAAAACGCGTGTAGGCCTACTGCAGACTTGTGCATGTACATGCCTGCACATGAGCTCTATTCGGCCTCGGTACGGTACAGGTGCATAGACGGGTTACTATGGCTATTTTATCCTCGTCTTGGTTTGAGGCTTGGGCTAAAACGAATGATCACAACAATGCCATTGTGTGTATTTGTTGCTGCCATATTATTAGACTGGGCAGCATTTCAACCAGCGTAAACTTGAACTGGAATCAAGTTCACTCGCTCATCACTGTTTGCGAACATTCCATCGAACAGGATGCCAGAGGCGCGGGCTGAGGCTCGACATGAATTAAATCAGGGGAACTGGTCCTAGAAAAATAGTAATAGGTTCCTTCCCTAGCTGGGCTATTTGAGAAATATAAGGAAGTTTCATTGGCCGCCAAACAAAAGAAATCCGGAAATTGTTTCATCTTTAACACCCTGTTTCAAATTAGATTAGAAATGATAATGCCATAATGCTGCAATTTTGAAACTCCATGGAAATGTGAGGAAGTGAGAGATGTGAGAAACCTGTTGAAACATGTGTGAACAGTAGGTGCGCTGGTCCGAGAATGAAGATCGTCGGCACAAATGAGGATATCCTCGTAGACGCGGACAAATTGTGTCCTAAAAAATAAGGATCATCCGCATTTTCGCAGAAGTTTTTTTCATCGGCGCTCTGCTGGTTTCGGGTTCCCGAAGCACGCCCTGGCGATGCGAAAAACGGATTCTGTGTAATAGAATACCCCCAGTACACCGTCTACAACGTAAAAGTCTATGTACAAAGTCAATGTAAAATGCATCAAGAAGATCATTGCGGAATCCGTTTTTCGCATCGCCAAAGGGCGGTTCGGAAATAAGAGACGTCTGCAAAAATGCAAACGATCCTTAATTTTGCGGAACTCCTCGTTTATGCGGACGATCCTTATTCTAGGACCAGCGCCCCTACTGGTGAATAGAGAGTAGCATGAGAGGATGCAAAAACTGTATGTGGAATAGATGTAGAGACTACAGGCAGTAGAGCTAGAGGTGCACTGCCGATTTTTGAGAAAAGAACAAAAACAAAATTAAAGAGGATATTTTTTTCCCAGCCAAATGTTTGCCTCTATGAGGTCAAGGAGCCCATTGGTTTTCTGTAAAGATTGTTAGACACAGAGAACAAGATGCACAGAGAGAGGAATGGTGTCAACTGTCATTGGAAATTTGTACGTGTAATTGCCATGTGATGTGCGTCAAACATTTCTTGAACAAATTTTCCCCTTCAAAAATTTATATGTAAATGTGGCACAGCTAAAAAAGAGAAAATACAATTTTGGGAAAGTAAATTTTACAAGGTAGAAAGGAGTTCACAGGAGTTGTAACCCTCTAGTTAAGTGATTGTCATGCAACAATTACAAAGTAGGTAGACAAAAATACAAATATATTTACGAAAGTAGAAGGGCGTTTTGTATTTCAAGGGAGTATGGAAGATATTAACTATAGTTGTTGCATCAATGTAATTTCCTTTATTTTCTTCATGATTTTTCCTTAATGTACTAGAGTGAAATGTTACACCATCTTGTTTTACGTACAAGATAACATCAAACAAATTTACATGGTGAGTTGTATTGATTTCTTTGACTTCCAGCTCAGCGCAAGGCTGGCAAGAAGGGCCCAGCCCAGCGAGAATCTGCTGCCAAGGTCGAGGCCCGTGCAGAGGCAAAAGCCAAGGCCAAGGCCAAGCAAGATGCTCTCAAGGTAAGCATACTTGTAGTTTATATTCAAGATGTGTCAAAGCAAGAGAGATTTCATATTTTATGTGTGGGATGGCTGCCCCCAAATATCTTGGGAAGGGGGATCATTTTAAGGAATGTTATTGTAAAAAATAGTTATGTTCAGCTATATTTCAGGTAATATTGAATTATGGTGATGCTGCGTAAGAGCCGTATTCTGTTGGTGTCAATAGGCAGCTAGCACCGTCCGCCAGCGCGTACGTGCATTTTGAACACCCTCTGGAATACGGGGAATGTACGTCTAAGAGAGAAGTTGGCTGAAAGTAAATCATTTATCATCGAGTAATTGAGCCATTTAGACCAGCAAAATATGAATAAACTAACAAATATTGAGGTCACTGGAAAGCGCATAATTAGAACATATGGGACCACTTCTTTTGCTTATGGTCAAGACACTATGAACATGATGGACAGAACAGGTATACATTCATATTCACCTGACAATTGTTGTTACAATTATTATTACAAAATGTGAACAGGTGTCACATGCATATTCACCTGTTCTACTTATTTTACATAATAGCAGTGAAGTAGGGTAGAACGAGGAATTGTATATTTTGTCCTCTTTCTTTGTCCGTCATGTTCATAGTGAGACTAATAGCTTAATTTTCATGCTATTACAACATTAGAATGTTTGTATGTAGGCTGGGTTTTACAACGCAGTACAATGCTGGTACATATGAGAGATGCATTATAATTTGCATCTGTTGGGATACTGCTAAATGAATATGAAGCACAGTTTGGATTGTATTTTAATACTCTCTGGTGATTCTAAGAAAATACTTTTTACATCATACACCTAATGCAATGTATTAGGTTTTACAATGCACCACTCCATGGGAATTACTTTGTGCATCTTACAAACTCCTTTTGTCCTCTTCACAGACTAAGAAAGCTGCCCTGCGTGGAACTCATGCAACTCGCAAGAGGAAGATCCACACCAAGGTGACCTTCCGTCGTCCTAAGACCTACAAGGCTCCTCGCACACCCAAGTACACAAGGAAGAGCATCCCCAAGAGACCAAGGTAAAAATTACTTTAAGTATCTTCATTGTAATCTCAGTAGAAATTATGTTTTTAGGGATGCTAGGTTTCCTTTGATTGTTTTGAATTGCTCAATATCCCACTCACACTGATTAGACCAACTTGACCCAAAAGTTCTATGAATGTACTAGTAATGTCTGTAACTGTCTCTTTTGGTGAATATAGAATGACATGTTTTCACAGTAATACATAGTCATGGTCACGTACTAGTTGATAATGTGCCAGTGCAGTGCCGTTGCACTCTGGCAAGTACCACAAGAGCCTCTTGAATATTCATAGAAAACTGGAGAAAGATTTGGAAATGACTAAAGAAATCTCAATTAAATTCCAGCAGTTCAACAAAGGGCCCCTATGAAGAAAAGGTAAATTTACACTGTCAACTGTGCAATCTGGTTTGTTTATTAGAAACAAGATCAAAAGGATCAAGCAATTGCTTGTTGCTTATCTTCTTTCTATGTGAATGTGTAGCATAGTTTTGAAAAGAAGTTTTTATCACAATCTTTATTTTCATTTTCGTTTTTATTTCTAAGGCTTGACCAGTTCAGCACCATCAAGTACCCCCTGACGACAGAAAGTGCCATGAAGAAGATTGAGGAGAACAACACCCTTGTCTTCATCGTCGCCCTCAAGGCAAATAAGTTCGCCGTCAAGACCGCCGTCAAGAAGCTCTATGACATTGATGTGGCCAAGGTCAACACACTCATCAGGCCAGATGGACAGAAGAAGGCCTATGTCAGGTTAGCCCCAGACTACGATGCCTTGGATGTTGCCAACAAGGTGAGCCAGAGTAACTAAAGATTTGGGATTTTATGGCAGGGTTGATAAAGAACTATGTGATTCAAGAAGAAATCACATGGCTGAAAACAAGGTAATAATGATAATGGTGGCTTCTTATATAGTGCACATGTCCGCTCCATATAATGTCCTCCAAAGTTAGTCATAGCTGGCAGCCAAATATGTAGTTCTCTTACCCATTTACACCTGAGTGAAGAGTGGCTTAAGAGGTTTCAAGTCTTGTCAATGGATGCGAGTGCTGGGGGGTGTTTCACAAAGACTAAGGTCGACTTTAAGTTGGATTAACTATGGCAGGCCGTTCGTGCCACTGTTTGCTCTCACCATTTACTGGCATTGGTCTCTCAAGGGACATACAAAATTACAAATCATGGTCACAAATCTACAGAATTTACATTTTTTGATAATTCATTACCGGTATTGAAGGAAAAAATATTATCTAAAGATCATAATAGTGAGAGCAAACAGTGGCATGAATGGCCTGCCATAGTTAAGTCCAACTTAAAGTCGATCTTAGTCTTTGTGAAACACTCCCCTGGGCTGGTATCAAACCCTCAACCTTTGGATTGAGAGTCAAGTGAATGAACCACTATACCACAACACATCCACAAGGTGTATTGTTTCCATGGAAAATGGCTACAAAGTGCACCAAAATGGGGAAAATGAAAAGAAGAAAAACGAAACAACTGACTTGAAAGTTTCCTAAAGACAGTATCAAGCACTAAAAATACCTAGTTATTGTTATTTTTTGTTGTTGAAATGAAAGACATCTCCAGTCCTGAAATTGCATATTTATATTTTCTGTCATTGAATATGAGTGCACCTTTATGAAGTCCTCTTGTTTAAATGTGATCTTAGACCCTGGGTCGTTTTAACCTGAAATCAGTTTCTTCTTCTGATATCCTCAGCTCTTGTGAACCAATGAATGTTTATTGGGGTACGATTCTTACATATAAAGGCCATAAAAAGATAGCCCATTTAATGTTTATATACCTTTTCTCCCATTTTTCTGCTTTCTTGACAGATTGGTATCATCTAAACAGCCCTACCGGCCTCATGTTTGCGAAAGGAGACAGTAGCATTACGATCATTGGCACTGTTAAGAAAATAAACAGTGTATATAGGTAACAAATGATGCGTTGATTTGTGTTTTGTTGTCTTGTGTCTGTATACAAACTTATGTGTTTTGGGTGTTTTTTTTTCAAATCTCTGATGGAGGGAGTTGCAATTGATGTAAATGTATGGTTACAGATAAGGTCGAGTTCTGGTCATGTGATTGCATTGCGAAAGAAAATGATTGGATAAGTTTGAACATGTAGCATATAAGTATTGTGGTATACTGTGAAAATCATCATAATGATAAGAAATTGGGCTAAACAGTTACTAAGGATGTGCATCAAATGTTGAAGTTCAACTCAAGAAATGAATAGAGTGAAATTGAGGTAGAGAGAAAAAGAAGAGGGGAGTATCAGAGGCAGAAAAAAAGAGGAGAGAACAAGGATTTAACAAAGATGTACAGAGATAGGAGAGAGCAAAGATATTTATAGGAAGAAAGGGAGGGAGAGAGAGGGGGTGAAAAGTTAAAGAATCTTGAAGTTCAACTTGACATTCAGAGGTAATGTTCAGGTTTGTCTGAGATATATTGTGTTTGTCCAGAGAGTGTGTAATGTCTTGGAGTAATTAGTAAAGTAGAGAGACAGACAGAAAGAGAGAAGGAAGAAAGGAATAGATTGAAAATTGAGGTAGAGAGAAAGAGAAGAGGGGAGTATCAGAGGCAGAAAAAAAAGATGAGAGAACAAGGATTTAAAGATAAAGACTAGTTCTGGTCATGCGATTGCATTGTAAAAGAAACCTTGTGGAATCGATCAGAAAAGGTTGATCATGTAGCATATAACTATTGGTGTGTACTGCAAGGTTCTGGAATCATCAAAATGATAAGAAATTTGGCCCAGTCTTGGTAAAGTTACAAGCACTGTAGGCCCTACACAGAAAGATGTATATGGGACTACGCGACCATGTGCGCGATATCTATTTTGTCCCAATAGATATAATAATTTACCAAATATATCAATTAGTAGGCGGTTTCCCGACTTTCCCGGCAAAATTTGTATCATCACGTATTAGTCAAAACATATTCTTTCACATGATTGGTAATGAGAGCTTCCATTCCATTTTTTGAGAGAGGCGTTTCCAAAACTGGTCTTTACCTTTAAGGAAGATGTACAGAGACAGGAGAGAGCAAAGATATTTATAGGAAGAAAGGGAGAGAGAGAGAAGGGGGTGAAAAGTTAAAGAGTGATCAATTAAAATTGCTGGGTCAAGAGAATGTGTTGTCAATTTTCCCAAGAATTAATAAATGGCTTACTTCATGCTCAAAGCAGCGTAATTACCAACTTTTGTTCACAATATAAAAAATATGCTCAAATTACATAGTATTTATGACTGAAATTCAATCTCCCTGGCTTCTGAGATGGGGATCTAGAAAAATATTTCCAAAATCGAACAGTCTAGTGTTTTTAACACTTCTGACAGGATTCAGAGGTTACATCTTTCTTTCTTTCTTTCATCCTCTCTTTCATCCTTTCTTTCATTCATTCTTCTCTTTTCCTTCCTTTGTTCCCTTTTTCACTTCTTTTCTTTTCTATTTAGTCTTGGAACAGAGCATAATTAAACTCCTTTTGAAACATGTTTATTTTTGTTATACTGTACATGTATATATATTAACATTTATTCCACCAGGGATGTATATAATATGAAATAAATAATATATGATATACATAAATTCTTCATTTAGGTAGTACTTATGCACATATCAAGTAGGTTATCTGGCTCATAATAAAAAGTTATAAATACATGGAGACAACATGATAGAAAAAATGGTGACATCATAATTCTGTTTTGTATTGCAGCCAATTACTGAGCATGATGCAGCAAGTATCTGCACGTACATGTACGAGTATTGAATTTGTCAATAAATTCATACCAAAAATATAAACATTTGCATGTGAAATTTTCATTTTGGCAATTGCAACTTTTAGAATACATGGTTTTGGGTCTAGCCCTTGTAAAAATCTTAAATACATAGATACTCATCAAGTGAATTACAAACATGGTTAACACAATGACCTCATTTTTCCATCTCTAAAATTATTTTATATTATACGTCTAAATAGAATAATTGAAAATTCATGAATGTTGCGCTTAACAGATATAACATGGTATCTCTACATGTACATGTATTTTCAAAGGCTCTACTTAATATCTTTATACATGTATTCACATTCGGATGTACTCACATGGATCTAAATTCTAAAATGCTCCAAGACTTGCAAGTATACATATAACACTGATTTATAAACAAATGATTTCACAGAAAATCACAAAACAAAGTTTTTACCCTTCTAAAATTTACAAAGACATAAATTATGTAATACATCATATTGCTTGTTTAGGCATACAATCATGACAGATTTGCACAGATAAAACATATTTGGCCACCTTTGCAGAAGTTTGCAAAATAAAAATGATTTAATATTGCAGAATGTGAAGGCAGCTTGTTCTTGCAGCTTATGGGTTATAACAATCACAAAGACAAAATTTGTAGCTTAGAAGTCGTCTGCAATAAAACAGCACATAATTAACAGGATCAAATGAAACATTTCCTCTTAAATACTGAAATACATGTATAACCCAATTTAATAATATATAAATAATCCTTACAAGTGAGAATTTGATTGGAATATATCTATACTATTTTTGACAGTTGCTGTCCTATTTTCATCAACCAAGTCCAACTTCAATGTTTAACTAAACCAGAGTTAGCTGGACCTGTAGTACTTTTTTTCTTCTTCATAATCTCATATTGCCATTGAGAATGTTTTCGTATAGCTCATTATCCAGCAAGACATACGTTTCTTGAGTTTGGTCACACACAAAGATGGGTTCGGACACCACTCTTGGGTCAAAACCTTCCTGTACCAGTCCGGTTTTCTTCTGCTTGAAAGTAGCTGTGTGCTCCAGTTGTTCCATGATGCGGATGAACCGTGGGCATGCATAGTTGGGTAGGCGAGAGGTGACGTGTTTAAATGTAACGGCTGGACTGAAGTCTGATCCGGGGTTGAGTGATATGGCAGCCATGCCCGCTTTTCCATAGTGACCTGTAAAATTGGATGAGATTAAAGAAAGAACAAAATCTACATGAAATGAGAAATGAGAGGCGTATCCAGCAAATTAAAGGACAGGGCCGACACGCCCGACCCCTACCCCAATGTTCAGTTGGAAGATTGTCCTAAAATCAATAAAACTTTGAAAAGATATATGGTACTACTCGGTAGCAGCAAGACATTTGTAAATTTACGTAAGAAACCTGCCCAAATTAAGATATTTTCTAGAGATATATGAGCGTGAGATGGCCGGCTGTGAACCAAAGAATATTTCACCCCAGTTGATCAGTTTCTCGACACCACAGCGTCGATCGTAAAAGCATAATATATACAGAAAATGATTGGGACGCTACAACCTGCGGCTTCTTGAGAGTTGAGAAGCAACTAAAAAAACCTTTCAAGACCTTTTTTTTTAAATATTGATATAATTTCCCCTTTCAAATAAACGACATTCAATGTTTTGATCATGCATTATTTCATAATTTGCCTCTCGTAATAATGAGAGCGTCATACCTGTTACATTAACTCCATACACGCTGGATTCCAGTATTTCTGGCAATTCATTCAGGGTTTGGGAAACCTCGGTTGTAGCTACGTTCTCTCCTTTCCATCTAGGGGTAGGAAATCAGACACAAATTACGGTACATGTATAATGCTGATATCCTGCTGCATCTTCCATTAAAAGATGCGATTGAACATAAGTTTACATTCATCCAATTAGAATTGCGTAGCTAGGACTTTCCTTATCGTTACTTTTGATGTCACAATATCGTCAAACTATGAACTATAGGTGTTTCTTTTTATTTTGATAGTACAAAAGAACAACCCAATAAATTCCTTGGACATAGTAATATTAATCTCTTTACACAAAACACTTTGTAGTTTCACATGATGGATATATTTTTTTATATCATAACATTTTCCAATAAAATAAGGACTTCGCAAAATAAAGAAGTGTTTTACTATATTTTTGTATCAACGATCGAGTCCATCTACTGAACTAATAGTCTGAACCATGTCGATTATCTAACACACACATGACAATTCCTGAAAAGAACATTTTAAAAATGTAAGAGATGTAAAAATGCAGTGTATTACAATATAATTTCACATTCAACGAAGTAAATCTAATGACAGATGTGTCGTGTAGTATCGGATTCGAAGGAAAGTTGAGTTTTTGAAAATCAGGACATCTACAGTTAAAAAAGAAAGGTACAGAATCGAAATAGGGAAGAAAAATATTGCGTACCTAAATGTGTCGCCAATCCGATCTTTGAAGTAGAGATTGAAGTTCTTATCCCGAACCAAAAGATCACCGGTGTTGAAGAAGACATCACCCTCTTTCCTCACATCTCGAATAAGCTTCTTCTCCGTGAGTGACTTGCATCCGACGTACCCATCCAGAGGGAAGATCCGATTGACGGGACATACCAGCAGACCGGTTTCACCTGGAAAGATCCAAGATTGAGAGTCTGATATTATATCTCTCTATATAAACCGAAAGTTAGCCAAGGAACCAGCATCACCACCATCATAATCATCACCTGATCACCATCAACAACACCACCATCAACAACACCACCATCATTATCATAATAATTATCATCATCATCATCACCATCATCATCATCACCATCATCAGCAGAATCATCCTCAACAACACCATCATCAACCACGTCATCATTTCATGTAACCACCGCAGCCGAGATAGTTCACTCCTCGAACCCAGGACTCTTTTCCATCATGATCTTCGGAATGCCTTCTACCGATCTCAAGATTGAGGTCATGCGCAATTATATCCGTGAACTTCAAGCTATGGGGGCGTCTGTCCCAGTATTATTAAAACGTGAAAAGAACACGCATATAATATACAGCTTTTCTATCGTGCATTCAATTATATTATAGATTATGATTGTATGAGGGAAAGATCAAGGACTAGTGCTCTACGTTGTTTATTTTCCTTTGTTTAATTGTAATAAACATGATTGTATTTGGATGAATCAGATCATATTGCTTAAAAGTTGAAAGTTATTACCCGGTAAGTAAACTGAAAACCGCGATACTAACCGTCAAAACATAGTGGCTGGTCCACTTACAGACAAGGGGCACATATCTCTACGAACGCTGACAATCAACAATAAAATCTGATCACATTTAACCCTCGTCCATGGTTAGGTATACGTTTGTAATGAGATAATTTGGTTAGGTATAAAAGCGGCGTTGGTTCGGGCGCATGTACTTTCTCCCCTGGACGCCCCCACCCCCAGCCCCCGCCCCCATCATTACAATGTATGAGATTTATAATTCCAACAAAATAAATATGAACAAAAGAGGACTCTTCAGAAAAGAAAGCAATGAAATAGGATTGTAGATGTACATACCTGGTCTGACTGGGATGCATCTTCCATTGTCATCTCGAATGGGTTGTGTTGTTTCATAATCATACTGGATAAGCTCAATCCGACACACCGCCTACAATAAACGTTCAATAAAAAAAATCAAATAGGGTCAGTTGATTTCACTAAATCACTGTGCTCTAATCCGCATTTCTTACACATTGTCTGATGTCCTTTGGCAAGATATTGATCTACATTTGCCACACTCAACCCAGGTGAGGTAAATGGGTACCTGGTAGGATTATTCCTTGACATGCACTGTGCGCTGATATCGGCTGCCGGAGCTAAAGCTAGGGTAATAATTTCCAAAGCTCTTTGGAAGCGCATAGAGATGTTATTTCATAACGTATTATGCGCTATACAAGAACTGAACTATTATTATTATTATTATTGTCATGTACTAGTTTTTAGTATTTGATCGCTCTTGCTTTAACTATGCGTCTAAACAATGTTTGTGGTTTATTTAATTCATCGGATTATATATTTTTTTTTTGGGGGGGGGCATATGGTTGTCGGAATCAAACGATCATTTTATTCCAGTCGGCGAATTTGAGAACTCGTGGACTTCCGGCAGACCCGACGGCAAATTTTGATCTGTCACTCACCCTCCCAACACCCATCCTAAACCCCATTCAAATTGATCTAGCGATACCCTGTCTGATAAAAATGGCCCTTAAGGGTCTTTTTTGTTCCGAAGTGCCTTCAATGGCTCGTTGAAATTAGTTCACTCGCGTCCTTTTGGCCTGATCGAATGGGTTCTGGAAAATGTACCTATTTCAAAATATCAATGTAATTAATATGAGTATGGACCACATTACTCACCTGCAGAATTGGGGGCCATCTTCCTACTGACCCGACGGTGTTGTCCAAGTTCATGAGTCCGAAGTTAGCCTCGGTTGCTCCGTAGAGTTCAACGATTTGCTCGATGTGGAAACGGTTGCAGACCTCTTTCCAGATGTCGGCACCCAACCCGTTGCCGATGGCCAAGCGAACCTTGTTGACAGCGTCGAGATCATTCTATAAAACACAAATCAAACAGATCATACAAGAGATAAAGAATTACTTGTATCTGCATATGTCAGAGAAGAGCGATATAAGTTACATTATTATTTGACGAGCATATTTCGGGACGAGTCTTAACATCTACCTATAATTGTTTTGAGATTGCTGATAACATCAATCAAAATTAGATGATCAAAACAAATATTGTAAATCAGATAATTGTAAAAAGAAACGAGAATAAATAATTCGAAACGATGGAGACCCCCAATCCCCCAAAAAAAAAAAAAAAAAAAAATCCTGAGAGACAATATGATAACCTTTTCTCACTTTACCAGAGAATTTATAAAAAATCACTGTCCTTTATTACCAAATCTAAAAAATAAAAAATATATTTAATTTGACTTTCCCTGCTTTTGGCGAAACATGTTGACTATCTTTTCATAGAGAAGAACAAAAAGAAATGAGGACTTTAAAAAAATAGTTGTCGAAAAGTAGTCTTCACATAAACGGGTAGCAAAATGATACTGAAATGGAAAACGAACTCGATATATTAGAACTTATACAAACCTTTGGTTGTGCAATTAGATAGCGGAAGAGCTCCCCGATGTACATGAACATTGTGACGTCATTTTGGCGGCAATCACTCCAGAAATTTGATGCAGAGAACTTGCGTCTCAAGACACATGTAGCACCTAAATGATATAAAATCAAAATGGTGGAATGTAAATGTAATTGTAAAACCACAGATGAAAGAATTTTTACTTTTTTAAAATGAATAATTACTGTTTTTCGATTAGTTAGACAGCATTAGCCTAAGATTTCTAATTATTCAATTATTATATGCATCTTTTCTTCTAAGAGAGGGATCAAACAAATATTAGCCTTTCAAAATAATCAGAATTCTCTTTTGATTGACATTTTGGATGCATTTAGTTATTTTTGCTAGGTCGGAAAATCTTCAGTAAATCTGCTTATGCTGCATAGGGCTTTTGTTTTTGCCGAAATAAGATCACTGAAATTGAAACGTGAAAGACAATGAAAAAAACCTAAAATGAACGAGACAAGGGGTGGATCCATTATTTTGCAAAAGAGAGGAACGGGCACAACCCCCCTCTCCCCTAAAAAAACCTCTCTTAGAAGCAAAACAAAAGTGGCATATTTATCGATGCCTTTATACTGGGGTAGAAAATTTGAAAGGGGGAGAGGGGCATTTTGGTTGTGTACATGTGCGTGCCACATCGGGTTCAATGGTTGTGACCCCCCATCTCCCAGAGGTCTCAGACAAATATAAATACTGTAAGCATGCGTGACCAAGAAAACGCGTATAAATAAAGGGGTGTGTTTTTAAGATTGGACGCGGCGGTCCGCGCGGTGCCGAGTTACGGGGTTAAAAAACGTCAATTTTCAAGAAAAACGGTAGTTTTTCAAAATCCTGCCGTACACGTTTAGGGGTATATATATTTCTAGACCCCGACTCCGAATTGAAAGCTGGTCGGGAAGCCGGTTATCTATAACTTTCGGTAACGTCAGCTTGCTAATGTAGAAACACATATAATAAAGAAGCCCCTATACTATAATTTGCGTACCAGCATGTGAATTGCTAGTTTACGACCGGGGTTTACGACGACGACGAAATTTAATAATTTCTTTCGAAGAAAGGACATATGGTGGCTGTGCATTAAACCCATTTGGAAGTGTACATATTGATTTTATTGCTTCTCTACTGAAATACATTTTTACATTGTGAATTTTACATCTGAAGCGCAATTTGATTTTTTTTGTACATTTTTCAACAACTTAAAAGGTAATCCCTATCGCACTTCAAATGCTCAAGGGGTTACAATTTTACAATACTTGTTTAGGAGTACACTTTTGTGAAATACCCGTTTAGGGTGTGAATTCGGGGGGAAAAAACACGCGAAATCCTCATTTAGGGTGTAGTTTGGCTTCAGAAGAAATCCTCGTATATAGGGGGTGTCTGGAAAACCTGTGGTCACGCATGCTTACAGTATTTCTACATGACTGAGACCCCTGGGCCCCATCTGCCAATGACTGCTTTATTAGTTTCAAGTGGGCCTATAGTATACCGTTAGTATACTACTTAACAAACACATAATGAATTCCCCATGATCCCTTTTCCGTCAAACACTGTTGGAAATCGCAAAATGTGTTACTATTTTAAAACAATTATTAGTCTCTCATTCGTTTCTTACCTGCGTTAATAACGTTACTCAGTCCAATGAACAGTGCCGACACATGGTAAAGAGGCAGTGTGATATACATGGCGTCAACACTGCTCATTTTGAATGTCTCTAGCATGAATCCACCGGCCAACATCTTGTAATGAGATAAGCGGGAAGCCTTGGGTAAACCTGAATGATGGACGAGCAAACAAACACAAAAGTTAAGAGGTGTATGGGCAATATACAAAGTAAACATATTTATCTTCAAATTTGTAATTATAATGGAGCATTGATGGCTATAAAAATATAGTAGCTCGTATATCATTTGTTAATTTGATGTATTGTTTGTTTGTTTTGTTTGTTGTTTGTTATGACGTTTGGTACACGGTCATCCTCCCTTTTCCCCTGATGTTTAGATAAATTGGCGGCATCCCTCATGTCAAAGTAATTAAAACATTAAAGATGGCTGATATTATTTATTTAAATGTTTATTTATTTGATATGAATTTGTATACAAGTAACCCACCCGTAACTAATGTACGCCAGGGAACCTATAATGCTGACGGTTTCTCTCATATTAAATAATGCACACATTGAGGATGGTTAGCGTAATTGTTTATTTGTTTGCACTTTTTTCTATGTCTGTTTGTTTTATTTGATTACTTTTTCTATTTATGTTTTCAGCGGCCTTTTGTTTGTTAAGACTTTTGGTCCGCGACACCCAACCGTTGCTCCTGATCGAAGTGTAGATGTACGCAAGGGCATCTCTAATGTTGACGGCATCCTTAATATAAAAATGATACTTAAGGTGTACTTATTTGTTTGTTTGTTTGTTTATATGTACGTTCGCCTGTTTGTTTGCTGATTATGGGGTTTATACTACGTCATCCATCCGTTTTCCATGACGTGTAGATGTACGCCAGGGCATCTCAATGTAACGGCATCCCCAATATCAAAATGATACAGAAAGGTGTGCTTGTTTGTTTGTTTGTTGTTTACTTGCTTATTTGTTTGTTTCGTTATGCTGATTACTACGTCACTCACCCGTTGTTCCTGAAGTGTAGATGTACGCCAGGGCATCTCGGATGTTGAGGCCATCTCTGACGTCACGGGGCGGGTTAAGGTCATCCTCTGAACGATCAGCTGGGACGGAGAATTCGGGATCCAGGCTCCATACCGAAATTTCCCTCTCTTTCAGATCTGACATTACCTCTTCCAATGCTTGCTCCGTTGAGTTGCCTGTGTGATGGAGACATAATACGAATACTAGTGATAAAATGATGAGAAAACGAGGAGAGGGGAGAAATTTGAGACAATAATAGGGGAGAGGGGAGAGGGGAATATCTGGATTCAGGCTCAAGACCGAGATGTCCCTCTCTTTTGGGTCTGACATGACCTCTTTATGCTTGCTCCGTTGAGTTACCTGTGTGGTGGAGCAGGAGACATAATCGAAATACTGATGAAATGATGAGAAAACGAGAAGGAACTTTTGTGAGACAGTTAGAGACAGAGAGGGTGAGATAGAGAGAGGGGGTAGAGAGTGGGAGGAGGGAGAGGGAGAAGTGAAAAGGGTTGGTTGGCAGGGAGAGAGAGAGAGAGAGAGAGAGGGTGAGAGAGAGAGAGAGAGAGCGCGCATGGGAGGAGGGAGAAGACTAGTGAAGAGGGTTGGTTGGCAGGGAGAAAGAGATAGAGAGAGAGAGGGGGTGAGAGAGGGAGTGGAAGGGAGAGATGGGATAATTATGAAAATACAGACAGAGAAGAAAATCTGAAGTGTAATAAAAGGTCACGGCAACCTTCAAATGCGGGACACCATGGGGGGACCGACAGCCCAAGGGACCGACAATGCACGAGATCGACAATTTCGGTTTTATATGAACCTATAAAAGAAGTTGGCAAATGGTTCGTGAGACCGACGTTGGTACCTTGATGGACCGTATAGCCGTTTTCATTTGGCATGAAGCGATGACAAATTCAGGGACAAATTGAAAACAACAGATGAGAAATGAAGTTGGGCTATAACCTTACCCCCCTCCTCACAGCCGCTTGTCTACTCACAAGTCATGTACACATCAACAATAAACACCAGCATTTGAAAGAGAAAGTCAAAGGAATAGAAAAAAGAAGTTCAAGAATCATATAACCAGCTAGAGGAATGTTTTAATTATATCTACTTTCTCTCTTATTACTAGTTTAAGCAAACAATGAAGAATAATGATAAGTGAGAATAATCAAACCCCCAAATTATAAAAAGGGCTCAGAATCTTTCGATCATTTAAATATAGATATTACCGCGGGTAAGTAGAAAACAATTGTCCCATTGGTACCACTGGCATATCATTATCAGGTTTAGTTATGATCCCTGCACAGTCGTAACGGGAATAGGCCTAATAAAGGTTATTTCGAGCTTGTTCTATTCCCGTTCTATTCAGTAAAGGAACCTTCATGAATCATCTTCACTTGATTTAATTTTACTACTCCAAGAATGCAAGCCCGCATAAGCAAAATGTTTTCGCAGCGCTATTCTAAGAAAAAAGAAAAGTTTGGCACACCTCCGCGGCTTGCATCTTTCTCGTTTTTGTACGTCAGTCACGAGCTCTTGGGTAGCAACTTCAACGAGTGAAGTGGGGATTGAAACACGAATACCACTCGCATTTAGCTGTCACTCAAGCGCGCGGCATCATCATCGTTGAGCAATTTCACGCACGGTGCATTGCTCGATAAATATTTCACTACGAAGAAAGATGATCCATAAAAATAATTTGCGTGAATACAATGCGCCAACACGTAGCTGAAACTCCCCAAGCGGTTTCGGTGAATTGATCACTTTCTATCTCTTGAAATTTGATGTCCTCGGGTTATTTCTAGCTGGCTTGTTATAGGGGTATACAAATAGCAAGAAGTCGCTGTGGAGTTTGATGGTATGTCTGAACTTTGGGATGAACCTTTGAAGCTGATATGGGGACAACAAATCTTAAACAACTTTATAATTCGGAGAAAATCATCCCAGGGTCTCCAAAGTTCAATATAAAGATATGCGATAGAAGTGATGTGTACTATTAATAATGCGTGATTCAGAATAGGTTTACATGTTCTCGTGAAATACTGCATGTCCCATGCACTCTAATTAACAGCCGAAATAGTAGCAGGAAGAAGCTTTGTTAAATTCCTCAATGTTTTTTTGTTTTACCTGTAAAATAATATCACGCTCTCCTCTCAACAAAACAGAATGAAGCGAGTGAGAGAGAGAGAGAGAGAGAGAGGGGGGAGAGCATTATGAACACCCGATGCACCCTCCCAATAAGAAAGGCAGAAAGGGAGGGGAGAGAGAGAGAGACAGAGTCAGAGAGACAGAGAGAGAGAGAGAGAGAGAGAGAGCGAGAGAGAGAAAGAGGGGAGAGCATTATACACACCCGCACGCTCGTCTACACAGTCACGCACACCCACACCCACACACACGCACCCTCCCAAGAAGAAAGGCAGAAAGGGAGGGGAAAGACAGAGAGGCAGAGAGACAGAGAGAGAGAGAGTGAGACAGAGAGACGAAACAAAGTGTACGGGTTCTGCATTGTGAATATTAAGGTTTAGTATCAGATCGTAAATCAGGTATTCATAATGTGGATTCTGAATTATTATTATTCATCATCCATAAACTTCAGATTGCCCGACCTTCTCTCTAAACATGAAAAATGGAATGAGAAGAATTTGAGCTGGATTACAATGCATCATCCATGGAGTATGTACTCTAAAAGAATGGGACCGTATCTTTCGCACCCTGACATGACGCATAATAATTATAAACCAATGATACCAGGTATTTATAGGCCCTGAGGAGTATCTGGTATATGCTGCAACTATATCAACACACTTCGGGCAAGAGTTGATTAATACAAAATTATATCCATGGTGCGTGTTAAGCACAGCGCACACTACACGATCTGACTACGATCGATTTAGGAAGAATTTGTGATAACATTTTATATGAACATTTAAACATGTAAAGTCTTCATGACCGAGGATCTGAATGATTAATACAAAATCTAAATTTCAAGGGATTTCATGCTCCCTTGGGGGCAAAGCTATAAATCGGCTCAGATCGAATCGAATTGACGTCAGGCGAGGTGTCCGATTGTCTACAATTTGAAGCCGATTCGGCTTTTATTCTGAGTAGAAGAGTTAAACGCACTAAAATTCCGGATGTGTAGTATTCTTATCATTATTTCGAACCTAAATCAGGAGGGTAGTGGTTGTTTAGATTTCCATATCTGATATTTTATACGAAAATCGGATCGCAGGAGAATCGTGTTTAGGTGTGCGCCGGGCTTTACACAGTATCACTATTGCACATTGTTTACCGAACACATTAGTTATAAATGCCGGTCCTAACAAAATTCCCAATTCTATTAAAAATTCATCTACCATAAAGTTAAAAAGAGTTTATGAAGTAATGTAATTGTTAGATCCATACAAACCGATGACTTTATCTCTCTAAAACGGAGATGGAGCGAGATGACTTTCAGCTGAATTACAGTGCATCATCCATGTTCTTTAATTATTACAGCAATTGATCGCATCTTTCGCACCGTGGTGATGCGAATAAACCAATAAAACAGGTAAACAGGCCCCAAGGAGCATCTGGTATATGCCAGAAACACCTGAAGCAAGTATACACGATCAACACACTTCGGACAAGAGCTCATCCAGAGAAATTCATCCAACTGGTGTTATAATTGGACATCGTTCGTATGCGTATTTTCATTTATCTATGCCGGGCCGTAATCATCGAATGTGAAATGTATTTTCATAATGATTTCAAGGAAAGCATTTGTATGTTAAAATGTGGTAATAAGCTCTCTTTGCATATCGCTATATTTCTTGGAAGGGCTTCATTAATGTTTGACAGACAACAGAATTGCTACTCAATAAAGTGAATAATCATTGCATTACGCTTGAACTTTTGTTTAATTTCATAACTAATAAACCTATATAGCTTCTATACTTTCAAAGCAGGGTTTTCTTTTCTTCTTCAAAACGTTTGCTTGATCAAGGGCGTCCCTTGTCCATTTCTCGGGTGCCGATAAGTCAACTAAAAGTGTTTTTTTTTAATTGGGTACTCAAGATAATATTCACTATGGTTATTGATATGCAAAGTACAGATTTAGGAACTAAATGGCAAATACATACTTTTCGACAATGTTGCCCTGTTTTTACAATGTTTGGTAGCAATAACATACTCTGATTTATATTTCAATATGCTAAAAGAGAAAAGTGATGGAAAACTAGGCTCGTCTTTCTTAAATTTACACCGGTATATATAAATGCAATTTTGATGATCTTTGGTACATCCGAACAGTTTTGGAAACATGACAACTGAGCCCCTTCTAAGTTTTAAATTTAAACTCAGATGATTGTCTAAACTTAACCAAAGAGGGGCAATAACTGCACACTCGACCATAAAATGTTCAACGGAATCAGATAGTTGATTGCACAGGCTACATAAATTATTATCACATCTCTTTATCTAGCCTTATGGATTGTGATGAAATAGCAGGATTTCAAAGTACTGTAGTTTCAATTGTATTTTTGAAATTGTTTTTATGAATGAGTGACCATTCTTCAACATTCATATCAGTATCAGAAATATCATTCAATTTTCTACATCTCTAATGTCAACATAAAGTTGCAGACAGTTTTGCACTCTTGCCCCCCACCCCCACACACGCACACACACTGATTTTTGGAAACTTGTTTCCCGTCAGGGACTCTTAAAAACAAAAGCAACATTATAGTGCGTCATCTCTTTTTCAAAATAGAAGTCGAAACAACAGAACTAAATATTTAAAACCTAGGTCCATGACACTATAATAATACAAAACACAAGTGTGTCATTATTTTGTAGGGTGTACAAAATAATTACAAGATATACAATACATGGAAGATAAATAATAAAGCACGAGAAACATTTAAACGAAAGAGAAGAGAACGCATTATTGTGTATTGTTTTGTTCTGTAATAGTCGTATGACCTGCTATGAGTCCGGAATGGGACCATGCTCTAACCGTTTTAATGGGACAATTTGTTTAATAAAGACTTGATAACACAGCGCAAAACGTGAGGAGGCAGTAAACTTCAATTAATATGTCTAGATATCTGCCTAAAAGTGGCTGATATGGTACTGACATGACAAAAAAGAAGATGACAATTTGTATCCAATGATAATCTTACCAGTAACTGTAATAAGAGTAGTGGCTTCGCTGATCTGCAAGCAATGTAATAGGGACTTTGATCTTAGGTTGACATTCAAGAGCGCGCAGGTCACACCTAATTTACTGAAACCCAGTAAGGTCCAGATGAATGCAGGTTCGTTCCCGATGAAGAACGCCACCTAATAATTAAGAGGAGAAAAAGTAATTTAATACAAATTTATCAGTTGCATATAGCTATGGGGGCGCGTCCCCCACATCAGTGGCGGATCCAGGGGGGGCCCGGGCCCCCTCCCCTAGGAAAAAAAAACAGGTAAAAACACCCTTTTTTTGAAAACAAAAGAAGATGGGCCCTCCCTGGCGCCCAAGGGGTGGCGGTGGAAAAAATCACCCTTCCGTAGGAAAATTTTTCGGGTGCCAAAAAAATTTGTGCTCACTACCCTGGCGCCCAAGGGGTGGCGATGGAAAAAATCACCCTTCCCGTAGGGAAAATTTTTTTTCGGGTGCCAAAAAAATTTGTGCTCACTACCCTGGCGCCCAAGGGGTGGCGATGGAAAAAATTACCCTTCCCGAAGGAAAAATTTTCGGGTGCCAATTTTTTTTTGCTCACTACCCCCAAATTTTCGCACGAAGTGGGCCCCTTTTTAGGCCCCCTCCCTTGCCGCCGGCTGGATCCGCCCCTGCCCCACATCGGATGATAACGACAATGAGGGGGGGGGGAGGGCAGTAACATGGGTGTATATCATTTGGAAGCAAACGTTTGCTCCGATAGTTTCACCAATGAATGGCAACTTAATTTCCTTTATGTATATTAATATTATGTAGGCCTGGCGATATAGTCCTTGACCCAGCACTTTGCTATTGTGGAAAAAAAGTATTATTCTTGTGAGAGAGTATGAAGAAGGAATATTATGATAAATTACACGTAGAGCGATAGAGAGAGAGAGAGAGAGAGAGAGAGAGAGAGAGAGAGAGAGAGAGGGGGGAGAGATTGGTTAATGTATACTAAATTATTTAGTTTGACTGTCTTAAAGGCATCGTTTAACAATGTAAAATCTGAGATGCACGGCCCTACGTGTTATCAGTGCCTGTGATATGGTGTAATATTGAAGCCCTAAAAAAAAAAATCGCGCTTCAAAATGATCAAGAAATGCCTCAAAAAAGTAATAATCTTTGAGTGACCGGTTTTACCATACTCATTTTCCCCAATAGACTGTAGTGTTATGAAAACCGTTAGGAAAACGCAAAATTTGGTTTCGATTTTCAATCATAAATATCTTGATAATCAGACAGGCGATCGGCTTGTAAAAGTCATCGGGCTCCTGACTGACATAAAGGTTTATAATTATCATTGCAGCATGAGTTAAATCCAGGATTTTGTTTCAGAATCTGAGACAAAGATACCTTAAGACCACTTTGTTAGTTGACGTTGAGTAACTTGAGTTTATGTCCGTTCTTATTCGGTCATTTTACCATTATCCAAATAAGAAAAGTTAAATTTGGTCAATTTCGATTTTCAAGAGCCTTGCAAAAATCAAATATTACCAATTTACTTTTTAGCTTGTTGAAAAGAAAATGGGAAATCTGTCGACGTCGTTTTTCTCTTGATATGGTACTTTTCCCAAAGTAGGCGCCAATGATCTGATGATTTTATTGAATTTAGACAACATCAACAATCTTTACCTTTCCAAGAAAATAGTGATAAAAAGCACGTTTGATCTTACCTTATCCCCACGTTTCAACCCCATCCGTTGGGCGATTCTTGCAATCCTGTTGGCTCTTCGATTGACGTCGTCATACGTGTATTTCTTCCCCTCAAAAATGAGCATGGTTTTGGCGGGAGACTTCGCGGCGTGTTCTTCAAATTTATCAGCTATCGTGAAAGGTATCTGCATCTTCGCGTACATCGATAGAGTTCGTTGTCTGCGAAGCTGAGTAAAGATGAAATGAAAGTCGCAATAGGGCGTCGGGTAGCGAAGCCACATGCAGATAACGAGACAAATGGTCACCAGAAAGAATATTGCAATGATGAACAGCATCGTTGATCACAAAATTGCAGCTGTGAGAAAGAAAGAAAGAATGAGATACAACAATAAGAATAACACTGCGCTCGGGTTGGGCTATTTTTTCACAATAATTTTCCTACTTTTTATAGGAAATAATTACGGTTGCTTATAAGATAATCGACAAAATTGAATATGTTGTTATCATCACTGTCATCATGCAGAAAAGATTTTTTTATGTGCTGAGATAAGGCTGGTCGTAATTATACATGAAAATTAAGCCAGTATCTAGCATGTCTCAGTCATTGTCAGAGAAAAAATAATAATAAAATACACAACTGTATAAAGTAAATAGGAAAACATTTCTCTGCCTACCTCTTATGCAGAATAAAACGAAATAGAGTCGAAATTTCCAGCTTTGGAGACTTGTCAGTCGACAATCTCAAAGACTTAGGTATGCGATGTCGATGAAGAAGAATTAGAAGAAGGAAAATCCAGGTTTGATGACATTTATAAAGCGAAGTCTTTTCGAAACCTGAGCGTATTAAACAGTCCGCTTGATGAAACCTATCCAGGCATCTTCTGACTTTCTTCAGAGCGGTAGACATATTTATATTATTATCATTTCTCAAAACTAAATAAATATTTGAATACTTCAATGATGCTATTCTGTACGACCTCAGTTTCATTTTTTTTTCGTACGTCATTGCGGTTGTTGCCAGAACAGCGTAGAAAATTCCCCGTTCGTCCATTGGATAAAACCTTCGATCCAATTAGAGGCTCCGAGTAGCTCTCGCCAAATGTATGTTTTTACGGAGAAGTGAAGGTCAGCGAACTGTGGGATTTCGTCTCGGGCAGGTCGGTTGTGTAAAGAGAAAATGGGTCAAATGCATTGAGATGTGGTTCTCGCTCGGCACATTCCATCGAAGTTCCCTGTGGGCAATGCGACTTCATACGTTGACGTCATCTAAGAGTCGTCATCGTAATCGTCGACATCATCAGAACCGAAGGTCATGACGACATGACCCTTTAGTTATGCATATTTTACTACGTCATAATGATGATCTTATTCTTGAGCAACATCACCGATATCGTGAAATATAAATTGTAAACGGTATGCATCTTATGAAATACAGTCGCATCATAGTGTAGGAATGCCATTATTTATCAAAGAAAAACGGTCATGTAATAGAGCGTAATAAAGAATCACTTTAAACAATCAAAAATTTGCAAGCGATAACAAAATGTAGCTCCATTGTTCCTTTGTTTCGAATTTTTGTAGATCTATACATTAGCCTATAATCCATTCTTTAAAAAGAATCCTTTTAGTATATTAAGATTTGTATTGATGTAGTCATAATATGCTAGGCAGGGATAGACCCATGGGCCGGAAAAAGGGGGCATTGTCAGACATGTGTGCTTGTTTAAACTACAAAATCTTTAAAAATATCTGAGGACACCCCTCCATTTGGGCGTTAACCATTTTAAATCTCGGACCCCCCCCCCCTCTCCTTTTACAGTCCTAATCCTGGACCCGCGCTTTTTGTGGATGGGGGAGGGATGGCGGACTTCAAAATCCCCCCAAAATGGAGAAACATTTACAATTTTCTTTTTGTAAATCACTCGACAAAACATTGTAGGGAGGGTGAGAAAGGGTGTAACAGCACAAAAAGGCGTCTTTATACTTATTACGCTTCACGTATACCCTCCCCATAAAAAGGTCAATTATAATTATATAGGTTATTAATATTAACCCTAACAAGGCCGGGCTATTTGAGTTCTTAATACAGCCGGGGGGAGGGCATTATGCCCACTGGCGTACCTGAGGGGGCAGGGGGGGCAGAGTGCCCCCCTGGGCTCCAGGGAAAAAAAAGAAAAAGGGGAAAGGGGAAGGAAAAAAAGGGAAAGAGAAAAAAAAGGGAAAGAAAAGAAAAGAAAGGAAAGAAAAAAAGAAAAAGGAAAAGGGAATGAAAAACAAGAAAAGAAAGAAAGAGAAAAAAGAAAAAGGAAAAGGAAAGAAAAAGGAAGAAGAAGAAAAAGGAAGAAGAAGAGAAAGGGAAGAAAAAGGAAAAGAAAAGGAAAGAAAAAATGGGAAATTAAAAAAAGACCATGGCCGTACGCACCGGGGGCAGTTGATCCCAGATATTTTGAAAACGTACAGTTTTTTTCTGAAAATGTTTAACAAAGCTCACAAGTAGTGTAGGCCTATACCAAATCCTTCAATTCTACTTTTGAAATGCAAAAGTACCCTCATGACCAGTTCGGTCGCTCGAACTCCCTCATCACTCCTTTCGCTTTTGAGTTTCTTCGAAAACTTTTACGCATCTTTCCCCTCCCCACCAGAAAAATATTCCGCATACGGCCCTGAAAAAGACAAATGAAAATAGGAAAATATAAGTGATATAACAATAATAACGAAACTATTCGCTGGCGCGAGCTGCTTGCTAGCCTATTTTGTATTAATTGTTTTCACTTGCTCGTCCCCCTGAAAAAAGAAAAGGATTAGCATTGCCTAGAATACAATTGTGCCTGCCCCGACGGTCCCCGACCTTCAACGATGGCAACAATAACACCCAATTTATGAACCAAATGTTACTAAAAGAGACTAATTCATTTTTCTCGCTCGCTACGCTCGCTCGCGAATAAATGGAATAGACATTGCTTTGAAAACAATTGTGCCCACCCTTGACCTGCAACAATATCATTAAAAATGGAAGTTTTTTCGCCCTCTCGCCAAAAGGAATTGATATCGCGTTAAACGCGATTGCGCCCATCCCGACCTGCACCAATAAAAACAAGTTTATGTATTAATTTCTATTAAAGAGAATTGATTTTTTGCTTGCTCGCTATGCTCGCTCGCCAAAATGGAATTGACATTTCTAACAAAATATGTGCGCCCCTTGCCTGCAACAATAATCCCAGTAAATAAGTACCAAACGTTATTTTAAGAGATATTGTTTCCTCGCTCGCCAGAATTGATGAATTGATTGATTTTAGTGATTGATATATGAGTTGATTTGTGTCACCCCGACCTGCAACATAAAGATCTATGTTTATATACCAATTATCATTGAAAGAAAAGAGTATTTTTGCTCGCTCGCTATACGCTCACTCCCAAATATGTAATTAACATCGCCTTAAGCGCGATTGTGCTTGCCCCAACTTGCAGCAAATCAGTAAAAAAAATAATAATAAGGCCCCGACCTGCTAGGGTAGATGTTAATCTATGTTCCAATCATCATAAGACAATTATATTTTACGCTCGCTAGCCGAATGGAATTAACATCATCTTACAACATGATCGTGTCCACTCCAACCTGCAACAAAAACTTAAGTTTACGTACCAATTATTATTATTGAAAGAATAGTGTATTTTCCAGCTTGGTTCGAGCTTGCTCGCCATAATGGAATTAACATCGCCTTTATGATTTTGCCCGCCCTGACCTGCAACAATAAACCAAGTTCATGTACTAATCAACATTAAAAGAAAATTGATTTTTTTTTTTACCCTCTCTTGCTACGCTGTCTTTACAATTAACATCGCCAACAAACCTACAACAAATTACCAGTTAATAATTATGTACCAAATGTTATTCAAAGAATATTTGGTTTGCTCGCTAGCTACGCTCCTTCGCCAAAATGGAATTAACATCACCTTAAACATGATTGTGTAAGCCCCGACCTGCAACAAAACACCTGAAAATTATGTACCAATCATCATTAAAAAAAAATTTACGCTCGCTCGCCAAAATAGAAGTAACATCGCTTTTACTATAAATCACGCTTGTGCCCGTCCCCAACATGGAACAATGAAACCAAGTTTATGTACCATGTTCTCACTAAAAGTAAGAGAAGTGATTTTTTCGCTCGCTCGCCGAAGTGGAATTATGCTTACATTACTAACAAATGTGCCCGCCACTGACCTGCTACAATATCATTAAAAAGAGAGATGTGGGTTTTTTTGCCTGCCCGCCAAAATGGGATTGACATTGGCTTAAACATGATTGTATCCACCCCCGACCTGCATCAATTCATTGAGGACAATTGAACCAAGTTTAATTGGCAATTATTAAAACAAGAAGCGATTTTGTTTCTTGCTCGCTACGCTCGCTCGCCAAAATGAAATTAACATCGCTAACGTGCCCGCCCCAACCTGCAACAACCAGTTAATAATTATGTACCAAACGTTATTCAAAGAAGTTTTGGTGTGCTCGCTCGCCAAAATGGAATTAACGTCACCTTAGACATAATTGTGTAAGCCCTGACCTGCAACCAATTATCATTACAAAAATTTTGCTCGCTCGCTACGCTCGCTCGCCAAAATAGAAATAACATCGCTTTTAATAATCACGTCCCTGTCATGGAACAATGAAACCAAGTTTATGTACCATGTTCTCAATAAAAGAGAAGTGTTTTTCGCTCGCTCGCTACGCTCACTAGCTAGCTCGTGGAATTATGTGCCCACCACTGACCTGCTACAATATCAATAAAAGAGAAATGTAGGGGTGCCTGCCCGCCAAAATGGGATTGACATTGCCTTAAACACGATTGTGCCCGCCCCGACCTGCAACAATGAAACAAATTTTATATAGCAATTCATTGAGAGAAAGGTGTATTTTCGCTCGCTAGCTAAAATGGGTGTAAAATCACCCTAAACACAATATTGTTCCCGCACCCGGTATGGGACAATTGAACCAAGTTTAAGTGGCGATTATTAAAAAAGAAGTGATTTTTTCTTGCTCGCTACGCTCGCTTGCAAAAATGAAATTAACGTCGCTAACAAATGAATGTGCCCACCCCGACTTGCAACAATACCAGTTTATATACCAAACATTACTTAAAGATATTTTTGCTCGCTCGCTCGCCAGAAGTGAAAATTTGCATCGCCTTTTTGTTTTGTTTCGGTCGCTTGCCCCCTGACGGAGTACCCCAGATACGCCACTGATTATGCCCCCTAAGATCTCGGCCGTGAAACGGCCGATCGCCGCAAATATGTGCATGCATGTCAAGTGCAGTGTATAGAATACTATAGTAATTTCATTTTTTTGAAAAAATTACTCATTTGCATATTTATGGTAAATTATGCAAATAGGGTCAAAAAAATTCACATTTTTACCCATAAATCCTAATATTCTTGATATTTAAGCTTTCTTTTTCACTACATATATTTGTTAGACCATTTGGAATAAAATTTGGAAGAACCAGGTTATTCCTTATGTTATCTCTTGTTTTGATAATTTCTTCACTGTTTTTTTAAAACTTATGTATTTTATTGTTTTTGTTGTTTTATTTCATTACTAACTATAATTCAACTATTTTGACCCCCAAAACAAACACCTAAACTTTAAACAAGACGAAATAACCAATGTTTTATCTCTTTTAGGAAAAATTATATTTCCATTTTTTTGCACATTAATCACGAACATGAGCGATTTTCGGGCCGACGTGTAAAGACAAAAGGTCACGTGACTTTGTAATGGTAGGTCCGATTTTCAAAAAAATTGTTTTAAAAGATGCGAAGACTCGAAAGAATAAAGTCATGAAGCGGCGGGGCGTCATCCGTATGCGTTCCCGAACAATCAGACAAATCGCGGAGGGCATAATGCCCCCGGCCTTATTAGGTTAAGGTTATTAACGTCGGTCCCTAGATGAACATAATTATATATGATTGATACACGTCTGCAAAAAACAAAATTACACACACACACACACACACACACTATTAGCGTATTCTTTTGCTGGCTTTATTTTTCGTCTGTTTGTTGTTATTGTTTTTTTTCTTCTGTCCACCCATATCGTTTTTATGATTTAATCAGTCATAGCGGCCTTCTTCTATGAAATGAAAAACATTTATTTATATACATAGTCGCTTTTCCGTACTCACCGAAACTGATGAAAGTGATGATAAAGATGGATATCAATGGCGTTGAAACAAAAAGAAGAAGGAGAAAGAAAGAATCACGTCATCCATTTATAAGAAATGACATAATTCAGCTTGTTAGCATAATTGACACGTATCTTCTTGACATCACGACGAAAATGATGATGAAGATGATGGAAAGGTGACAGCATTTGGGAGCGTTCAATTTACAAGCCTTTAGCTTCCATGCCGGCCTCTGCATTTTCAAACATTTTTTATTTTGTCCTGTCTTGTTTTGTTCATGTGTTTGGTAATTTAAAAAAAATCGAATAGGCCTATGTCATTTCTTGTACAATATGGGAAATTCACGTGATTAGAAGCCAATGGCTGTATTGTTCACATTTTACAAGCAAATTCAAAAATACATATAATACAATATTGCAGATAAAAAAAATATACAAACATCAGATGATAATAATCAGGGTATATAGACCATAAATGAAAATTGTACGTTATTGTTACTTCTATATATTTCAAGTCATTTTGTATATTTATTTATTGTAAATTTGTTCTAACTGATTATCAGCCATACCCTGCAACATGTCAACATGTTATATTGTTTCATTTTTTGTTTGGAAATGATTATTAATGGAATGGAAAAAAAAATTGGGCGCAGCATTTTCGCCCTAGAAGGGCACAGTTCAGTTGTTAAAACAACATTTCACCAAAGGAACATTTATTTTAGTGGACCATCACTATCAATCTACTTCCAAGTGATATTGACATTTGATTTCGTATCCAACTCTTAAAGAGAAAGACCAGTTCTGGTCATGCGATTGCATTGTGAAAGAAACGTTGTGGAATCGATCAGAAAAGGTTGATCATCTAGCATATAAGTATTGGTATGTACTGCAAGGTTCTGGAATCATCAAAATGATAAGAAATTTGGCCCAGTCTTGATAAAGTTACAAGCACTGTACACAGAAAGATGTATATGGGACTACGCGACCGCGTGCGCGATATCTATTTGGTCCCAATAGATATAATAATTTACCAAATATATCAATTAGTAGGTGGTTTCCCAACTTTTCCGGCAAAATTTGTATCATCACGTATTAGTCAAAACATATTCTTTCACATGATTGGTAATGAGAGCTTCCATTTCATTTTTTGAGAGAGGGGCGTTTCCAAAACTGGTCTTTACCTTTAAGACTTAGTTTGTATGGTGTTTCTCACTATTTTTTCTTTACGTATCATTCATTCCCTCTAGGCTTATATATATTGTATTTATTGGTACCACCACCCCACTACTACTCACCCCACGCATAGATTTGCTTGTAATTTATATATTTGTTCGTTATGTGTTTATTGTTTAATTAAAAAAAAATTATTGTATTTTAATATTGTGATTTTAAGCAGGGGATGATCCCCGACAAACCTCTGTGGTTTTTTATTACTCCCTCTGCAGGTTCATCTTTTGCTGTAATGCTTTTATATTTGATTGTAAATTATATTGTCTTTTTATGAATCTGTGGAAATAAATGAAATGAAATGAAATGAAATATATTCCACGCCCATAACAATAATATGTATTTGCGTGGGGGGGGGGCAACTTTTTAGTGAGCGGGCGTTCGAGACAAACTTGCGAGGGAGCATAGCGCCTAAGCAGGATGGGGTGTCATATCTAAAACTGCTTGATTGTTTCAATATTTGAAAACAAATCATTTATTTTTCATAATTTTAAGTAAAAGAGCGGAGAGGGTTAGGAATATATATTTTGTTCCACAGCAGTAATTCAAAGTACCCGAGCGGGTGTGTGTGTATGTATATGTGTGGTCGGGGGGGGGGCGGTCCCCTCATCCCAGCGCATGCAGGGAAATTCCGTGCAAACCTCAGATCAAAATTGTACTGCATGTTGTGTAAAGGCAGAAACTGAAAAATATTAGAGGGATGACTCTATCTTCCCTAAAAATTCGTGCCTTTTAAAACCCGAAAATCTCAATTTTTGCATACTCAAAAAGCATCGACGAAGAGGGGGGTCTGGGTCTGTCCAATCTCAAACATCTATTGCAGAATGTTCTAAACTAATGTTCTTTGTTGTATTTTCAAAGCGAATGAGCCGTTCTTTTTAATTAAGATGCATGCATAAGTTTGTTTCCTCCGTCGACTTCGTCAGCCAGCTCGTGACACTCTGGTTCATGGGTGCATCGGAGTGCTTAGAATCCTAAGATTTATCTATCAGGGTTGCATGTGCTTTGGATCCCAAGTGAGCACCGTGACTAATATTGTTTGTTTGTTTGTTTGTTGTTATTTTTCTTTAGCGAAAATACATGTGAATATTCATTAATGACTGATATCGTTTTGTAGCCTATGTGAAACATAGTTATTTTCACTCAACTATAATTATTCAGTTCAGAGAGATGTCATGTAGGCCCCATGTAGGCCCTAATTCTTTTGAGCTCATGCTCTGTATTGCGTGCGCGCCGAAAAATAAACGAGGTCAACAACGGACGCGCGCGTACGTGAACCGTATCCATCTTGAAATCAGCTGGCGACGGGTCGCCAATCTTTTACGGATAAGTCGGAAACGACTTAAAATTTGGTCTTGTTTGGCCATTCTGATCGCCCGCGAGCCAGGCATTTAAAAACTTGTGCTATAAAGCACAAGTTTTGGATAAATTTACTTTATATCTTCGCTACTTTTACCTCACTTTTCAACCTTGCATTTAGTCCACGGTTGACATTTTCTTTCGTTTCACCAATATGGCGCAACAGTGAAGAGTTATCATGTCTTCAGAATCGTACAACCTCAACCAAGCTTCTCTTGAAGAAGGGGCGTTTTATCGCTCAAATATCTTCCAATTTTACCATTCAGTGGATGGCCAAGGAAAACAACGATATGGACAAGAAAGTTACGTCATCTCCAGCTCGTCTTACTTCGTGTGAGACGAAGGGAAAGGGTAAGAATTGCACCTATTAATTTCAATGACATACAATGGCTTTTCACCGCGCCGGTACCTTGGGCCCTATGGCCCTGTCGTCGTGCCTAGGGCCCTAGTGAGGGCTCACCCGCTCCTCTCGACCCGCGCAGGCCTTAGCCGCGCCGCCGTGTCGGCAGCCAGCGTCTATCACGTATCACGGTACTTACGACATGTCAAGCGCACGCACAATTTTTGATAACACTGGAAAATGATGCCGCCTAGATCAGTAGATCTAGTCTTGTTTGTTGTTATACCTGTTGTTCTATATTGGAAAGAGTTCCATGTCCATATGTACCCCCGCTAAATAAAAACGAAAACAAAAATTCTCGTGAGTCGTATTGACTTAATATGCTTATGGAAGACAAATTTATGATTTTTACTAAGTTTTGCTGTTTATATTCTGATTAATATTCATAATATTGGTAGAGACTAGAGAGAAAATCATGTTAAATGTTCTAAATTAAATCAATATTTACTGTCGCTGATATGTTTGGCACTTTTGTAACAATAAAATTAAAAGTGACAGTTTTTTAATCACGTTTTCATTTTTGGGGTTATTTTTTATGTTTTTTAATTTTTACACAGAGAATGGACGTAGCAATGGCTCCAAGCCTCAAAGATTTAATAAAAACAGGCGCGAGCCACCACAGGGTCGGACTCCAGGAGATCTTAACAACAGTCAGTCACGCCGACCAGTGCCGCAAAAGAGTAGGGCCTTGGACAAACGGCCACGCAGCCGAGGTCTTCCTCCCAGCAGATGCGATGAGGTAACAGTCTTGAGGTTTTTAAGACAATAACACTGCGTTTTGGTGACACACAAAATTCTGGTTCAAATTTGCATACAGGGGATATTCTCAGGAGACAACATTTTCCTGACGCCAGATCTATATATGTATTTTTTTAGCACTGCAATATAATTTTTCCTAATCATGTTTCCTAATCTTGCAGGTGACAGTAACTCAAAGGGCTGAATTTGGTTCAGCCCTTCCTCAGGGTCCGAAGAAACTCAATCTGAATCACCTCATTAACTTCACCTTCGCTGAGAGTGAAGATGCCAGAGGTGGCTCTGGTTTTCGTAGCAGGTCAAGATGGGGTCATAGACGCTTCAACAAGGAACAGTTCTTGCAAGCAAAGTAAGTTCAGGTCGTGGGAAGATGGAGCTGTATGAAGGACTCCACACTTAATTTATATGTAGGGTATAAAGAAATTGGTTCCTGATTTAATCTCTGAATGGAAGAGGTATACAAATATTGGAAAGGGAAAGTTTAGATTTCTACAGGTCATTTTCCCCTCAGATTCTTGATTGTTTCATGCCCAGTTATTTAAGTTTATTTATTCAGAAGTGCTTGAAAGTTCTGCAATGGATCTTCGTCAGAAGTGTACCAAAATCGTTTTAATTTGAATTGTTTTCATCGGTACTGTTTCCTTAGTTTTTAATCAGACCAATGTAAGATCTTCTGATGATTTGCAGAATTAAGTGTAAATTGTGCTTGTTTCAATTCAGTGCATCTGAAATATGTTCAGTAGAAATGATTTTGAAGATAAAGACATCTTGGATTGATACTTGTGATATCTAGATTGTTAGGGTAATGAGTACATGAACTCATATTAAAAAGGAAGCTAGTTTTCTTTCAATAAACGGGAACAATTGCATGCCATGAAAATCAACATCAACTTCCTTATTATCATTTCAGTTGTCAGTTTGTGGTGAAAGCCCAAGGCGACTACAAGCAGCAGTCTGTAGACCCCGATGCTTTGGTGGAATGGGATTCGATTGAACAGATACGCATGCTTGGCCATGAGATGCCCTCCTGCCCCATCTGTTTATATCCACCAACTGCAGGTAAGTCAATATTTCTTCTCCTTTAAAGCCCCACTGCACTACTTGTAGCTACTTGCTCCCTCTCTATAGACAACAATGCCTAAGGGGTGCCCGTTGGTCCCCCATGATCCTCTTTTTCTTATGTTAATTGAGAGCTGAGTTGATGAGATAACCACCTGTCAGTGACCAGCAGGGTGGTCTCATCCCTCCTGGCCAAACTAGTGCAGAGGGGCTTTAATCTTTAACCTTTTGAGTGCTACATGTAAACCCAAGGTAACTTAGGCTAGAGGCTATGGAGATTGCTCATTATACCAATTTCAAATCAGTTCCTTAAGGTAAAAAAGAAATCCAACCTGATTTCAAGTTAGTTCTAAAAGAAGCCAAAATCAGTGAGATAGCTTGATGAAGCCTTAAGGTTTGAGTAAAATTCAATAGAGAATGGATATGGTGAAAATTTTAAAGTTGAAAAACAGAGTTATGTTCATGATATAGAAAATCATAACAAGCCCCTTTGTTTTTACACATGAAAAAGCAAGATCTAAGCCACAATCCTTCTCTGTAGAACCCTGTGTTGAAAATTACATGTTGGACAGTATGTATCCTGTCAAATTTACCACACTCCCATTCTTGGCAATTTCTAATTGACTAAACTTACATCTAAGATGTATACATATATGATGTTTAAAATGTTTAAAATATAGTCATTCAGTTGTTCTATCAATGTACAGTCAAACCTGTCTATAGCGACCGCCCAAGGGAAACACAAAAAGTGGTCTTTGTAGACAGGTGGTCTTTGTGGACAGGTTCCTTTAGTACATGTTTCAATGAGAAACCATTTTCAAGGGAAACAAAACATGTGGTCCTTGTAGACAGGTGGTCTTTGTAGACAGGTGGTCACTAAAGCAGGTCTGACTGTATTTTATAATGTCATTGTCACCATTCATTGTTTTTTCATCAAGTGTCATATACACAATGATATTGTATGCTCGACTTGTTTTCCTTCTAGCCAAGATTACAAAATGTGGCCACATTTATTGCTGGCCATGCATCTTACACTACATCTCCCTTGGTGAGAAGAAATGGCGCAAGTGCCCCATCTGCTTCGAATCAGTGATGGCAAGTGACTTGAAAAGGTGAGCTAGAATGAAGGTACAAACCCTTGTCAGTCGTAGCACATTATGCAAGTCTGGTAGGCTGAAACTTAACAAGCCAGGGGAGTGTTTCTCGAAGACAAGATTGACTTTAAGTTGGACTTAAATATGGCAGGCCGTTCATGCCACTGTTTGCTCTTACCAATATGATCTTTAGATAATATTTTTTCCTTCAATCATGAATTATCAAAAAATATAAATTCTGTAGATTTGTGACCATGATTTTTACGTCCCTTGAGAGACAAATGCTAGTAAATGGTGAGAGCAAACAGTGGCATGAACGGCCTGTCATATTTAAATCCAACTTAAAGTCAATCTTAGTCTTTGTGAAACACTCCCCATGTGTAGTTGCTTGACAAACCATTGTAAAACTAGCCAAGGCTTGTCTCAAAAAAATATATTGTTTCTTTTTTAATATAAAACTGCAGACGTGATTTAAAACCAGGCATTCTCCTGATGTCATTTATAGTTTTAATACCCATATTTTAGGGAAACATCCTATACACCAACTTCAGTTTCATGTTTGTAGCAAGAAATATGTCAAGTTTGTAAGAGAATTTGTAAATCTGTCCACAAATATATTTAGGGAGGGGATGTATTTTATATCAAGACAATATGTTTAAGGCTTAAGAAAATCCAATATCAAACCCTGGGGGATTACCCTCCTCCCACTTCTGCAAAATTGATCTGTATTGTGGCATTTCATCACTTATTTTAGAAAACACCTCAACATATCTTTGTGATAAACTAGACTTGATCTTAACATAAGTTTTAATTTCCATTACCCAGCGTGGTTGCCAAATCTCTGAAGACCTTCGGTGTTGGTGACACCATCACGATGCGTCTAATGACACGGGAGAAAGGATCCATCACCATTCGCCCTCACTGCCCAGACAGTGCCTCTGTAGAATTGCCAACATCTCTATGCATGACGGATTCACCAGAGGAAACCTGCTTTGCAAAGCTGATGATTGCCAGCACCAGGGAAGTCCTAGATGAGGTGAGAATAAAAGAGTCATTTTCTGCAATGGTGTTTAAAATATCACATTATTAGAATAGCAGTATCTTGAATTAAAAACTACATTGTTACAGAATATTTTCTAAATACTAATAAGATCTTGTACATTAGGTTGCCTGAAAATGTCATCTGTATGAGAGATAGATTGAAATCGATCCATGACTGAAGACTTACATGACATGCAAAATTATTATAAGACAGTAATATTGGCAATCTAGATCTAGATTTTGATATGAATTTCTTAATTTAAGGTATTACCTATTCACCTTCAAAATTGTTCTTGACTTGGTATATTTCTTTTAAGTAATGGAAATGGAATTCATATTTGATTGAGCAACAAAGATTGTTCATGTACAGATTTATAAGACCCATGTTTTTGTGAGATTGATTGTTGATTTGATGTTTCAAATATTTTTATTTCAGATATTAAAAAGAGAAAGAAGAGAATTGGAAAAGCAGCTGGAAGGATCAGTTAACGTAAGTGCCATTTAACAGATAAGCTGTATTTTTTCAGTGTAGAGAAACAAAAAATTGAATAAAAGATTGTGTTAGGAACCTATTTATCTGTTTACCTATTTATTAACATGGCTGCACATAGTTCATATCTGTCGTCAATTACTGTTAAACATTGTTTTGCAAAATTCTAGTTTGATACTGCAGATCAATAAACATATTTTCTTGAATAATTTTAGGATGTTGCTATCGGACCCAATCTGCATGAAGAGTAACTTGATTGAAATCTTTCAATAATGTTTTGTAACCCATTTGCTACTGAATTCTCTCATTCCCATAGGGTGATTACAGGAGCTACCCGGTTCTAGTAGGCAATGGTTTAATCTAATATATTATCTCTTTATGTTTTAGGAATTTGAAAAATCATTTGTCCAGAGAGCCATGGATTCCCTGAAGGTAAGCACCATCATGTTTCAATGCAATAGGCCATTTTCTTAATGGTATCAAAATTAATGCACAAATCTGTGTGAAGTGCCTTGTTACAAAATTTTGTATTCACCTGTTAGGCTGTTACAAATAATCGTATTTGAATAATGTTTGTCCTACCAGTACCTTGCAACAATTAATTTATGCAATTCGCATTCAGACTATTGAAATACAATTATCTGTAATGGGTGAATGATATTTGTAATGAGGCACTTCACAAAGATTAGTGCATTCAAGTTGATCACATTATGAAAAATGGACTATTACTGTCTCATAGCCATGACATTTCTTGTTTTATAGGGTATGTTGAACTCCAGCTCATCTGTGAATGGCCTCTTTGAAGGCTGTTTCTCTATGAATCATGTTGCATGCTATTTGCCTGTTACTTTTTATATATTTTTCTTATGAAAGCTCATTAAACATTTATCTTGACTAAAAAAAATGAAATAAATACTATTATAAATAGTTTAAAAGTAGAAACTTTCGCTGTATGGAAATTTGAAGAATTGTTATTGATGGCCGTTTTCTTGGTATGAAATTTGTGCGAAAAGCATCATGACCACTTGCAAAAGTTTCTGTTCTATTGTGCTGAGATATTGGCGCTGTTCAGATACACCCATGTTACGGGATGTTTAAAGCCCCATTACAACCATTTCCTTTTATATGTATTTGTACAATTTTTAGGAAAGAGAGGATGGCCTTGGTCTGGATAAAGCAGAAACTGAAACATCAACATTAGTCACAGGTTGGTTTGCTTAATCTTAGACATGCTCTGGGCTTTATTAAAAAAAATATTAATAAAAATTAAATGAATAAGATTTATTAAAAGAACAGATATAGGATGAGGGTAAGGGTTGTGATTTTTTTTAATTTTTAGGTTTGGGTTAGCAGTAACTGAAACATCAGCATTAGTCACAGGTTGGTTTGCTTAATCTTACACATGCTCTGGGCTTTATTTAAAAAAAACAATTAATACCAAAAAAAAAAAAAACAGATATAGGATGAGGGTAAGGACTGTGATTGTTTTTCCAAGGTTTGGGTTAGGGTAGGTGTAGTGTTCAGGAATTTGCCTGCCATTAAACAAAGACTATGAAATCATTGTTGCTGGAGCTTGTGTCATGATAATGTCTGGTGATTTGCAATCTATGCTTTATAATGGTACTTAAATTCATAACAAATGATTTAAGTCAGGAAGCCAGATTATACTAGTTATTTCAGATTTCCTATTCTCCATGGGTGAATATACATGTAATCTAAAAATAACAATTTTGCTGACCGTCATTCTGCAAGTCTAGACAATGTCATAGGATAAGCCAAAAATTGATGTCATTGTTACTAGGCACATCGATCATTACCTTGTAAAGGTTCTTGTTAGAATTATATATGGTAGAAGTGTCGTAGTCGAGTGGTTTAAGCACTTGACTTGAAATTCAAAGGTCGTGGTTCGATCCCGACATGGCACTAATGTCCTTTGGCAAGGCATTAATCTACATTTGCCACTCAATACCCAAGAGAGAAATGGGGACCCGGTAGGATGACGAAAGCATCATTGTGTTAGTAATTGCCTATGCCCTCACAGTTCCATATGGTAGGAATACTCCCCAGGGAGTGGAGATGGTGCACATTGTGTGTGAATGAATCCGATGACCGGGGTAATAATATCTGTAAAGTGCTTACATTTAGATACGGTATTCCGTATTAAGTGCTACATAAATCAAGATTATTATTATTATTTACTTCATTCCCCACATGTTCAGATGAAAAAAGACCCCCACTGGACCAAAAGGGGGATGATAATGACATGATGATGACAACACCTATTCTACCAAAAGAGGTAAGAAATTACAAAGAGCATTAGACTCTTCATTGGAATTTATTTTTATTCCATTTCTTAGAATTGTGTACTACGGGTACATTACATTTTCTGTATGATTTAATGGAATATTTAGTGTTTGTGTAGTGATAGGAAATTTAATGACCATTTTCAATAATGTTTATATTAAAGTGATTAGAATTTTATTTGTATCATGATACATATAAATCCAACAAATTGTAGATATCAACAGAACTAAAAGAGAATTTCAAAGAAATTTCATTCCAATGTCACCACCACATAATCATGCCTCTCTAACCCTGTTTGCCTGATTTTGCAACTTGTGTATTTGTTCAATATTATCTGTACAAGAAGTTAAAAAAGTTAAAATTTGTTTGTAATGAGGGAGGGTATTTCGGTTGCTTATGATTGAGATTTAAGAAGCAAAGTTTTCAAAGTTAGGGCATTCTAACTTCCCCGATTTGAAAGGAAGAGGGGGGATCTAACTGTTTGTAATCACTGATTACATAAATATAGTTATAATTCATTCTATTATTGTGGATATGCTTTGTTGCCCTGTAGAGTAGATATGACTACCAGTACATTCCTGGAAATGAATGCTCCATCTTATTTTCATTTGTTTGATACACAGGATTGCATCGTGTATGCTTCTGCCTTCTCCGATGAAGAGGTAGATGAAACCATAGAGAAACCACCCTCCCCACCAGAAAATGAACAACCACCACCTCAAGAACCATCAAGCACAGACTTCACCAAGAAACCCAAAGAAACTGAAGGTTGCACCGATGATGTCTTAGACGAAAGCAACAGTAGCGGAGATACCGGTAATCCATCTCCCCAAGAAGATATCGGTGCTCCCGTGTCGGGGAAGACTGGAGAGGAAGAGGAAAAGAAGGAAGAACTTGATGGAGGAGAGGAGAAAGAGAAGGAAGGGGTAGACCATGAGGAGATGTCACCCAGTCACGCTGATAGTGCAAGTGGTAGAGAGAGGAAGATTTCCTCTAGTCACTCAAGAAATGTCTTTTTCTATCAAGGTACAGTTGTCAGTAAAGTTTTGCCAAAAATTATTTGCGATCTGTATGCTTTTTTTAGTTACGTGGCTCTAGTGAATATAGGTGTGTGAAAAAACTAACATCAAAGAAATGTCATTGCACCTCATTGGTTATACTTTTGTCGAGATCTTGAGTAAACTTAATAATCGATTTTGAAAATTCTAAAAAATTGATAACTTCTATGAAGCGAGGATAAATGTAATCTTTCTGTACTTTCAGCAAGTAATAGTTGGCATCACAGTATTTTATATCTAGTATAAGTTGAGAAATTTAAGTTTTTCTATATGTGTGAGATATAATTAAATATTGTGCTAGTCTTTAATGCTGATTAACCTCTTTCTCACTTTTGTGCCTCCTCTGTCTGTTTGTCTCTATCTCTGTCCCCCTTCTTTATCTGTGTTTTTCTGTCTGTCTGTCTCTCTTTCTCTCTTTCTGTCTTTCTGTCTTTCACTCTTTCTCTCTTTCACTCTCTCTCTCCCCTTGCTCTCACACAGCTGAGGATGGTCAGCAACTGTTTCTGGGTTCCCTCAATGCTCGCTGCTTGATGCATGAATATGGTCATCTAGAGCACTCTCCCTTGACCATCACTGCCAAGATCGTTGAGATAGAACACATCTCCATCACCCAGGTAACTAAACCTTCAATCTGTACAAATGGTATTTAAACAAATCAAACCGTTCTCCTATTCTGGCTGCTGTTGGTCTTAAATTGCGTCTCAACAAGCTTTGACATTGATGATAGGTGTGACGAGCTGTTCTCGAACAGATCTCAAACAGATCATGGATATTAACACTAACAGTGTTTGCTCTAAAACAGTGTTGACAGTGTTACCAACATTTATAACATTGTCCTAACAACCCCTAACCTGTGGACAACTCTGTCAGTCCAAAATTGGCCATTTTAGCCATCAGAGGAAATACAGGAGATTCCAAAACCAACTGTAGTAGAAGCTAGACATCCTTCAAATCGAGGCGTCCACCATCAACCATCATACCTAGCGGTAATGCCATTCAAAAGGGCTTCTAGTAAACTAATGCCAAATTATAAGATTGTGTCCTGTTTAAAAGGTGATAAATAATCTGCATGCCAAAGACTATGTTACAGTGTTCCTGTATTAAATTTAAAAACATATTACCATGTATGAGAGTGTAAAGATTGAATATCTGTTCAGTGATTTTTTTTGTTGCAAATGTTAACCAGTATACAAGTATTCAAGTTTGAATTGGTCTGAATTCTGAATTGTAGAAATAAAATAAATACTATGTAAGATAATACTACATTTATTCTGAATTGCAGTGAATTTGAATAAAATTCCTTCCATTCTCTTCTGTTTTTAGGACATTCGTAACCGGATGCGTCACCTTCAGCACCTGCCCCTGACGTGTGATGTCAGCGTCTGTGAACTTGCCCTCCGACCTCCGACCCTCTCGCCAAAGACCCTCTCATACTTCTCTGCAGAGATTCAGAAGAAGAAACAGAAGAGGGACAAGAAGGTTCGGGAGGAGAAGCGTCGAGAACGCAAGATCAGTCAGGAGGAGGATCGCAAGAATGGCATCTGTAAGTATCACAATGAAATACAGCTGATATAGGTGATCCAACATTTGCCAAGGTGACATTTGCTAATAATCGTTCTAAGCCTGCTACTTTGATATGCTAGGAGCCCCAAATCTTGATATGTGGTTTATAAATCATAGAAAAATAATGATTATATTTTCTGTATCCTTCAGATCCCAAGGCAAGGTATTCCCTCAAAAGCACCAACCAGTTCCCATCCTTTAGTCCAGAATCTGTTCCAGAGAACCCTGGTCCACCCAGACCCATCTCACCTGCATCGGTAGACTCGGGAGCATCCTCTAACTACAGCACTGTCCTGTCAGACCATCATGATGATGACCTCATCTTTAGTTCCTTTCATGGTAAACATATTGTCTTTCAGATTTAAACTTTATATTTGCAAAACCTTGAAATTTTAAAGGACAACCAACACGGACGCGAGGTCTGAAGTTTTAAACTGCAAGCAAGCAGCAGTGTATAAATTCTGGTGAATCCTCAAAGTTGATTGCATCCGCAAGGCACATAAATTCAAGTGGGGACCCCCTGCTGCGGGTAGTCATCACATTAACCATAAGATCGCTCTTGGTTTATAACTTTGACTAATGTTTTGAAACCACGAATGTGTCTGTATGATCCTTAACTACAAGGTAACCTCAAAGTTTGAAACGACAAGCTAAATTAAGATTATGCACTCTCATGTGAACCTAGCTGATGATTCTTATTCATCTCTGTTTTCATTCACGGTGTTGCTAGTGTGTAGGATGGGCTTGACATAAACAGAGGTCAGAGGTCAAATGACCTTTCTTGAAATCCATATGTTGATTCTCTCAATCTAATTAAGATATGTTTGTATTTCTGTAAATTTGTATATGAAAGTACACAATCCAGGTAGCACACAAAGAAAACAAGAGACAACACCGGTCATTAGTCTAATAAAGTGTTGGAGAAAGTGATAGTGAGAAAGTTCAAAACGGTAAACACAGTTTCGTTTTTTATAATGATTAAAGTTGGTAGATAGAAGCAATTCTTTTGAATATTTAACCTTTTTGTTATAAAGCTGAGAGGGAGATTACAAGCTCTCCAGTGGATGTCTCCATGTCTTTACCAGGAGGGGCTACAGGAGGAGTAGGAGGAGGAGGATGGCCATCTCTCAGTAGTCCTGACAACCAGGGAGGGCATCGCTCATTCGCACAGGTAATGATCTACAACCTATAAGGGACAACTCACCAATGGACAGTCAGTGCTATCAGTTATTCGATTAGATTTGATACAAAGACAATATGGTACAGATGGACCAAACATCCACAAATATCTTGTGTAAAGCTATTAAATATTTATGAAATGTACCAACAAAATTCACTCTGTATTCTATGGGTGAGTTTGAAGAAAATTGAGAATAACAAAAAACCTGCACTATTTTTTATTACTTGTTCATCTGTGTTCTTTCTCGCTCTCTTCCTCTTTCTCCTTGAAATTTTTTTTATGTGTTGAAAACAATGTATTAATCACTATTTTTATTTTAAAAGTAATGAGTTATTATTATCATCATCATCATCATCATCATCATCGTTATTACTATTGCTTCTTGCCTCGTTCAGATGTTGCGTGATGGAGCAGCCAAGCCATCGTCCCCTATGAAGTCCAGCAACCCACCATCGGCTAGTCCTCAGCACTACACCGCCAGCTATGGACGAACCCCTGGCAGGAGATCACCAGTAGCAATGACAGTGACAATGAGGACTACGTACCTGTACCGCAGTACAAGGATGCCTTCAGTAACGCCATACAGGATGCACTGGACAAGGCTGCTTCCATGTCAATCAAGAAAAGTAAGTCCAAGATGTTAGGTTTAGGGATCTAAGGGTCACATTAGGGTCATCCCCCAAAAAAAAATCGAATAATTGTGTGTGTGTATTGGGTTTTTACAGACGTGTATCAATCAGATATGATTATTTACGTCTGGGGACCGACCTTTAAACGTCACCATCCGAAAGACGTGACTCAGTTTTCGAACCTGCGTCCTCAGCTGAATCAGTTTGTAACTTCCATTGTTAGCTGGATTACAGGCGCACGCCACAACGCCTAGTTGAATAAAATTATTCAAAATAGTACAAATCAAATACTAAAATCAGATGGTTAATATACCTGTTTACTAATGTATTTAAATTTATGCATGTTTCTCTCCTGAAACCTTGGTTTACCAACTATTTGATTCACCTCCTATGCATAATGGCATCTCTATTGATGGAATTCACTTTGCATACAGTAGTTGCTGCTATGTCGGAAAAGCCTTTGGCAAGCTCAAGCTTTTTAGTTGACAAGAGAAAACCTTTATTAAAATGTATATTAAAAAAGTATACATAAAATAAATAAATGGTCTAATATCCCATCTTGGCTTTATCTGGCTCTCTATGTCACCACATATGCCATTGAAACAGGACTATTTGAATTAAATTAAATGAGTTTGCATAATCTTAAACAAAAATATTACCATGTTTGGCCTTTAACAATTTTTTTCTCCATCTTTTGTTCCAGGTGATGAAGCAGATGGAGATGCTGGAAAAGGAGGAGGAGGAGGAGGAGGAGGACGAAAGAACAAGAAAGGTCGCAAAAAGCAACTTCTTTTCTCCACCGCTGGTCCTCGCTTCAAATAGCACTGACTCTGTTCTTAAACCCCTATTATTCTAAGAAATGCTATATTCTGATATTGTGTGATAGTAATGTTTATAAAATCCGTAACTTTGCATACAATTTAATTTCTTGATGGGGCTGTAGTTGGAGTGCAATGCATTGCATGAAGTAGTAGAAAGGCTTTGGAGAGAGAGTAAATTGATGCAATGTTCTTGTTACACAAAAAAGTTTATCCCTGTAAAGCCCAGTGTACAAGTATATAATGTTAAGATATGATATATCCTAAATCATTTTGTTTACTTCATCTATATCAAAAGGATAAGCATGACTATATACTGTATGCGGCATGACAAATGTACTTTGATTCCCATTTCACGTGCAGGGTCGGTAAGGTATATTTTGATTGTGATATCCATGTGATGTTTACTGTTACTATCATCCCCGCAAGGCACAGCGTTTGCTTTGAGTACCGATGTCATAATTTTAGACAGTTTCAGGTGAAAGGAAACATTTTTGTACATTTAGATTTATATCATTCAGTGATTTCCAAAATGAACCGTGGACAAGTTTGTCAACAATGATCCAGAATTCAATTTCTAAAGGGAAATGTGCAAGAAATTTATGGGTGGTATTCTCGAAAGCGGACTAACTTTAGTCCATGGTTTAATCCTCTGACTAAGTATGGAATGCCAAGTGTCCATATGAACATGTTTTTGAATAATTTGATCTGTCACTAAATTAAAATAAAATGTAATAAAATAATTAATAAACAACAATATAACTATTAAATAATTATGTTAAGGTAATTTAGGGACATATCAAATTATTCAAAACTATATTCATATGGACACTTGGCATTCCATACTTAGTCAGAGGATTAAACCATGGTCTTAAGTTAATCTGCTTTCGAGAATACCACCCTATATGTATAATTCTGTATTTAAAAAAAAATTGTTCTTTTGAAGCATATCATTTATTATAGCTTAAAAATGAAAATAGTGCCAATATCCCCCTTCCTGTTGCTGTTATGAAAAGACGACTAATTCATTTCAATATTCAGTTATATTTTGTTATATTTTGTTTCTTTAGCTCTCAAAACAAGGACTGTCATCACCATGGTTTACAAAACTTCATGAAATATGCACAAATGTATTATAGAGCAGCACCCATATTCATTCAAAAGTGTTATGTAGCTGTTTTATTTTGTTGCACTGCCCAGAACTTTTGACTTATTCTGCTCCCATTTCTCATCACAGTTGTTATTGTTTTGAATGCATACTAAGTTTTCTTTGTTTGTTTTATGTAGGAAGAAAAGTCTGACAAGTGATATGAGAATATCTTTCCAGAGTGTGATACATTTGCAATGTTGCTTTTACAATTTGCTTTTGAATTTATTTTTGTTTGATACTGCAACTTGTCTCTTATATATATGCTCATGCTATAGAGTGGTAACTGTAAAAAAAACAAAGATTCTAAAGAAATGTATATTACAAAGTCAAATTAACGTTTCTAATCTAATCTTATTTCACGATTTTTGTGTATTTAAAGGTACTATTTAAAACTTTTGAAAGTTCTCAGTTGTTGAGTTACACAAAAAGCTATATAAACATGGAATTTAAGAAAATGTAAATTTTCATGCAGATTGATTATTTTTCAGTGGGTTGAAAAAATGAATTTTCATACTTTGATTTATCTTTAAAATGTATCTTCTTCCCTCCACAAGAACCTAGCCTCAATTAGAAGAAAAAAAAATTGATTATTATACTAATAAAAAATAGAGAACTATTACTGTCATTGTTAAAATTCCTACATGATCACATTGCACATAACACTTGTATCTGATTTTACATCATTTGTTTGAAGATGTTGAATGCAATTCCTACCAGCTTTTGTGATGGATTGCTGTCTTCAATAAAGTGAAGATTACCTTTACAACTCAAACCTGGTATGGGTTTGACAATGTTCAGGTGAAAGGCGTTAATACGTCTGCTGTATTTAAAGCCCATGAATGATTTAGTGAACATTATGCTCTGTGTGCAAATAATGGAGAAAAATTCTAAAATGAACTTTAAAGTGTTAAATGGGAGCGAAATGGCTCATATTTTGGCTTATTAAATATCCTCATATTTTGTAAAGTGAACAATTAAGTTTTCATCCTGGTGATGTCCATCATGGTCCACTTTAAATCATTTCTTTTTTAGCAAGATTTTGTTACCTTTGTTACATGCCTTCTTTCAGCTACATTTAAGCAAAGTCATAATGCGCTTAGATTATTTTCTTGCAGCCATAATATACTCCCATATGCTTTTTTGTTTTTGTTTGATATTGATTTGAAGTAACACTTTCATGTTCATTTGTTGCCTTTCAAGTCTTTTTGTTGTTACAAAAAGTTGTTTGTAAATAAGAGATCGGGGTGCATGAAAGATGAACGTATCTTCCATAGCTGCTTGTACAACTGACTATTTTAATCCATCATGTTTGTTTTGGAATCGGGGTCCTGTTTCATGAAACTTATTATAAATAATGACTTACAGTGACTGTTCAAGTTACTGTTATTATTATTACATTTGATATGAACTGTGGCTGTGAGCAAATTTGTCACAGAAATGTGGCACTAGTTAAATATTGATGAAAAGTTTTATGAAAAAGAGCCCAGAATCAGATAAATAGTGAAAACAGTCACAAGACTTTGGTCTTGATGCGTAGTCACAACATTTCTTGTCTCCGTGATAATTTGACTGTACATTATGTTATGAGTGCATCTCCAAAGTACATGATGTCTTGAGCGAAGCTTAAACAGCTTCAGACGTAATAATCATATCTGATTGATACACGTCTGTAAAAACCTAATTACACACACACACTTGTGTCAAAGTCATCAACATTATAGGTTCTCTTGGATGTTGTCTGCCACACAAATATACCACACCCTGTGTTGTGCATTTAGACTGACAGGCTTTGGCTTTGGGTCTGCAAGTTAGACTCTGTCTCGGGACCCCAACACTTGAACACGGAAGTGATCAGATATTCTTGCAAATCCATGAAGCAAATTCACTTTATTTTCAATATTCACCTCACATTTGGATATGCTAGCATCTTAGTTTGTCAGATGATCCTCGATTATATCTTTTTAAATGTTTTATTTATTTATTTAGGGGTTCTTCTGTTAGTTCTTATACACCCATGAATTGACCATTACAGAAGAGCTCACCAGAACAGTGTTCCATCTTACTACCCATCCAAAGTATTTTTTATTTGATTTCAATAAATTGATTTGTCTGGATTATCTAATCAACTATTGAGATAATAATTTGAAGTTTGTGTGATAATGAGAAGAGAGAGTGTATGCAAATGATAGGCATTAGCATAATGTAGGTCAGGGGGTCAACTTCCACCCCCTGTATCCAACCCGCACAATATTAAGACAGACAGTAACATATAAGACATTACAGAAGGGAGAGTGAAATTCCCACACTTATAGGCCTAGTAGCTCCTCTGAGTTGTCACATTTCTCCCATCACTGCTAATACTAATGATGGAATGAGTGGTTGGATAAGAGTATATGAAATCATTATTGATTGAATGAATGAATGAAATATTGAGTGGATGATGGAGTGAATGGAATTATTGAATGAATGAATGATGGATTAATCAGTCAAATGAATTATTAACTGAGTTGATGGATGGATGAGTAAATAAACGAGTGAATGAACACAAATGATGAATGGAGCATACTAGTAGTAGTACATGTATGTGTGGGTTTTTTAAAGGAATCTTCAAATCTCAAAGAACAGCAGAAAGATGAAACAGTAGATTCAGCATTGTTGAATTATGAACAAAATGAGTATAAACCCATTAATAATAAAAGAGATAATGTCACATATTTCATAATGTATTTTTAAACATGCTTGCATGTTTATTGCCGGGCAACAAGACGGAGGAATCAAACAAGCTGAATTCTTCTGTTAATTTTGGTAGTAGAGGTGATGACACAATGAGTCATAAAGCATGGTTTTCGATTATATATGTTCTACAAAAACTATATTTTACATTTTATAATGCAATTTACTACTGGTTTTAGTAAGTGATGAAACCTGATGAAGAAAACTTATACTACAACACTGTATGTTTTGATTTTTTTCTTCTGAACATTAAAGTTATATTGTTTCAAAGTATTTATCCATAATTGTAATTTATGAGCAACAACAAAAAAAACATTGAGATAATATATGTTTTGTTGTTGTTTTTTCGGCGCTTGTTATTCAGCTTTGAATATTTACGCCGAATTCAAATCACATTAATTAAAATTAAAAGGGAGCAGGAGAAATGGCTATATACTCTTGTGAAATGGCTACGAAGGTGAAATGGCTACTCTTGGTAGTCTGGCTACGAGGCAAAATTGAGTTTTCAGCTCTGAAATGATCTGGGTCTAGTCGGGGTTAGTCCACATAATGACAACATTCCAAGGAGTGAAATCCACTCCAAAAATGAGATGTGCTAGTGATGTTGTGTCGGCCTCAAATTTAACACGTATCAAGCTATCACCTTGATAAAACACGTGAAGATTCGAAATAATATTAAACGGTACATGTATCTAAGACTACCAAACTTTGACTTATAAACATTTCCTGTCCCGTGGCCGTGCTAATATTTCACATTTATAATGTAGCCATTGTCGAATTTGATAGAACATATGAAATTATGAGTGAAGACTTTAATGATGAGCGAAAGCCTTTATTGTCGAGTAATCGGAACAGGGATGATGACGAAATTTACAGCGAAAACAGTGTGTTACCAAGACGCCGCGACTCAGGAACAAGACAGCGGGAGGCCACCAGGTTGCAAGCCGGAGAGTCGGGGGAATTGAAGCGCCGGGGTTCGTTAGTCAACAATAAGGTATGGACTACACTGTAGCAATAGTATGGGGCTCTTGACATGATCTTGGCTATCTTGTTATCTTTACTTAGTTCATTTTTCGAACTTCTCGTCCCAATTGGCATTGTTATCTATTTCAACGATTCCATTTGGAAAGGAATGTACATGCACATGTTTATGATGAAGACGAAGATGATGCTGGTGACAGTGTCGGTGATGAAGGAGATGGTGATGATGCACTCCAGCAAAGCTAGAGAGTCCATGCTAATGCGTATGGACCTCTAGCACTGTATACAGGTGAGAGTCAGGGGGAATCACTTTTGCACTTTTATGCCGGTAAAATACTCGACTAATGCAACATATCATAGATTATGTTATATCTGTCTTACATTTGATAACAATAAGTTACCCAATTTTAATTTTAGAATAAAAAAGAAATTTCGTAAACTCACTTTTAAAGCCCCTTTTCTCTCCTTTGACAGAGACGGCTGCATGGTTCCCTCCTCGTGATAGCGATGACATGAAAACTGCGTACGTTGTGGACACCATAGTGACGTCATCGTGACGTCATCTCGACGTCATCTTAAGCACTTGCGCAATATCTGACGGGTAGCTAGTCCTATCTCGCAAACGTTTTCAGTTATTGCTTATCGCCTATTTAGTTTCAGATGTTAATATTGGCACGTCATTTAAATGATATGGCCTGTCATAATAGGATGGAGATTGATATTACCCTATTAAATATCGACACTATAGTATAATTGCAGGGCTGTGGAGAGCGGACAAAAAAAAAACCTGCAAAAAAGAAGAAAAAATAAATAAAAAGAAGAACAAGTTAGACCCAAAGTATGCATCTAGCGTTAATAATCGGCTTAAAGAGGCAGCGCTCCCGAAGGAGCAGGGGACAGGGCAGTGGGTGTTCCAGGGGAGCGCCCGGCCCCTCCCCTGTTAACAAAAAACAGGTAAAAACACCCTTTTTGTTTAAAAAAATCAGACGGGCCCCTCCCTGGATTTTTTTTTTTTTTTTTGGGGGTTCAAGAGGGGAGGGCTGGGTGTTGAGTAAAATAGTATTCACTCCCCCTAATTAATCGGCTGGCTGATTTGCCGCTAAATATTTTTTCATGAACTGGGCAACAAAAAAGTGCTCCTTAACCCACCACCCCCTCTTTTTCATCAGCTGGCTGGCCGCTACATATTTGTTTTTCTCACGAATTGGGCCCCTCTCTGGCCCCCTCCTTTGCCGCCGGCTGGATCAGCCCCTGGGACAGAAGATGGGGCACTGTACTCCCCCATCTTTTTCAAGTGTCCCAAAGTACCTCTTTTATCATAGGAAAAGTGCCCCTTTTCCTTGTAAGAAGTAAAAAAATTCCTTCTGATAAGTGCCCCCTTTTCCTTTCTCTATAACATGCGCCCCTAATTTAAAGTGACTTATATATAGAGGCAGAGCAACTGTTTCTTTAATTTCCACCAATGCATGCTCGCCATGCTCGCTCGCATTTATAGTTGATATAAATATGTTACTTATTAAATGTCTTTTTAGTCTTTCACTCATGAAAGCTAGGCCGCCTTTGGCGGCCTTTTGCGCGCGTTGTGTGAGCAATATAGGGTGTTGAAAGGACGTACTTGAGAGTTGACATGTTGACTGGTGGAAGTGGTAAAACAAAAGAAGTTGGTGAATGCTATCCTATACAGAATTATAATCATGATATGTGCTTATATATAGCGCCTAACACTTACTTTGTTGGAAGGCTCTAAGCGCTCTGCAATAATCCAGCATAATTACCCTGCATGGCTTTTTCAGAGCAGCTGTCACGCGCTCTGCGTTAATTTCAAGGAATAAATTCCTACCAGCTAGGTCCCGTTTACTTCACCTGGGTGGAGTGCATCACAAATGTGGATGAATTTCTTGCTGAGGGAAATCAACGTCCTGGAGTGGGATTCGAACTTACGACCTTATGATTGAAAGACGTGAGTCAGAACCACTACACTATGACGTTTCCAGATCGTGCGCACCTACATGTACAATAATAAATCCAGTCTTATTTTTAGTTGATTTGATGCCGTCTATACTCGTAAAAGTAGCGCATTTACCCCCAACAAAAAGGAGTAAAGTAGACATAAATAGTGAACAAAATATATCAGATATTTGTTTTGTATTTTCATGTTTTTTTAAATTGAAATTTGCCTTTAAAAAAAATGATTTAAATGAGCCAGATCTGAATTGCTCATAATTTCGAAACCCTTAAAATGTATCACAATGTCACCTCACAATATTGGTAGAGTCGTTAGGTACATTTTGTGTGAAAATCAGAGATATCCAACATCACTGTATGGCTGAATATGAGCACAGATTAAAGACAAAATGGCCCAATTGAAAAGTCACAGGATACTGTGCGTGCCTGTACATTGTTGTGAAACAGCACATGACTGAATGCATTGATTATGAAACAATGCTTTTTGATATTCTATCCATATTTATTGGTAAATGGCACATGTGGTTAAATGCATTATTTGCAATTGTAAAACAGTGCATTTTGAAATTGTTTAATACTCAGTAAACTGCAATGATAATATAACTTTTGTGAATCTTTAAATATGAAAATAAAAATTCATTAATGTATGCTTATTCAACCATGCATGGATCAATGATAACCTCTTATTGTTACACATTGTTTTCCTAACTACCATAGAAATATTTTTGCAAGACGAAATCTTGAAATGATTCTACGTTATAAAACTATGAGCAATTGTTTAGGAGTGTAGTTACTTTTTGTGACAATCAACCATCAATTTTTTTCTTCCAAGGGCTCTTTGTTTAATTTACAAAAAAGCCCCTTGAGGTTTCTCATGGCGTTCTTTTCATGACGGGGCTACTTTTTGGAATGTAATTTGGTTTCTTAATTTTAGTCCGGCCGTATCGTATAAATACAGCATTCATAGAATCTTACATTTCAGTTAATGATTCCATCCACTATTACTCAAATGGAAATGTTCTTATACTATTAGATACTACATCGTGTCAAGATATATGTCATGTAGTCACTATTTTTTAAATTTATCATTTTGAGCTGTCAAAATTATGTCTCAATAATAATTATGGCATAACTTTGGAAAATTATGAATTTTTTGATAGATATTAATTGGTATACGACTATTTGTTCATGTTATCTTGAAACCATGATTAAATGAAAAAGGAAGACAAATAGAGAAACTTAAATTGTTTTATGTGCCTTTCATTTTAAACTTTTGTCCTATTTGTTGACGTGTTTCTCATCATTAATCATATTACTTCATTGTTCACGTACATTCAGCACCTAAGAAATATAGAACTACCAAATTTGCAATACAGTACGAGACTCTGCTTAATAAATAAGTTAAGAGGACACTGATCAACTGATTTGTAGAACTCCCAGGGCGTGGGTCGTACTTTTTAACTTGATAATATCAACGATTTAATATAGATGATCAACACAAATATCAAGGGTCGTATATGGTCACTACAGATGTAACAAAATCTTTTCCTGTCCCAGAAAATCAAAATATATTTGTAATTTCACTAATGTTCACAACTGGGAATTTTCACAACTGTATAATTTTCACATACTTTTTCGTGAACGAAAAGTAGATTAACCAAATACATAGATTGAGCGCGCGTAAACAATCACAGCTTTCGTATTAGCTTTTCACGTAGATGAAGGCACCAGCGAACGCAACGGTACTATGGAATTGTTGCTTATTTCAGTTATCGCTGAAAACGTTGGAGAAGAAATCCCGTAGACCAGTACAGACATTTTCTCTCGCGGAACCATTCTTTTATACATGCTGAAGGTATCGCTTATTTTATTATTCTCAATTTGAAGAGTGTACATTTGCTCAACAGTGCACGTACCGATATCCGTTGCCATCCTCTTTAAGCCACTATTTTGAATTTTTATATTTCATTTCGAGATTTCAAACAACTTATTGAACAAATCCCAAGCTTTACAGTGATCTGCAGTCCAAACGAATGACACGTGCAATTTTTCAACCCAAGGACAAGGTGTGCAAAACCCTAAAAGTTTTTAAATTTCAAAGGATTTCCTTACTCAAATAATAATATTTTTTTTCTGTCCCGGAAATTGGAAAATTATACCGACCGATATTTTGTTCAGTGGGGAGGTCATTTTTTTTCCAGTTTTTGAGGAAAAATTTCAACGACTAATTTTTTTGTTTTTTTGTTTTAACTTTTTTTCACTTGAAAAACAAATGAGGGGAGGGTTTGCTCAAACACACACATACACAAATTTGAGGGGGTTAACCCCAAATCCCCCAAATCCCCGCTGCGTCAGCGCCTGCTGCAGAGTCATCAGAGTCATGTACATAATTATATTTAATACTAAACTCTGAAAACGCCGTACGCAGAGACTAAGCTAATAGCCTGCCGCTGAGCTGTGTACACAACCGATCGCGTCCCTAACACCAAGCGAGGAAGCACTGTAATCGGGCGTTGAGGGCGGTACCTTCATTTTGTAATTACGTCATTAAATTTGAAAATGGCATACATGTTAGCTGACTACGAGAAAGTTTCCCGGTAAAAAGTAGGCTCAGATATCTGGAAACCCTGGAAATTTTCACAAACGAAACTTGTAAGTTCCATTAGTTCATTATTTGTTGAAATTATTGCCCCATCTAATTATTTATAAAGGCATTTGACAGTATCCTACAGCAGGATCTGAAAAATGTTGGGTTAATGTGCAGTGTACAGTGTTGCCTCTTTTATTACACAGCCGGGATAGCGTTGCAGCTATGTGTGGTGATGATGATGGTTATGAAGATGATGATTGTAATGATGTTTACATGATGATGATGATGATGATGAATGATTATAGATAGTTCTGATGATGAATTTCTGTTAAGGAAGAAGAATAACATTAAACTGCAAGCACGGTACGAACACAAGTCGGACTTGGGTTCCATGGCCATGCAGGCGTGTATACAGGTGCGTTTATGTTTAATAATTGAGAGTGCACTTAAATGTACAGCATCTCTTTGTGGAATTAATATTAGAAACTCATATTTTTATGATAGCCATTAATGCAATCCCTAACATAAAGAACAAAATATATTTGGTGATAGGTAAATTACTTTAATGATGCAGCAAATGCCAGCAATAGGCCTTGATTGGAATTAGGAGTTGGAAGGGGTCATATTCCCATACTCCCCCTGCCCCCATTTTTTTCTTCCAATAGATGAAAAGGATCTGACATTTTTGGCTATAAATTTCATCACTGTAGTAGTAGTAGTAGTAGTAGTAGTAGTAGTAGTGATATTATTATAATTATTATTGTTATTATTTTATTATTATCTTTATTATTATCTTTATTATTATTATTATTATTAATCCTACTACTAGTACTCGGAAGAAGAAAAATAAACGTATGAAAATTAAATCATACAAATGTATATCAAACAAATTTCTAGTTATTTTATTTGTTTAGCCATTGACTGTAATTTGAATGGTGGAAGTATCAGTGATCAATGTATGAGGTAACTGGTAGCCTGTTCGGACTAAAAATGTATACAAAACTGGTATAAAGAAACGTCATATAAAGAATCATTGTGTACACACATGAAGAGGGGTATCATACGAAGAAACATCGTTCAAAGAAACCAGTCTTGAAGAGGCCAGTTGACATGACAGCTGGCCAATCATCTATGCGCTCACGATAAACCCCACCCATTTATACAGTTATCGTGCGATACAACATTCAGACGAACGGGACCTTGATTCTTTATTGACTTTTCGTTCCAAAACCATACTGAGTCAGGTTGTGCTATCCAATTGTTCACGATGAGTCTGTACTTTACTCATTGTTAGGCGTTATTGCGTTAAACAAAAAAGATGTTGTATTGCCCTTTGCGACCCACAAAAATCTTGAAATCTATCGTCGGCTTAAATTTTTTTTTTTTTTTTTTTTACCGTTTTTTTAGAAAAAAAAATGTTTAATGAATAAAAAATTATGCAATAAAGCATTCAAAACTGAGAAATATCAGCTGCAAGAGGGAGAAACAAACAAAAAACAAACAAAAAAATTAATGCATTAAAAACTGAGAAATATCAGCCCAAAGAGGGAGGAAAAAAAAAAGAAAAAAAAAAGATTTCCGACCGACCAACCCAGTTTTTGGCACCTAAAGGGCAATACAACATCTTTTTTTTAAAAGGTTTTATTGTTGTTTGAAATTGGCACCTCGACAAAGTTATGTCCTGTGTGCCGGATTCTGAAAGGAGTCAGAAGTCACAATTGGTCATTGTAGCGTGTTAAATGGAGATAAATTATTCATACCCCATGTAAGTTTAATGTTTTTTTGTGTGGTTAAATCATTTGATTGATATTACACATGTGAACAATCCACTAGAATGTTTGTGAACCCTTTGTGGACCCAAGTGTGGTATTAAAGGATCGAAGGATATGTACATGTAAATATGAAGAACAAGTTTGGCTGACCTTTAGCCTATCGTCCAAGAACCATTCCTGATTTTATCAGTTGGAAAACAAAGCTTTTGGAGGGGCGTGGCCTCTTGGCTTGAGTTGAGGGAGTTTAGTTTGTTCTTGTGTCAAGGTTAGTCTGCACGCCCAGACTCTGATTTGACACTTAAATTCAATTCCACAAAGCCTTGAGCCAAGCTCTGTCAGTCTCTGGCTGCACCAAATAGGAGCAGCTACAGTACAGGGCCTATGGGGTGCAGTAAACCGTGTAGTCTGTATAGTCTCACAATTCAGACTGTATATTAAACGCACTAGCTGACAAAGGTTTTGTGCCTGTAGACTAGGCCAAGGTTTGCCCTGGTTTCTGCGATCCTATTTTAATAATGCCTGCAAGTTTCTAGGCAGAGAGAGAGAGAGAGAGAGCTGCATGCATGGCATTGGATAAAAATTTACTGCCGATGTCAGATTTTCACTCCTCATTCCACCTGTTAAGCTTTACCAGCTGAATATTAACCATCGAGGAGGCCACTATCTAATTTTGTTTCAAAGCAAGAGAGCATTGCTTTGGAAAATCAAGAGATTACATGATCTTAATTGCTGTTTGAGCAGATGATATGTGTTGAGAGGATTTATTTTCTGCTGTTGTTATATTTTTTTCCAGAACACGCAGCTCCATTCTGCTGCAATGGACACGAAACCTGATCATCCTGATCAAGTTAAATATAAGTAAGTTAAAATATTATGGAAACTGTTGGTTTGGGGCTATTTTAGTCTAGATATATGTAGAGCATTTAGTTTGTTTTGGATTGACTTCCATTCAGGAGATATCATTGTTCAAATCATTTTTTTTTTTTAAGTTTCAAACTATTGCACAGTGTAATAACATGATGAAGATGAACTATTGGACATTTCATGAAAGGCCCCTGATTCTTTTTCATTTAGATTTTAAAAGAATGGGGTTTACTATTTTTTTATTAGAATTATTTTTGTACCCTGAAATAGATATAAAAGCATAGACATCATAATGAAAGAAGTAATTAGGAGGGAAACAAAATCCACATATTTTCACCACCCATTTTCTTCCTTTTTTCTCCTCTTTTTTTTTGTATAGGTTATTTGATTTCATTAGATAAATTTTAATTCAACACAAATTTTAATCAAATTTCATTTAGATTGTACATGCACCTCAGGGGCCCAAGACAAGGTGTAAATTTGCCATTATATTAATGATTCATCCAACTGTCTGGAGGTCATCAGATTCTTCATTATATTTTATTTTGTAATAAAATATCAAATAAAAATGACGAAGGAAAGGAGGGGATAAACAAGTAGGAATTCACTTTTATTTCTGTTCAATATTCATATATTATACAAATGTTGATGTGATATCAAAGAAAATGATATTAATTTCAATGATTTCATGATAACCTGTGACCAGGCACCACAATAACACCAAAAAGTTGCATGGCATGATTTTCATTTAGAGCTCGATAAAGGTGTATTTCTTCAGGTTAGTCCATTTTCAGTTTTTATTATTTCCTGAAAGATTATAGTTTCTTCTATGTAATTCCAAAATTTGGAAGCACCATACAATGTAGAAGTGGTATTTTTAGCAGTGTTTTGAAGACCTATGTCTGTCTGATTTTGAGTTTTTATGTAATAGTTTTTTATTTTGTAATGACCCTGGTTATTGGTCTCGTTTTGATCTGATGAAACTTTAAAACAGAGTAAGCTTTTGTATTGAAACTGACAAAGTAAAGATCTGGATGGTTTGCCAACTTTCTGGACAATCTGATAACCGCTTCACGTGAAATTCTATAGAGATCTAATCCCCCTTTTTTTCACTTTACACAATATCTTTAGCAATGGTCGATGGTGCAAATATTTCTGTGGTCTATATATATATGCCTTTATTAAAGCATGTGACAAATGTGTCACCAATCCTGTCATATTTCCAATTAAAATAGATCAACATTTGCCGGTATCATATTGTATTACAGGTGAATGTACATTTTATATGGCCAAGTAAAACTGATCCCTAGTTTCATATCCGTATATTTGAAAATGAAGGGGAGCGGATTCCATGTTATTTGATATCGACTGTTTTTCCCGTTCATAGAAAATGCTTTTGGATTAATTTTGATTCAACAAAAATTTTAATCAAATTTCATTTAGTGAGTAAACAGAGAAAGCTTTTGTATTGAAACCTTGACAAAGTAAAGATCTGGATAGTTTGCCAGCTTTCAGGACAATCTGATAATCACTTCACATGAAATTCTATACTATAGAGATCTAATCCCCCTTTCAGTTTTTCACTTTACACAATATCTTGGGAGTCAGAGACTCAGAGTGCTTAAACTAACTACAGGCTTTAAATGCCTTTCTTCTCTGAAGTAACACTCTTTGTAATTGGACATTTTCCTCCTTTTTCAATTGGGTAGGAAGTTAGGAACTCCCAATCGTGATGAGTTATATATCGTTTTTAAGCTGAGAATCTGCTCTTTTAGAATCGGACCTAAACTGAAAAATCATATCTGGTGACTTTTTTGTTGTTTTGAGGTGTTTTGATCAAGTGGATATGTCACTGGACTGTGGATCACAAGGTCCGCAGTTCGAGCCTGCTGGGGCACTAATGTCCTTTGGCAAGAATTTAATTACATTTGCTGCACTTGACCCAGGTGATGTAAAATAGTGGTTACCTGGCAAGAATTAATTCTTTGAAATGCTAGAGCACGGTAATGGCAGCCATGCTAAAGCCGGGGTAATAATTATGGAGCGCCAGGAGTGTCAAGTCTGACAGACATGAGTGCTATACAAGAACCCACTAGTATTATTATCTCATTTCTTTTCTTCCCACAGAAGCTATAACGTGAGTCCCCTGACTGTCCTATGGGCCTACCGGAAGACCATTATTCTCATAGCAACCCCTCTGCTATGCCTTCCTCTCATTGTAGTCATTGGAGATGGGGTGAGTGAAGTTTATATTTTTCCCTTTTTAAAGCTTGGTGTACTCATTCATTCATTCATTTCTGGAATGTTATTACTTATTTTCAATAAACCTGTTAACTAATTTTTATGCGTGCTTCTTTGAATTTAGTTGTCAACAGTTCATTGTTTTAGCATTGTGATAGTTGTATCATTATCATACGAATGCCCTGCCAGATATTTTCAATGATCTTTTTAGTACAAATGCCTCCTATCACTCACATTTCACCTGTCAATATGCAGATTTTCATCAATTTCTTCCCAAAACTACAATCAGTCAAAATTCTTTACGTTGTAATGGGATTAAGTTATGGAATGACCTAGACAATGATATTAAACTAAGTAAAACTTTTGATAAATTTAAAAAACTCTTGAAGAATGAAATGTTTTTGCAGTATAAAAAAACATGCCCAATTAAATAATGAATAATTTGCTCCACTTGTTATGTTTTTTAATACTGTAAAGCACCGGCTACGGGCTCATATAGGGACGCAGTGTCGCTTGACACTGTGTCCTGTGTGCGTTCGTGGCTGGTGCTTTGCTGTAAATGTCTTATGCTCACATATAGGTCTTTATAATTTTTTCTTGTATATATTTGTTTTTCCCGTTAATGTTGTTTTTGTTAACTTTTAATATATATGTCATGGTTGGTGCCCCAACCACAAGTTTGTATTCAAACTTCTTAGGGGCTCCTAACCCCATGTTTTTATATTTCCATGAACTTTTGTATATGTATTTTTATGGTTGAAATAAATTGAATTGAATTGAATTGAATTGAATTGAATAGTTGTAATATCATTCGTTTAGCATTAAAACAATAATTGTTTTTAGCATTGTACAGTGCGTATTAAAAAAAGTGGACCCAACTTTGGTAGCTCCTAATTAAAAATTCATAACCAATTATGACTTTGAAATCTATTTCATGATAAAGAGTAACTTATTTCCGGTCCGATGATACCCTATGTATAATATTTCTGCCATGGGTGACTGAGAAGAAAAAAAAGTGTGTTGTTAAAATTGCCTTGTCCCAAGTTTGGGCTGATGGAACAATGTTGGTCAGGCCATGCTTCTTTGGTCTTAAATCTTTTTAAAACTTAAATTATGCCTTATGCTACAATGCTGTTTTTAAATGATTCAATGTTTCTAGGCTTTCACAGAACCTTCTTTCAATCCATAGGATGACCTTTAATTATTTTGAACAGCCTACTAACTTCTTGTCTCATGATATCTAAGTTTTCCATGCTCACTTCTCCGCTGCGCCATTCCACACACATAAGAAGCATTTATAAGATGTTTATCTCGAATAGCACATGAAAACTCAAAGGTTACTAAACCCAAATGCAAAAAAGAACACATATGATGAATTGATGATAAGTATCAAATAATTTGACAGTAGACTTTCTTAAAAAAGATAACATCCCAAATAAACTTTATGCATTTTGTATCACTCAGTGAGAAGATTTGTCTTCAGGGGATGCAAATGAATTCAACATTGTAACAATCATAACAAAGAGAATATCATAAATTTTGCTTGTAATAAGTATTTCCTTGAGTTTGATTCGGTAACTTCATATTAAACACCTTTTCTTTTCAACTGCGTAACAATCAATGTAAATAAGGGAGCAATTGTTTTGGTAATGAGATAACACACACACTCATAATGGCCTTTGATCCACATTCATTTGTTCAGCCCAAACTTGGTACAAGAGGATTTTGACAATACTTTTTTAAAAACCTGCTGCTCAGTCTGTGGCAATCCGTCTGCTCAATCCGTGGCAGCACAATTATGAATATGGTATCATTAAACAGGGTACTAGACTAGTTACCCTTTACCATGAATTATGATTCAAGGTCTCATAGGTTATAACTTTTAATTAGAAGCTACTAAATTGGGATACACTTTTTTTATTTCATTATGCACTGTATAGGCCTACATGTATGTAGCTCAGTGGTGTACTGGTACTCTTCATACATGTATCCAATAGACCCATCTCGGTAAATTTTTAGTATTTAAAGGGATAATTGAGTTCTTTTTTCAGACCGCAAATGCCTTCAAAGTGCATGGTTATTGCTCTTATTCTTATTTATGACATTTCTAGTGCTCTTTTACCGGTAAGACCTAAAATTGCTATGAACGTAATTTTAGACCCCAAAATGTGTGAAATTTAGCCAATACGATCATACCAATTCAGCTCCTCTTTCAAAAAATTATGGTGACCGTTAATTAATCAATTAATTAATAATAACAATACACAGGCCGGCTGGTTGTGCGTATTATAACCAACACGAAAAAGCCAACTTAAAGCCAACATCGGCATTGGCTGGAATAAAACGTATAAGGCGCTATCTCGTTTTTTTCAACAGCTGGTTCAAATTATCTAATATTTGTGGGGCACCACAAATATTAGAAATCGCTATATTTATGGATATTTCAGCCGTCTCTGAACCAGTTTTGATCAAGCAAAGATGATTTTGTCTGTTAAATTGTATGTTCTTTCAAATTTGACACTCAGTTTTTCATTATCTCACAAAAAATTATTTTGTGTAGCGCCCTCTGCAACAAAACTCAACTATCCCTTTAACCTTGAAAGCAAAGATCTGGAAGGGCTCTCTCACCCATTTGGCCTCTTGAAAAGTCCAGGTAGTCTGTTCATAGCCAGAAGGGCAACGTCCTTCTGGCTATGAACAGATGACATGTGTAATAGAAAGAGCAACAGGGGCAGACAGCTGGTGTCCTTCTGCCTCTTAACTTCTTAAAGGACAAGTCCACTCCAAAAATAACTTACTTTCAATAAAAGCAGAAAAATCAGACAAACCAATCAAAAAAAGTTTGAGCAAAATCGGATAACTAATAAGAAAGTTATGAATTTTTGAAAAAGTATGTAAAACTATGGAACAATGAGAATCACAACACAAATTGCCAAGATGGTTATCAGTTTGTGACGTCATGTCCTCACAACTTATCAATTGCTTTATATAGTTTAATCCCATTAATTTCCCTTTTTATCCCCCAAAACTTGATTTCCCCATGCCTTTGCCCAGGTTATATGATTTGTATCATATTGCGTGCATGACATTTCCCAAAAACTTTCATGAATTTTGAAGAATTGATACTATTTTCTGAATATTGTATTTCATAATTATTGATTTTTATATAAATAGTTTATCAAAATTCAATTTTTCATGATTTAACTGGACAAAATTACTCTTTATTTGTGCATCCACACAAAAACATATTACTAACAATCTAACTTGGATGCTGGTGTGAAGAAATAAGATTCTTAGGGTGAAAATAGGAAATTTATATTATCAATATAAAGAAAATAATTAGTGGATAGTGAGGACCATACGTCACAGACTCATGAGTGAGTTGCCAATTTGTGTAGTGATTTTCAAAGTTTTCATGTCATTAAAAATTCATAACTTTCTTATTAGTTATTCGATTTTGCTCAAACTTTGTTTGATTGGTTTGTCTGATTTTTCTGGTTCTATTGAATGTAAGTTATTTTTGGAGTGGACTTGGGCTTTAAGTCCATCTTGACCTTAATGTGTTTACACCTACATGTAGCTCTTCAGTTTCGCTTCTTATCTGAGGTCTTCCTCACTTCCTTTAGTGTTTATGAGGCATGGAGAATTTCCTTTCCCTTTTCTGCATTCTTTCCAAGCCATCTGAAAAAACAAGTTCAGGATTTCATTTTTGGTTCAATGATCAATATTCAAATATTTAATGTCTGTGAGTGCATTAGTGCATATAATTCATGAAAAACCTTCAAAACATCAATTATTAGTATTAGAAAACAGGTAAGAAAAATGAATATATAATCGAGAAATAAGCAACAAACCAGATCAAAATGCCAGAGACTTTTCTGTGACTTGACAGTGCTAAGAGTGCAATCTGGTGACTATCGACATCATGTGCATCAGATGGTTTGTCTTTATGGGGGGTTGTCAAATTCACTCATATGTTGGAATTTGATTACTTTGTCTGTTTTTGTTGTTTCCTCAACAATTCAATCATAACTAATACTCTGTATGTTTCAGATTGCTTGAGACATACAATTTGGTCATGCATTTTTTCATTTGGTCTCAAGATATTTTTCATATGTATGAACAAAAATCGTGTTATTTTTAAGCCAATGCCTGGTAGGCTACTGAGTACTGGCGCTACTTCAGATTTACGTGCACACAATTTCCTGATGTGTTGACAGCCATGTCCCACAATGCATCACCAACTGCATGACGAGCGTGATGATGCCTGGGTACAGGGACCAGAAATCGTTCTATGGATGCCTTCACCAAAAGATGGCATAATCGAAAATCCATCACAGCAGTGGTAGCGATTTCGGTAAAATACCCTGCCTGTAAATGCTAGTCAGTTTGAGGAAAAAGGAACCCAGGAATATGTTGGCTTGACTCTCAGAATAAATGTATTGAAACATGTTTACTTGGCTTCGGAAAATATTACGTTCATTTTCATCTTTCTTGACATAGAGAGGGTGTATCTCGGGGAGCTATGACAACAAATGGATTTCTGGATGAAAGAAACAAACTTTTATGGCACAAACTTTGAAAGAAGCAAATATGTACCTTACCATATTAAATGTCAACCTCCCACCGATAGTGAATAAAAAGCTTAGAGCGATTCAAGGACAAAGAAAGAACACAGCAGAAAAGAGAAAAGAGAAGAATAAGAGGGGAAGGAGGGAGGGAGGAAGGAAGGAAAGATTGGAGGCAGGAGGCATATGGTAGAAATGTGAGAGAGAGGGGTAGAGAGAGAGAGAGAGAGGGGGCGGTGAAATGATACAAGAAATGGAGATAAACAGGTGCAAAACTATTGACAGAGGAAAAAAACTGACAAAGATAAATAGTTATATTTAAAGAGAGACTGAAAACAAAAGTTACTGTTACTGTCTCATCAAGTAAATTTTTTTTGGTAAAAATGAGAAAAGATTAAGGAAAGTGTCACTGTTACCTCAAGCAGGATTCAACGTGTAATTCCTTCACCCATATACTTTTGTCATACTTTAGCTACTTTTTTTACCCTGTATCATACCAATATGGCCTTTATACCAAAAAGAAAATATGAATGTATAAATCTATTCAAAACTAGCAGTGTTGTTTTCTAGCAATAGCAAATTTTGGCATTCTTTTCTTCAAGAAAATTGTATGTGAATTGTACGACATATGCTCCGGCAGCAATTGCTCTGTTGTTGATATGTACACGCTACTCCAATTCCAAAAAAGAACCTGAGGTCCAGAGACCGAACAGTATTCTCAGGGCCTGACACAAGTAAATGTGTCACATGGCATGGGTGCCTAAATTCTAAGTCTGGACCCCCTCCCGAAAAACCAATAATATTAAGTTTACTAAACTTTTTGTTTGTAGTATGGATATCCCCAGTTTGATTGTGGCCACTATGGGTGCGTTTATCGGGTCTTGCCATCAGATATGTACATATCGAACCCCACAATCGAACCCCACTATCGAACCCCACTATACATGTACGAACGTGATTCTCGGGATGTCGCGTTTATCGTCTCTTCACGATTCAAAATAAAGGCCTTGTCTCTGCGCAGCTGCTTTGCGCCGTTTGACCCTGGAAGCGGATTAGCCTGGGAAGGTCCATAGAGCTACAATGTATATGGGAAGGTCCGATTTGTATGTGGGGTTCGAAACAGCTTTGCGTTTATCGTGTCTCAGAAACGTGATTCTGGCTGTATGTCACATTCAAAACGCACCTTTTTCGGCGTTACAATATGCCCATATCTAAAGACGTTTGAAATAGGGCTTTGCGTTTATCGCCTTAAAAATTTGCCTGAAAGACGTTTGAAAACGGTGATTCTAGGCAAAAATTTGGTCGATAAACGCGCCCTATGTCAGATATAATACGTAGAGGTAGTGATTTGACCCTGCCTATCCTATCCATAATTGCTTATGAAATCACAATGTGAGGAAGTTGTACACCAGCAGGTATTTGCACGAGCACGGCTTGCATGCTCCTCAAGCGTGCTGTAAAATATTAAATTCTACAATCTGAGACACACTTGAGACAGGGGTTGATTACTAAAGTGTTTGTTTTTATATTAGCTATAGCTATCTCTTCTCTGTATACATGTACGTGGTATGGGTGCACCACCCGTATTACATGCTGAATATTCCACTGGATGTGTTTTTCTCGACAGAAATTTTCATTTATAGTCACATTACAAGTCATAAAACTTCTCCAATATAAATAGAGTTATAACAGGTGTTAAATACGACCTAGTGCAAACTTGTTATCACTTTCTATGCCATCCTATTCAAGGATTGGTCTTATGCCATATACTGTATGTGCTATTGGTCTTCTAAAAATCCTAGGGGTACTGATATGTTTAATTTGGTTTTACACATGGTCATATCGTCGCCTGGGTGGCAGAAGGGCGTTAGCTTGAATTTCAGGTCGAAAATGAAGCGCTAAGCAGAAAAAAAAATTGTGGCCGTGTTCTACTATAACATTTCTATTAGTCTTTTAAGTTTTAAACCAATTTTCGGGACGGAAAGCAGTTTAAATATAAAACAAATCTTTAAATGCGAATAATTCGAAAAGGAGTTTTCGAGTCGCTCGCGTCCTTCTGCCAGCCGGCCGACAATATCTCCATCCTCTTTTTTACAAAAGATATACTGTAGATGCACTACACAAGTCCGATTTTTAAGAGACAATGGGATCCATGACATGTAAATTGAACAGGCACTCTAACAGCAGCCACTACAACCCCAAACTTATTCTTCCCGTCACTTAATTAGAAAAGGGAACCATCGTGAATGTCATAGTGGCGAAAATCTTGGATTCCATTTTGAATCATAAGGCTAACAAAGGTATTAATTAATTTGTTATATATGTATGAACTCATATTTTAAGAAATGACAAAAGACATGTCTTATATGGTTAATAACTCTCTTATGGGATTTTAGGAATTATGCTGCCATTTTTTTACGCCATCTTGGATCTGTATGATACTTGTCTGCTACAGGACAATTAATTTAACTGGTCTTAATGAATTAGATTCATTACTTTCTTCCTCCAACAGGGTATATAGACACCAATATCATACCGGGGCTAGTGATTCAATACTGTTTTTGGCAGCAATACTTTGGCAGCAAAATGGCAGAAAATGTAAATCACCTTGCATCTGAGGCTACCCTGTCCTCCTCAGTAACACATACATGTATTTCTTGCATTCTGACAGCCGATATGGATAGCACAGTAGAAAATGTTATTACGAAACTGTCTTGCATAAAGGCATATGATTTTTTTTGCATATCAATGAAAATCCATCTACACCACTGTAGGTATTGACACCAAAAAAATGACATCTCTAGTACATATTTTTCCTTATTTGAAGGCTAATTTCTGGTCCCGACAGCCATCTTGGATGCAAAATGGTGGCAATCTTAGGTACCCTATCAAATATAAGGCTATTATAATCCTTTATTATCATTCGACCGTACCAATGAATATCCTTATCTATTAAACATACTTTTAGTCTTAATATCTATAGCTTTACTGTAAATAGTACTTAATTCTGGTCATTTTGGACACCATCTTTGATTCCCAGGTTTACAGGTGGTCATAACACATTTCAAATAGTCTAGATTTATTTGCTGGCCCCAAAACCTAGGTATAGACACCAAAACTACATCTCTAAGATGAATATATCACGATTTATGGCTAATTTAAGTTACTAGCGGCCATCCTGGATTACAAAATGGCAGCCATCTTTTAATTGTTTTGAGTGTAATTCTTCTCTAAACCTTAATGATAATTTAAAGCATAGCAGTGAATATCCTGATCTCTAAAACATATTTTTAATCTTGCTAATTACAGCTTTATCGTAAGTTGTAACTCACTTCAGGTTATTTTTAAGAGACTGGTGGCCATTTTGGACGCCATCTTGGATTTCCAGGTTTCCTGATGGCCATAATCCATTGTAAGTGGTATGAATGGATTTGTCGACCCCCAAAACCTAGGTTTATAGACACCAAAATCACATCTTTATTTAAAGACGGATATATCATGATACTCTTGAATAACCTTTCGTTGCACTTTTTTTTGGGGGGGGGGTGTCGAACCTTATATTAAATTGACTATAACCCTATAGTGATGTTCACAACATGTGTCAGGTGAATTGTTTCAGGATGTATGAGTGGTAGGCCCTTGAACTTTTAACAGTTTCATGTTCCTAATTAAAGGGGAAGTCCACCCTGATATTAAGTTGGTTTTAATAAATGAATAAAAGAAAAAAGAGGGGAAAAAAATAATGAAATTTTGAGCAATCTCCAATTAAACATAGGAAAGCTATGAATTTTCGAAGTTGTCATCAGTGAAACACAAATTGGCAACACTGTGAAGTACAGTACATGTATATATCAAGGTCCTCTCCAATTTTCTGTACAGATATTGTCATGAACTTTCATTTTCTTAGTTATTGATGAAGGAATATATATTTGTTTCATACAAGGGTTTCATAAAAACATATTTGCAATAATTATATATATATTAAAGGTGCATGTATAATTGAAAAATGCCAGAAGGGAAAACAAACATGGGATGGGACCTCGCAAGATAAGTCACAGATTTGCCAATTTGTATTTGATTGATCGCACCTTTACAAATTCATAACCTTCTTAATATTTTTTACACATTTTTGTCTACCGGTATTTTCTCTTTTTTTTACAAGAAAATGGAGGAAACATAGTCTAGTTTTCTAGGAAATACCATAAAAATATAGAGAAATTAGCACAAAAATATGTTTTTCACATTTGATAAACTATTGAACAGAAAAATACTTCCACCTACACATCATAGAATGTACGATCAGTGCATAGATGAATAATGATTACCGGTACATGGCTTTTAAAGCCCGTCTGCACTAGTTTGGCCAGGAGGGATTAGACCTCCCAGCATGGTCACTGACATGTGGTTATCTCATCAACTCAGCTCTCAATTAACATAAAGAAAAGAGGATCATGGGGGACCAACAGGCACCGCTTAGGCATTGTTTTCTATATATAGAGGGAGCAAGTAGCGACAACTAGTGCAGTGGGGCTTTAAGAGCACTTATCCAATATTCATCATTTCCTTGAATTGTGTTTCTCATTTGAATGTGTATTGAGGACCATAAATTAAAGGACAATCCAACCTTCGTAAAAAGAAGTCTCCTTGTATGAAAGCAGAAAACTAAAAGAAACAGAATTGGGAACGTTTGAAATAAATTGGACCAATAATGAGAGAGTTATGAATGTTTGAAATATGTGAATGTCAAATTGGCAATTTGGTCTGTGGATTGTGAAGTAGTCATGGAAACTAATTCTCTCCTGTTTGTTGTGTAAAAAAAAAGTGAATTTCTTTCTTTTTTTCATCCTAAGTGCCTTGTCCCTTGAGGCACTCCCAAAAATATATGATGGATAGCATGTTATTGTAGATCCTCTAAGAAGAAAAGACCCTCCCAATTCATACATTCTGAAACATGACATTTCAGTCATTTTGCTTCTTGGAACAAACAGGAAAGTTGTCTGGCACTATGTCACATTGACATTACAGATTCAGCCCATTTGAAGTGCTCATATGTTGTTTCGATTACAAAGTGTTCCTAGGCTTCCACGGAATTCGTTACTTTAAAATCAAAAGCTTTCATGTGCCTGAAATATATCGCAAATTTCTGAAGTGGTTCAGATTAAAAACAAAAATGATTTCATGTCACTGCATCACAACTAGGATAACAGTAGACCGAAAATTCTGTCTCTTTCGTTCGTTAGCCTCTGATTTGGGTAGGGTCGGCTCCTCTCTTTAGAGACAGAAGCCGACCATAGGCGCTCCTGTGCAAATGTTTTGGCCATTTATGGCCAAAGAACTTTGCCCAAAATACTCAATTTTAGCGGATTCATATCCGATGCACTTATGTTTGAAAATTAGGCCTACCGGTAGGCTAATATACATCGGTTCCACTTACCAGATTGACTGTATGATGCGTTTAAGGTTTTTTTTCCGGATTTTCATCGCCGAAATTGAGCTCCGTGTTGAAATTCTTGCAGCCGTATTTTAAACTGTTACTGCGCATTAAGGAAGATGACGTCATCCATTGACAGAGAGAGGAGCCGACCCTACCCAAATCAGAGGCTAACGAACAAAAGAGACAGAAATTTTAGGTCTAGGATAACAGCAGATCTTTTAAATAATCAAAGGTTGTTGATAACTGGTTGTGAATGTTTCATGGTGTAATACATGTACCGGTATTGTTTTACAATAATCAGGGTAAGAATATCTCTCCATACTTTGTAGCCTTCAAGGGGTGCCTTCGTCATCATCATCATGGCAGTCTACTGGATCCTAGAGATCCTACCCCTGGCCGTCACCTCCCTCCTCCCCGTCGTCCTCTACCCGCTGCTTGGGGTCCAGGACTCTGACGACGTCTGCAGGAACTACCTGAAGGACACCAACTTCTTGTTCGTCGGTGGGCTGATCGTTGCAGTGGCCGTCGAGCACTGGATGGTCCATCGGAGGTTTGCTCTGGGTGTGCTGCTTCTGATGGGCTCCAAGCTAAGATGGTAAGAAAATATTTTTTTTCTTCAGACTTGGATACTGAAGTTTGTATTGAATGTACTGAAAAAATGTTTTCAAGGACCTTTCCAATTTCCTCTGAGGGTACATATGTGTGTGTGCGTGCGTGTGTGTGTGTGTTTTTGTACAAACTGAAAGTTTGCTATATCAAGCTAAATTTACGATGGTCTCTCTACCACTCTGTGTATAGTTGTGACTGGTAAATAAAAATCTGGGCCTATCCCTCACTCTGTTTTCTCCCCCTCCCCCATATGCTCCTCCCTCTGTCTGCCTGTCTGTCTATCTCTCTATCTCCCCCCTCTATCTCTCTCTCTCTCTCTCTCTCTCCTCTCCTCTCCCTCTCCCTCTCCCTCTTGTTCTCCCTCTCTCTCTCCCTCTCTCTCTCCTCTCCCCTCTCTCTCCCTCTCTCTGCATGGTTCTCCCTCTCCCTCCCCCTTTCTCTTACCCTCTCTGTATACAGGTTGATGTTCGGGTTTATGTTGGTGACAGCGTTCCTGTCTATGTGGATCAGTAATACCGCTACCACAGCCATGATGGTTCCTATCGCTCAGTCTGTGGTTATGCAACTTTTAAATCAAAGGAAAGATGTGAGTTTATAGTCATGCAGTCGTCATCTCTTTAGTACCATTCAAAAGTCAGTCAGTGTTACATGTACATAGTAGTAATAATAATAATACCGTCTCTATAAGCACTTTATATGATATCTGCCAAATTATTTACTTAATGAATTTATAACAGCCAAGTCATGAGCAAAGAAAGGTGAATAAAAAAAATTAGTCATCCTGTGTGACATGTGTATTAACCCATTGCCTGCTGGAACCAAGTGGTTGCAGTATTAAGTCTATGGGATGAGAGAATTCAGGAGTTAACAGGTTAACGCATGTTCACATATTGTGCAAATACAAGGTTTGTTTTTAGTGAACTTTACATTGCTCATTTGTAGATATTTCACAGGTCCGAACAATCTACTCTCATCACTTAAGCAAGTTTCTCATGAAAAATGATTCAATTTAGTCAGATCTGGAGATCTGCAATTGATAACGTATACAGTGAAAGCTGCAGTAGTGACCACATGAATAGAAAGACCACCTGTCTATAAAGACGACATTTTCTGTTTCCCTTCAATATTGTTTGCCATTGAAATGCATTCAAAAGGAGCCTGCACAGAAAGACCACCTATCTACACTGAAAGACTGATTTTCTTGTCTCCCTAGAGTGGTCTTCTAATGCAGGGTTCACTGTACTTTTTATCTTTTTGTTTAATAGATAAAGAAGAAGAGGGAGGCCCAAACTGAAGCTGTTGTGAACCTTGAGGAACCCACAAAAGAGATAGGAGTACATGTAGATGAGACTGCCTTCAATGGTCACATCAACACTGCTATGGATATGAATGGAGAAGAGGACGGCAAGCTACAGCTGAATGAAATGTGAGTGAGTTTCACCTGGACCCTGTTTCATAAAACTTGATATCAATAACAAGTTACAAGCTACTGTTATAAGCTACTGAAATCATGGCATCTGATTGGCTGAGAGCAAATTTGTCATGGAAATTTAGCATTTGTTATACATAACAAGTTTTATGAAACAGGCCCCTGATCTGGGGCCTCTTGCTTTAACAAATTGCAGTCACCTCATCATTTAACCAATCAGAATCCTTTGTTTGGGACTTGCATTTGATATTTAAAGGGATCGTTTAACAGTGTTAAATCTGAGATACACGGCCCTACATGTTATTAGTGTCTGTGATATGGTGTAATAATGAAGCCCTAAAAAAATTGCGCTTCAAAATGATCAAGAAGTGCCTCAAAAAGTAAAAATCTTTGATTGACCGGTTTTACCATACTCGTTTTCCCTAATAGACTATAGTGTTATGAAAACCATCAGGCGAACGGTTTTCAAAATTTGTAATTCCAATCATAAATATCTTGATAATCAGACAGGCGATCAGCTTGTAAAAGTCATGGGGTTCCTGACTGACCTAAAGGTTTATGATTATCATTGCATCATGAGCTAAATCCAGAATTTTGTTTCAGAATCTGAGACAAAGTTACCGGATCCCTTTAAAGTTACAATTAGTTAGATTTTTAGATTTACATTTATTATAATTCTTCAGGCAAGAGGCCCTTGTTTTGATACTGATATTTGATTGCACCTTGTCTCGTAATTCTTCCAAGCAGCCAATCAAAACGTCGGCTTGATATTGCTGGAACCTGATTGGTTAGATAATGATGCCATTTTGTGGTGTAGTGATAGTTTAAAGGTAAAGACCAGTTTTGGAAACGCCCCTCTCTCAAAAAATGAAATGGAAGCTCTCATTACCAATCATGTGAAAGAATATGTTTTGACTAATACGTGATGATACAAATTTTGCCGGGAAACCGCCTACTAATTGATATATTTGGTAAATTATTATATCTATTGGGACCAAATAGATGTCGCGCACGTGCTCGCGTAGTCCCATATACATCTTTCTGTGTACAGTGCTTGTAACTTTACCAAGACCGGGCCAAATTTCTTATCATTTTGATGATTCCAGAACCTTGCAGTACACACCAATACTTATATGCTAGATGATCAACCTTTTCTGATTGATTTCACAATGTTTCTTTCACAATGCAATCGCATGACCAGAACTGGTCTTTATCTTTAAAGAGAAATACACTGTACATCGTACATGTGTCACGTATCTGTGATATTGATATTGATATTTGATTGCAACTTTTTTATGATTGAATGCAATTCCTCTTATTAGCCAGTCAGGAAAAGGTGTCTGCTTTTACCCTGATTGGTTAGGGGCACAAATGACTGGCACATAAAGGTTTGAGACAATCAACTTTTGGCTGTGTATTGTAATACTGATATTTAGTGCAACTTTGTGTGGTTGAATGCAATCTTTCAACCAACTAATCAGAACCAAGATTTATGTTTAGTATTGGTTGTATAGATGAAGATGAGACACCAAGTGATGTGGACTGGTTGGTGGACAATCATGTGTTCATTGATGATGATTGTTGATTGCAGCTAATTGTGATTGAATGCGTACATTCCAAGAAGAGCCAATCAAATGTGCTCTACTGGTAGGCCTACAGTAATTGCAAAAATAAATGTTGTGATAACAACAGTAAGCATGCATTCATTGATTTGTCTTGTGTATTAATTGCCATGAGTGCTGACAGGCACAGTATTAAGCTGCAGTTTGTAGTAGGTGTGACCCAATGTACTAGTGTCATTTCATCATCTAATAAGCCATTACATCTGTTAAAGTACGAGTCCACTCCACTGAAAGGTTGAGCTGATTAGATAGACAAAAATCTAAAAAGCCCAAATATAACTTGGTTTTGGAAAATAGTGCTCAGATTTATTTTTAATAATTTTTTTTAATGAGCAAAAAACAAGTTAATGATCGAGTCGGTTGTGACGTAGGGTCCTCACAACACAGATTCGTAATGTAACCAAATTTAATGCATACGTCTTTGTGAAGTGCCGATACAAACTATTTCATTCACCTGATTAGAATAATGAAACACTATTATTCTTATCAGGTGAATGAAATAGTTTGTATAGAGGCACTTCACAAAGACGTATGCATTACATTTGGTTACATTACGAAAATAGCCTATTGTCAGAATGTATACCGCTGGCACTTTCGTTGTGAGGAGCATACGTCACATCCGTACAGCAATATAAATGTTTTGCTCGAAATACCCGAAACAAAAATCGCTCTTAAAAATCACCTGATTGAAGTACGCCCGTGATATTTGGCAGTTTTAACCTTTGATTTATTTACAACATGTTATAATTTTTGAAAATCGGAGTGGACTTGGGCTTTAAGGTAAACTCAAACTACAATTTGGGTAACATTTTTTGCAGGATTATTAACCAGAAAATCTCAAAGTATGTGGAAAATATTTGTTAGAACTGTTCTTTCAGAAAGATAATGTGACGTATATACATGTGTGTAAAGAGTTAAAGCCCGGAGAAAACATTGGAAAGAAATCCCCATCATCAAAATCATTCTATGAATTTCATCCCTACTCTGACAGTGATGTGCAATCAATAGATGTAAATACAGAGGCTGAAGCGGAGGACCTTAAAGAGGAGGCCAGCGATCAAATCGACTACGACTCCATGACCGATGAGGAGAGAAAACTGTGTAAAGGGTTGCTGCTCTGCGTGGCCTACGCCGCCAACATCGGAGGCACTGCTACCCTGACAGGAACTGGACCTAACGTGGTACTCGGTGGAGTGGTAGGCGAGTGAGTATTAATGAGCAAAAGATTTTTGTTAAAGGGGAGGGGGAGGGGGACAGGTGTTCAATTAAAACCATTACGACAAGCAAAAAAGAAAATTAATCAGATTTTCAGAAATTATGGTCAAAATATGTTTTGGTCACAGTATTTGTTCTTTATACTCAGGGTAAGCAACATTGGTTTTGTAAGGGGGCATGGTTGTACCCCCCCCCTCTCCCATCCACCAGTGATTACATACAACCTATATGATGAGGAAGCTGTTTGTCTTTTTTCATCAAAATTTGAGCAAGAACAGCATAATTTTTTTTGTCATTTTGACATTGTAAAGACAAGCATCCCTACCCTGTGTACACTGTCTGTGCAATCAGAAGTATTCTAAATACTGTTTTCTACTTATGTCTGTATTTGTTTTGCATCTGTATGTCTTACTGTCAAGAAAAAGATTATTAATTGATGGCGGCATGGATCTGTCTGAAAGGCCTCCTCCTGAAAGAACTAATTGTATGAATTACAAATAAAGGGTTTACTAACCAGGGAACAAAATATTCAAAAAATTTGGGGGCTACCTTTCAAGCTTGCTTGCATGAAAATAACACCCTTTAATTTGTTTTGCATTGAACTCTATGCAAATTTTTGGGGGCTCTTTTATGACTTTCGAGGGCTCTTTTTGGCATTTCGGGGGCGAATTTCGACCGAGCCCCCGTGTATTTTCCCCCCTGTTACTAACATACAGTTAACAACTAAATTATTCACACCCTTACCAAGTTTTGTAATTATTTAAGTATGTGAAAAATCTATTTGTCCCGATTTCTGTTTCTTGAGAACGTGACATATTAAAAGCTTACATCTAAAACATTCAACAAAGGTCTAATTTAACTATTCCACCCCATCTTTCATTCTTGAGTTACGAAAAACGCACACCAAGAAAATCAGATTTACAAAGGGTTTGAATAATTTAGTTGGTACCTGTGTGTATCATCTGAATTGGTAGCGACTGTACATCACGTAACAACAAGCGAAATCAAAGGTCAGGAGAATAAAGGGTTTACACCCTTGTGTCCTCTCCTTTATCAATATTTGTCAACATCGTAAAGGCAAAGGAAACCTTAAAGGCATCGTTTAACAATGTTAAATCTGAGATGCATGGCCCTAAGTGTTATCAGTGTCTGTGATATGGTGTAATATTGAAGCCCTAAAAAAATTGATCTTCAAAATGATCATGAAGTGCCTCAAAAAAGTAAAAATCTTTGAGTGACCGGTTTTACCATACTCATTTCCCCAAATAGACTGTAGTGTTATAAAAACCGTTAGGAAAACAAAAAATGAATTTCCGATTTCCAACCATAAATATCTTGATAATCAGACAGGCGATCGGCTTGTAAAAGTCATGGGATTCCTGACTGACCTAAAGGTTTATAATTATGATTGCAGCATGAGCTAAATCCAGGATTTTGTTTCAGAATCTGAGGCAATGTTACCGAGTCACTTTAAAGCGTCATTGGAGCACCTATTGTGCTACCATGTCAAACTACAGTCGTAACTTGATGTGAACTGTCAAAATTTGACTACACTGTAAATGAGAGGAAGGAGGATCCATCTCCATCAAAACAGTTTTCTAGTTATGAAGAAGAAAACTCAATATTTTGCTTAAAGCCTATCTGCACTAGTTTGGCCAGGAGGGATTACCTCCCTGCATGGACACTGACAGGTGGTTATCTCATCAAATCAGCTCTCAATTAACATAAGAAAAAGGGGACCATGGGGGATCAATGGTCACCGATTAGGCATTGTTTGCTATATAGAGGGCGCAAGTAGCTATAATTAGTGCAGTGGGGCTTTAAGTGTAAGAGTGTACATTAAGTGTAAGAGATGGCGTGTAGTGTACTAAATGATATTTGTTTATGTACATTTAAGGTACCCTGAAAATGATTTGAATAGTTTGGTGGTGCGTTTTTACCTCACTGCAAAGAAAACTTGTGTAAGCTCGTAAGTAAGCAACCAGGGAACCGATAACGCTAAGTCCTTTCCAAGTTTCTTGGTAATGGGGATTAATGCCTCTAGTACCGAAGGGCACTAGTGCATCAACTTGGTTTGGAACCAGGGATCTTCCTCTGCTCTCCCACTGCTCTACCACTGAGCCATCATACCTCCACAGTAGAAACATTCTGCCGCTGTATTAATTTTTTTTCTTGAAAAGTTAAAAAAAATTGTATGATGGAGTTGATGCCTTTTTACTCCCATGTATTTAATTGCACAGAATGTTGTTATGAAATGGCTTCTATGTAAATGTACATGTTCATGGATGTCAATTTGTCAATGTCCCAGCTAAAAAACAAGGTCAGGCCAAACAATATGAAAGCTATCATAACAAAGAGAATATCCTAAATTTTGGTTGTAAATGAGCTTTTCTCGAGTCTGAGTTGACATTATTACCTTTTCTATTCTAATGCACAAATAGTCAATGGTAATATGTCAGTAATTGTTTTCGGACTGAAATAACATTCCGTAAGGGTTTTGGACTCACATTCATTGCTTCAGCCCAAACTTGGTCCAAGAGGGTTTTGACAACACTTTTTGAAAAGACTGCTGCACAGTCATCTAGGGCAGCAGATGTTAATAAACCTTGATTGAATTGAATTGAATTGAATTGAATTGAATGTAGTTACTCTTTAAAATGAAAATAATATCATTCAAGGTCACACAGGTTATACATTTTAGATGGGGATCTGGCAAGGTAGAGTATACTTTTCCATTTGCACTGTATATTAGTAAAATCTTTTCTTTTGTGTAATCTTTTTTTTTCTCTGCCACTTCATCTCTTCCTTTCTCTCTCTCCATCCTCTCTCCACCTGTCCCGCCTTTACACTCCTCCTCCCTCTCCCATTTCCATTCCTCTTTCTCTCCTCTCACCCCCTCTCTGTACCTCTTTCACCTCTCTCTCTCCTCACTATCCTCTCTCTCTTTTCTCTCCCCTCCATTTCTTTTTCTGTCTCCCTCTCTCCTTCCTCTTACATCTCTCTCTCTCTCTCTCTCTTTCCCTGTCCTCTAACTCCTCTTTCTCTTCTCTTCTTCTCTCTCTCTTCTTCTCTTTTTGCTCTCTCTCTCTCTCTCTCTCTCTTCCTTCCTCCTCCCTCCTCTCTCTCTCTCTCTCTCTTCATATATACGCCACTCATGTACTGT
>CP137672.1:20143129-20360563 GCA_037976565.1 Mesocentrotus franciscanus
AAACCAGGAAATTTCAAAATATGTGGAAAATATATTTGAGAAGTGTTCTTTCAGAAATATAATGTGACATATACATGTGTGTAAAGAGTTAAAGCCCGGAGAAAACATTGAAACAAATCACCATCATCAATACCATTCTATGAATTTCATCCCTACTCAGTGACGTGCAGTCAATAGATGTAAATACAGAGGCTGAAGCGGAGGACCTAAAGAGGAGGCCAGCGATCAAATCGACTACGACTCCATGACCGATGAGGAGAGAAAACTGTGTAAAGGGTTGCTGCTCTGCGTGGCCTACGCCGCCAACATCGGAGGCACTGCTACCCTGACAGGAACTGGACCTAACGTGGTACTCGGTGGAGTGGTAGACGAGTGAGTATTAATGAGCAAAAGATTTTTGTTAAAGGGGAGGGGGGACAAGTGTTCAATTAAAACCATTACGACAAGCAAAAAAGAAAATTAATCAGATTTTCGGAAATTATGGTCAAAATATGTTTTTGGTCACAGTATTTGTTCTTTATACTCAGGGTAAGCAACATTGGTTTTGTAAGGGGGCATGGTTGTACCCCCCCCCCTCCAATCCACTAGTGATTACATACGGTACAACTTATATGATGAGGAAGGTGTTTGTCATTTTTCATCAAAATTTGAGCAAGAACAGCATAATTTTTTTGGTCATTTTGACATTGTAAAGACAAGCGCCTACCCTGTGTACACTGTCTGTGCAATCAGAAGTATTCTAAATACTGTTTTCTACTTATGTCTGTATTTTTTTTGCATCTGTATGTCTTACTGTCGAGAAAAAGATTATTAATTGATGGCGGCATGGATCCGTCTGAAAAGGCCTCCCCCTGAAAAGGCCTCCCCCTGAAAGAACTAATTGTATGAATTACAAATAAAGGGTTTACTAACCAGGGAACAAAATATTCAAAAAATTTGGGGCTACCTTTCAAGCTTGCTTGCATTAAAATAACACCCTTTAATTTGTTTTGCATTGAACTCTATGCAAATTTTTGGGGCTCTTTATGACTTTCGAGGGCTCTTTTGGCATTTCGGGCGAATTCGCGAGCCCCGTGTACTTTCCCCCCTGTTACTAACATACAGTTAACAACTAAATTATTCACACCCTTACCAAGTTTTGTAATTATTTAAGTATGTGAAAAATCTATTTGTCCCGATTTCTGTTTCTTGAGAACGTGACATATTAAAAGCTTACATCTAAAACATTCAACAAAGGTCTAATTTAACTATTCCACCCCATCTTTCATTCTTGAGTTACTAAAAACGCACACCAAGAAAATCAAATTTACAAAGGGTTTGAATAATTTAGTTGGTACCTGTGTGTATCATCTGAATTGGTAGCGACTGTACATCACGTAACAACAAGCGAAATCAAAGGTCAGGAGAATAAAGGGTTTACACCCCTTGTGTCCTCTCCTTTATCAATATTTGTCAACATCGTAAAGGCAAAGGAAACCTTAAAGGCATCGTTTAACAATGTTAAATCTGAGATGCATGGCCCTAAGTGTTATCAGTGTCTGTGATATGGTGTAATATTGAAGCCCTAAAAAAATTGATCTTCAAAATGATCATGAAGTGCCTCAAAAAAGTAAAAATCTTTGAGTGACCGGTTTTACCATACTCATTTCCCCAAATAGACTGTAGTGTTATAAAACCGTTAGGAAAACAAAAAATGAATTTCCGATTTCCCACCATAAATATCTTGATAATCAGACAGGCGATCGGCTTGTAAAAGTCATGGGATTCCTGACTGACCTAAAGGTTTATAATTATGATTGCAGCATGAGCTAAATCCAGGATTTTGTTTCAGAATCTGAGGCAATGTTACCGAGTCACTTTAAAGCGTCATTGGAGCACCTATTGTGCTACCATGTCAAACTACAGTCGTAACTTGATGTGAACTGTCAAAATTTGACTACACTGTAAATGAGAGGAAGGAGGATCCATCTCCATCAAAACAGTTTTCTAGTTATGAAGAAGAAAACTCAATATTTTGCTTAAAGCCTATCTGCACTAGTTTGGCCAGGAGGGATTAGACCTCCCTGCATGGTCACTGATAGGTGGTTATCTCATCAAATCAGCTCTCAATTAACATAAGAAAAAGGGGACCATGGGGGATCAATGGTCACCGATTAGGCATTGTTTGCTATATAGAGGGCGCAAGTAGCTATAATTAGTGCAGTGGGGCTTTAAGTGTAAGAGTGTAGATTAAGTGTAAGAGACAGCGTGTAGTGTACTAAATGATATTTGTTTATGTACATTTAAGGTACCCTGAAAATGATTTGAATAGTTTGGTGGTGTGTTTTTACCTCACTGCAAAGAAAACTTGTGTAAGCTCGTAAGTAAGCAACCAGGAACCAATAACGCTAAGTCCTTTCCAAGTTTCTTGGTAATGAGGATTAATGCCTCACCGAAGGGCACTAGTGCAACAACTTGGTTTGGAACCCGATCTCCCTTGCTCTCCCACTGCTCTACCACTGAGCCATCATACCTCCACAGTAGAAACATTCTGCCGCTGTATTAATTTTTTTTCTTGAAAAGTTAAAAAAAATTGTATGATGGAGTTGATGCCTTTTTACTCCCATGTATTTAATTGCACAGAATGTTGTTATGAAATGGCTTCTATGTAAATGTACATGTTCATGGATGTCAATTTGTCAATGTCCCAGCTAAAAAACAAGGTCAGGCCAAACAATGTGAAAGCTATCATAACAAAGAGAATATCCTAAATTTTGGTTGTAAATGAGCTTTTTCTCGAGTCTGAGTTGACATTATTACCTTTTCTATTCTAATGCACAAAAAGTCAATGGTAATATGTCAGTAATTGTTTTCGGACTGAAATAACATTCCGTAAGGGCTTTGGACTCACATTCATTGCTTCAGCCCAAACTTGGTACAAGAGGGTTTTTGACAACACTTTTTGAAAAGGCTGCTGCACAGTCATCTAGGGCAGCAGATGTTAATAAACCTTGATTGAATTGAATTGAATTGAATTGAATGTAGTTACTCTTTAAAATGAAAATAATATCATTCAAGGTCACACAGGTTATACATTTTAGATGGGGATCTGGCAAGGTAGAGTATACTTTTCCATTTGCACTGTATATTAGTAAAATCTTTTCTTTTGTGTAATCTTTTTTTCTCTGCCACTTCATCTCTTCCTTTCTCTCTCTCCATCCTCTCTCCACCTGTCCCGTCTTTACACTCCTCCTCCCCCCCCCCCTCTCCCATTTCCATTCCTCTTTCTCTCCTCTCTCACCCCTCTCTGTACCTCTTTCACCTTCTCTCTCCCCTCACTATCCTCTGTCTCTTTTCTCTCTCCCTCCATTTCTTTTTCTGTCTCCCTCTCTCCTTCCTCTTACATCTCTCTCTCTCTCTCTCTCTCTCTTTCCCCTCCCTCTAACTCTCTCTCTCTTCTCTCTTTCTCTCTTCTCTCTCTCTCTCTCTCTCTTCTCTTCTCTCTCTCTCTCTCTCTCTCTTCCTTCCTCCCCTCCTCTCTCTCTCTTCATATATACGCCACTCATGTACTGTATGTGTCTTTCTCCTCTTACCTTCGATCGCCATGGTCTTTTGTTTTGTAGGTTGTACGGAGACGAAGCAGGCGTAACATTTGCCAGCTGGATGCTGTTTGCTATCCCTGGTACCATAATTAATCTTGTACTGTGCTGGTTGTGGCTTCAAGTCATCTTCGTTGGATTTAGGTAAGGTTGGATGCCATGTTGATAGTGGTGATTAAAATGATGATGATGATGATGATGATGACGACGACGATGCATGCGACAACGACGATGATGATGAGGATGATGATGATGATGATGATGATGAGGATGAGGATGATGATGATGATGATGATGGTGATGATGATGATGATGATGAAGATGATGATGATGATGATGACGATGACGATGATGATGATGATGATGATGATGATGATGGTGGTGTTGTTGGTGTTGGTGATGATGCATGGTTGTGGTGATAGTGACTGGAAATGAGGAAGAGAAAGAAAAATAAGAAAGAGAAGAAGGAGAAGGAAGAGGAGGAGGAGAAGGAAGAGGAGGAGGAGGGAGGGGGAAAAGGAGAAGAATTATAATAAGGAGAAGAAGAAAGAGGAGGAGAGGGGAAAGGAGGAGAAAGAGAAGGAGGTTATTTAGATTGTAGTATTGATATAGGGATGATGGTTGGAAATAGAAATGGTAGGGAGGATGATGATATTAATCTTAGTTTTTAGAGGTGATACCACTACACCTTTTATCCTACTTTTATTTCAGACGCGAAACTGGTACTACCGATGAAGAGACGAAAGAGGAGGAGAAGTCTGCTAGGGAGGTAATCAAGCGAGAGTATCGAAAACTTGGAGCATGGACGTAAGTACTTTACTCCCACCACGATCTCTAAAAGATAACCTTCCATATATATATTTATGAAGACTTTCAAGAATTTCAATAGGCTAATTCTCTTGTATTAAAATGTGCAAAGATTACAGTGACATATAGCTGTATTGTATCCAAACACAATATTTATAGACAATACGCTATGATGATTATGAATTGCCCTCAGATTTATTGCTTATTAAAAAATTTCACCCAATTAAGGCCAAGATTGATGTGGAAAATAACTTGAATGTTCCTATGCACATAGATGGCTTCTACCGTATTGCGACCGATTTTCCATAGCTTAAACAAAATGAGGCAGCACACTCTGTTTACTTTTTGGCTTGTGAGGAACCACTTCAAAAGATAAGGGGAAGTTTCTTGTCTGGAGTGTTATATTGAAATGCAAACTCTGTGGAAGAGTAGAATGATATAGTCACACAATGGCAGAAGACCATAATATTGTTTTACTCAACTCATGAGGATGTGAAAAATATGATGATGATGATTAAGCCTAGTGATGATTTTGATGGTAATAATAATTGATTGATTGGTTGATTGGTCGATGAGGAGGAGGAGGAGGAGGAGGAGGTGTGAACTTGTGATACTGCAGTGCAGGGATGATTGCCGTTGAAGATGATGATGATGCCTATGATGGTGATGATAGTGGTGATGATGATGATGATGATGATGTGATGCCACGGTGAAGATGATGATGATGATGATGGTGATGATAGTGGTGGTAATGATGATGATGATGGTGGTGATGATGGTGATAATAATAATGATATTAGTAAATGATGATGATGATGATGATGAGGATAATGATTATGATGACGATAATGATGATGATGATGGTGAAGAATTTGATGGTGATGATAATTACGACATTACTGATAATTCATCCTGTCCATTCATTATATCTTTTAGATGGGGTCAGATTGCAGTGGTGTGTCACTTTATTGTTTTGGCCATGCTCTGGATATTTAGAAACCCAACATTTATTCCTGGATTCGCTGGCTGGTCCGCCTCTTCCCAGTTCAGGGTAACTGTCTTTATTTCTCAGTATTCTTCTGTTATGTACCATTAGTAATAAATCCTGCTCTAATTGTGCAATTATGCTAATTAAATGATTTAGTTATGACATGTACACATCTGTGTGTTCAAAGTCCAATTCATGGAGCTCAGAGTATATTTCTCTCCATGAGCTTATTGTAGCTTACTGCCAATACCAGACATCCCCATAGTCTAGCATATAGCCTCTGCTGTAGGGATATATTTAATCAGAGAAAACAGTTTGAGAACATCAACTTGCCCCTTGAGTATCCACTCATGATGGCCTCTTTTATGAAAAACAGTGGAAGAAGTATAGCACAGGATTCAAAGTTACAATAGGACAAGAGTCAATATTATAAGAAAATATTGGATCAAAGTTCCTGGTCTTAATTCAATATACCTATACAAGGTCGATTGTATGGATGGAAAGGTCAAGCATATTATGAAAAGTATGCTACTGTAACTGGTATGTCCATTATGAGACCTTAAACCTCCATACTGGTAATATACATGTATATTATGCAGGGTGGTCCAGAAACAAAAAATCAAACATGTAAAATTAAAAATTTAGAAGGAGTATGAACTATGAAGTGATGTGAATGAAGTGTCAGAGTACAGGGTTTCACCTACTGGCTCTATTTCACTTCACAAGACAGGAACACTTTGAATCTTTAACCTGTAGAATCTCAATCGAAGTGGAGATAATATGACAAATTCTTTATTTTGCTCTTTTGATAGATATCTCTCTGATGCTACTGCAGCTATTTTCATCTCCATCTGTCTCTTCATCTTCCCGGCCTATCCTCCTTGGTTCTTGAGGATCTTCAAGATGTTTAGACAAGAAGATGGTATGTTTAATGTCCAATTTGTACGACAAATGTTCCTGCCGCAATTGATCCATGCATGGTCAATATCCGGCACTAACAGAACTCTTAGCTTTAACCCTCGACCAAACGCTATACCTAACCCTAAACCTAACCTAAAACCCATTTGCAACCCGGACCCTAATGCTTTATCCATGATGAAATAAAGCCAGGAGCAATCGTGGCAGAAGTATATGTCAGAACACCATGTTAGCCTTCGGTCTTAATTACTACATGTTATATCTTTAGGCAATACTGTGTGATATTATGGTATCGTAGGGTGGATTCAATTGTTTCATTCAGCCTGGCTCGCTTATTATTTACATTTCTAAAGCAAAACTTTTTATTCAAAGTGATATTTCAGAAGGAGTGTGAATTTTGTACTGCCATAATCAGGGCAAATATAATGAGCTTGTTTGAATTATAACAAGGGAAAGTGACAGTGAGAACTAGAATTAAAAGGCTTAAGATGCGTAAAATTTCCACAAAACATCATAAAACTAAAAATGATACTATTACAGTAATCATGTATTTTGGAATCATCTTGTTAAGAATATATTCAAATGTGATTCCTGTATTCATCAAAAATGTCTCCTATAGTCTGTTTCAATGTGATATATGTTATCAAGAACTAGTGGATCCCTCTATATGGGGTGTAATATTTGGGGGAATCATTCTGAATCTTGGAGGGCCGTCTGTAAGTGTAGAACCCTGGTACCTTTTGCATTTCTGCTGGTAATGCTCAGCCTCGTAAAGAACACCATAGACTGAGCTCTCTAAAAACATTATTATTATTACTCATCTTCTATGCAATTCTAGATAAGAAGCCTAAAACTCGGGATGCGCTCCTTGACTGGAAGACAACTCAGAGGATGTTGCCATGGAATGTCATCCTCCTGCTTGGAGGAGGATTTGCTCTAGCTGATGGCACAGAGGTAAGACCATCAGGCTAGCATCCACCTTTATAAAGAAAGACCCCCTGTCTATAAAGACAATCTTTTTTGTTTCCTATGAAATGATTTTCTTTTGGAAGCTTGTACTGAAGCAAGCAGTCTGCTAAGACCCCCTGCATATAAAGCCTGTCATTTTCTGTTTCTTTTGAAAATGATTACCTATTGAAACCTGTACTAAAGCAACCTGTCTATAAAGACCACCTGCCTATAAAGACCATCTTTTTTGTTTCCTTTGAAAATGATATCCTATTGAAGCCTGTAATAAAGCATCCTGTCTGTTTGGACCACCTGCATATGAAGACTGCTTTTGTAGCCTTCCATGAGCAGTCTTTATATACAGGTTTCACTGCATTTAAAGATAAAGACCAGTTCTGGTCATGCGATTGCATTGTGAAAGAAACGTTGTGGAATCAATCAGAAAAGGTTGATCATCTAGCATATAAGTATTGGTGTGTACTGCAAGGTTCTGGAATCATCAAAATGATAAGAAATTTGGCCCAGTCTTGGTAAAGTTACAAGCACTGTACACAGAAAGATGTATATGGGACTAAGCGACACGTGCGCGATATCTATTTGGTCCCAATAGATATAATAATTTACCAAATATATCAATTAGTAGGCGGTTTCCCAGCAAAATTTGTATCATCACGTATTAGTCAAAACATATTCTTTCACATGATTGGTACCGTAAATCTCCTTGTATAAGGCGCACCCGTGTATAAGGCGCACCCCTTTTTTTAAAGATTAAAAAAAAAAAAAAAAATGTTTTTTTTTTTTTTTTCCTCCCAGGTCTGTGTTAAAAACCCACGCTGGAAGGTCTTTCATTTAACTGCGAGGTGCAGTTGAAGGCGCCGATTTGTGCTTGTGAACTTGTCACAAATAATAGGAACAATGTCGTTTTTAGAAGCATGTGTAAGATCATTAATGTAAATTAAAAACAGTAGAGGACCTAGGATAGGACCTTGTGGTATGCCATGTGTAATAGAAGAAAAATTGGAGGAATTATTATAAACTACATATTGACATCTATTAGAAAGATTACTTTCAAACCAAGATGACAGACAAATTTGAGTGTTGTTCTAGTTTCCGAGTGGTGAGTCAACACACCGATTACTGAGCTAGGAGACATTGCCAGGCATAGCGCCAGGTGGAGGGGCACAAATCGTAACTTATAAAATTTTTTTTTTTTTTTTTTTTTTTGTACCCGTGTTTAACGCTTTGGAGACGACGGGCTTCTACAGAAGCCGAGCGAGTTGTTAAGTCTGTGACGACGGGCTTCTACAGAAGCCGAGATATATCCCTAATATGTTGACAAAGTTTTCCAGCTTATTATTAGCTATTATGTGCTAAAGTTCTTTGAAGTATTATTTAGATATATTCATTCATCTCATCTATTAAAAAATAATAAAGTTACGTGGAAAAAAATCGAGAAAAAGTGATATCATTTCAACTTTACCCTAAGTTAGTGTTCGGATCGAAAAAGGCCCTCGAAATACCCGTACAGCTGGAGGCGGACGCACGCTGTCTGTTCTATATTCTTGCCAGGATTATTGCTTCGACGAGCAGGAACATAGCGCATGCGCAGATCATTTGGAAATCTGGCCAAGCTATACAGCTAAGTTACGTAAGAGGAACAATAGACGTGGCCGAGTGTAAAGGTCATTGTCATGGTTATAAACTCCAACAATAGAAGAGCGGGTATGTATAGATTTTTCACAATGATCCTTGTATACTGTACAAGTGTACATGTATAGCGGGTTAACTCAGATAACCCTTTTTTTGGGGGTCTTGTTGTTTTGCAGTTGTCGTTACTGTTTTCAAAGAATGTTTACGGGATCACGTTCGAAGTACTCCCAAATAAAAAAATTGTTATGAAACAAATAACGTAGAACCAGATTTTGCCCTATTTGAAATAATAATTCAAAGATATAACAATCATGCAAGATAAAAGAATGAGCAAAAAGATGTGATGATGCAAAATGTCACAAACAAACAGATGATTATGAGAAATTATTGTTTCTCTCTTTTTCTCTCTCTGTATGTCTCTCTCTCTCTCTCTCTCTCTCTCTCTCGCTTTCTCAGCGCCATTTTCCATCTTCATCTCTGGTACTGTTTTCCGTTCCGCTATTTGCTTTTATTCCGAAAGTATTCCTTTCGATCTTGAGATAAATTATTATACCGTAACCTCGATATGAAGAAGAAAAACACGGAACGAGCGCCTTTATATCGAAATAAGAAGAATATTACTGTACAATAATTATAAAAAGTAAAACTTTTGAATGTAAATCATGATAAAAAATGGAAACTAAAGAGGAATCCAGAGCGGGTGGGGTTGATCGGAGAGACAAAAAGCGTAATAATAAATAACAATACGCCCTACTTTCTCCTCTCTCGTTTTCTCAATGTCTTTTCCATCTTCATCTCTCGTAGTGTTTTCTGATCCGCGATTTTTGATGAGATCGCGTTTCGACGTACTCCTAAATAAAAATAGCTGATCATAATTATAACGTAGAACCAAATTTGACCCTATCTGAAATATTCATTCAAATATATAACAACCATGGAAAGATAAAGGAATAATACAAATGTGATTTAGTAAAATGTCACAGACGAAAAGATGACATGAGAAAGGATTGTTTCTCTCTGTTTGTCTCTTTCTTTGTCTCTCACTCTTTATAACTTTCTTTTTTTTTCCTTGCTCATTTTCTCTCTTTTTCTCTCTCTCTCTCTGTATTTCTCTCTCTTTCTCTCTCGCTCGCTTTTCAGCTCCATTTGCCATCTTCATCTCTGGTACTGTTTTCCGTTCCGCTATTTGCTTTTATTCCGAAAGTATTCCTTTCGATCTTGAGATAAACTATTATACCATAACCTCGATATGAAGAAGGAAAGCACGGTACGAGCGCCTGATGATATCGAAATAAAAAGAATATTACTGTACAATAATTATAAAAAGTAAAATTGTTGAGTGTAAATCATGATTTAAAAAAAAACTGAAGAGGAATCCACAGCGGGCGGTTGGTGTTGATCGGAGAGACAAATATCATAATAATAAATAACAATACGTCCAACTTTCTCTCTCTCTCTCGTTTTCTCAATGTCATTTTCTATCTTCATCTTTTCTGTTCCGCGATTTTTGATGAGATCGCGTTTCGACTTACTCCTAAATAAAATTAGATGATCATAATTATAGCGTAGAACCAGGTTTGACCCTATCTGAAATATTCGTTCAAATATATAACAATCATGGAAAGATAAAGGAATAATATAAATGTGACATAGTAAAATGTCACAGACGAAAAGATGACATGAGAAATGATTTTTCTCTCTCTGTATGTCTTTCTCTATATCTCTTGCTCGCTTTCTCAGCGCCATTTTCCTTCTTCATCTTTGGTACTGTTTTCCGTCCAAAAGTATTCCTTTCGATCTTGAGATAAATTATTATACTATAACCTCGATATGGAGAAGGAAAACACAGAACGAGCGCCTGATGATTTTGATATGAGAAGAATATTACTGTACAATAATTATAAAAAGTAAAAATCAGAGCTGGGGGTGATCGGATATTCGGAGAGACAAATATCATAATAATAAATATAGTACAGACTACGTCCAACTTTCTATCCCTCCCGCCCTCTCTCTCTTTCTCTCTCTCTCTCTCTCCCACTGTCTGTATGTATGTCTGTCTTTCTCTCTCTGTCTTTCTGTCAATGTCGTTTTCCATCTTTATCTTTCATGTTGTTTTCTATTCCGACATTTGCTAGTATGCCGGCATCATTCCTACCTTGAGACAAATTATTATAACATATCCCTGATAATGTACACAAAATTATACCTTATATTTATTATAGGGAACGAAAATAGAGAACGAGCGACTGATAATGTCGAAATGAGAAGAATACTACTGTACAAAAATTATAGAAGGTAAAGGTTGTGTTTTGAATGTAAATCTTTGTTGCGTCAAAATAAAATGATACGTTCATTTATGTTATTGACAGAAATAATATACATCGGACATTATACTTTATCACAAAAGGGTTATTTAGAAGAAGGTGGACAACATTATAAGAGAAAGAATAAAACTTTCTTTATTTATAAAAATAAATAGCATAAATACCAAAACCGAAGAAATCTTGAAGAGGGAGACAAGAAAAATAAGTATGAAAAGGACACAACAAATTACACCAAAAAGATAGGATTCTAGAGCGGAAGATGATAGGGAAACGTAATAGTTTGTAAGTATTGGCAAATTTTGACAATTATAGTTTGTAAGTATTGACAAAGTATATACAACCAAAAAGTATTTTAGACCTATATAGAATATACGAAAAGAGTTATGTCTTAGGTCCCCTACAGCTAAGTTACGTAAGAGGAACAATGAACGTGGCCAAGGGTAAAGTTCGTTGTCATGGTTCTAAACTACAACAATAGAAGAACGGAACGGAAGTTACGTAAGAGGAACAATGAACGTGGCCAAGGGTATAGTTCGTTGTCATGGTTGTAAACTCCAACGGAAGTAACGAGTTAACAAAGTTTTATTGACATGATAGGTTGAACGAGAACACAGATGGAGACAAAGACAATAAATTGAATTCTCACGTTGTTTGCATTTCTTTCTTTATTGTTTCGTAACATAATGAATGACTATATTTTCAATATCATTTATTTTCGAATAAATAAAAGACTACCAAGACTACGGCGATTAACTCCTTATTAGCCACACCCTTTCAAAAAAACAACAACACAACAACGCGATGCCGATATAAAACACACTGAAGCACAATTCCAATTTCACGAAATTCTGACGTATTCAGAGAGGGAGGGGGGAGGAGGGAGACAGAGAGAGACAGACAGACAGACAGAGACAGACAGAGATAGATAGATAAATAGTTAGAAAGAGAGAGAGAGATGATTGTGATGACTGATGAATTATGATTTTGTTCTAATCTCTGTCATTCATTTAGATCTTTCCATTACAAACAAAACAAATCAAATATGCGTACAAAAATTCAATAAATATTTTATTGATACAGCAACCTCATATCAAAATAGGGTTCTAAGAGATGTATAGATAGAGAAAAAATAAACAAAATTAAGCGGGAGGCAAAAACTAAAACAAAATGAATATTTCAAATTATGAGAAACGAAGTCGAAAGCATTCAAAGTAAATATTATTTTTATTTTCGAGAGTAAAACAATGTTCATCTCAAAAATTCATTTCCCAAATAGTCCTATATTTGATTTGCACATTTAAAAGAAAGGGCATAATGTTGGTCAGAATATAGTTACAAAATGTGTCGAAAACCCATGTAAAACGAAGGCCTATTATTTATGGCTCGGTTGATAATCGGCCGAGCTTTAGCAGACGACAATCATTGACAATGGGGAAATGAATGGAGGTATCGACCGATCTGCGCGTGCGGCGGTGCTTACGCAATTTGTATTGTGAGTGTATTGAAAAGGAAAGACGTGAAGCTTCAGCAAAATAAGACGGCAATTTCCCTCCAAAATAATAGACCTTATTTTTCGTATTGATGAACAAAACTTATATTTTTAGAAAGAAAAAAGTCTGATCTTTAATTTTTACATTTACTAAAAATCACGAAAATGACTGAATGAGGCGCAATGAGCAATGAAAGTAGAAAGCACCGCCAAATTGTCCATTACTGGCGATGTAACCGAAATCGCTTCGTCACAGGGGAAACAATCGCCGTGCGCGGGCTCGCTCTCAAAGGGTTAAGACGCACCCCCAACAAATTTCAAATTTTTTCGGCGGCAAAAAAGTGCGCCTTATACACGGAGATTTACGGTAATGAGAGCTTCCCTTTCGTTTTTTGAGAGGGGAGCGTTTCCAAAACTGGTCTATACCTTTAACAATTTGCCTAATTAACCCATTGCCTACAGTACCTGGGGGGGTGTTTCACAAAGACTAAGATCCACTTTAAGTTGGACTTAACTATGGCAGGCCATTCATGCCACTGGTTGCTCTCACCATTATGACCTTTAGATAATATTTTTCCTTCAATAATGAATTATAACAAAAAAATGTAAATTCTGTAGATTTGTGACCATAATTTGTACGTCCCTTGAGAGACCAATGCCAGACCAATGTCAGTAAATGGTGAGAGCAAACAGTGGCACGAACGGCCTGCCATAGTTAAAGTCCAGCTTAAAGTCGATCTTAAAATCGATCTTAGTCTTTGTGAAATACCCTCTTGGGTGTCTCCTGTATTGGAACAAGAAAATTCAGTAGTCATCGGGTTAAAGGAGACCGATAACCAATTTTTTAATCCTTGTTTTTTGGTGTTTCTTATTAGTATAGTACATGTAAACTTTATATTCCAAATATTGGCTTAAAAAGTGACTTCTCTAAAGAGATATTGCCAGTTTAGATACAAAATAACACTTTGAATACAATACAAAGCAACTTGTGTAGACTTAACTAGAGACCAACGCACAGGAATTTAACTGAAGCGTAAGTTTACTCACATGTTGACCTTGATGTGAAAGTTATTTTTCCTATAATGCTTCTTATCCTTAACAATTTTAATGTCACATTAAGTACATATACACCATCTTTTGGGGTTGATTTTATGTCTATGTACAATCTTATTTTTTAACTTTTAATTTTTTCTTTTTTTTCTTTCTAATTTATTAATTAATTTTTGAGGGGGAAGCTTCAATGGATCCCCAATCAATACGACTTCACACTGTCAGCGAATAGTGAATGATTTTTTGTTTGTATTTGTAATCTTACAGGGCCCAGGTCTCTAACTCTCTAACATAGCTTGGAATTACATGTTTTGTTTTTATCTGAATGTTTTATCTTATAGGCCTCGGGTCTCTCTCAATGGCTAGCGGACCAATTCAAGGTGTTAGAGTTCTTGCCTCCGTGGGTTTTTGTCCTCATCATCACCGTCATCATCTGCTTCTTCACCGAGTTCACCAGTAACGTTGCCACGGCAACGATCTTCCTCCCCATTCTTGCTGCTTTGGTAAGTAATACGACATCCTTGTAGAATTAGACTGTCGGCTTATCTGGATTTACGTATTGTCGTCCATTTTCAGGCAAATCTCAAAATTACTGTACTTTTGAAGATGTCAATGGAAAACTTCCTCCTGTGGTTCTTTTTAGGTACTAACAACACGTAATGTATGCAATTCGCATTATGACTATTGAAATACAATTTGATATTCATAACAGGTGAATGAAATAATTTGTAACGAGGCACTTTACAACGATTTGTGCTTTAAATTTGATTACATTACGAAAATGGCCAATAGAGCAGTATTATAAAACAAGAACTAACTAATACCAAACCTTGTCCATGCCTTTGTACTCTACAGGCTGAAAGTATATGCATCAACCCCCTGTATATCATGTTGCCTGCCACCATCTCCTGTTCCTATGCATTCATGTTGCCTGTTGCCACGCCCCCTAACGCCATTGCTTTCGCCTACGGCTCCCTCACTGTTCCAGACATGGTAAGTTTCAGGATATACACTGAAACCTGTAATATAAAGACCGTTCAAGGGAGAAAAGAAAAATTGCCTTTAAAGGCAATTGGTCTTTATGTACAGGTTCCTTTAGTACATGTTTAAATGACAAACAATTTTCAAGGGAAATTGAAAATGTGGTCTATATAGAGAGGTGGTCTTTCTATAAAGGTGGTCACTAAAGCAGGTTTGACTGTATCAGAGAGTTAGTTCATAGAATAATTAAAAAAAAAAGAACCATTATTATTTTCTTTAAAAAAGTTTTTTATGAAGTGAAATCTTGAGAGAAAATACTTGGTCTACTCGGTGTAATTAAGAACAAAAATAGAATGACACTTTTTGATTTCTCAGAAGTTACAACTTCATGTACATGTAGATACAAGCTGAATACTGTACATTGTACAGGTGAAGAGTGCCTTTTTTTCTGTGTCATTTTCATGTCATGTCTGAAAATGATTCGTAAGATGAAATGTTTCACTTTTTGACAGATCAAGGCCGTAAAATCTGTTTGTATCGGTAAATGATTCAGAATACAGCAATGCAAACTTACACTCGCCGGTCTGCAACAATGTTCAGACGGCAGCTTTGTTTTTAATTTTTAATGACACTCACTGGGCCGCAAAAGATATTTTGGCCTTGTATGACCTTGATTTCAGAGTGTCGACCTTTTAAAAGGAAAGATCAGATCAAAGCACCATAATATTTTCTTTGTACATGTAGCCATCGTTTTTTTCTTCACAAAAGCAAATATCATTGTTAGTGTAATAATGAAGCACTCGGTATCAGACATTAGAGCAAACAAGCTCTCCAACTATGTGCTTGACTTATCTCATTATGATAACAAATTGAACCTAATAGCGAACACAGGAGGATGTCATCTATATTCTTTGTTTTTTGTAGCTCGAGTACAGAGTGCAAGCAGTAGGCAAAATCAACATTCAGTGCGGATTCCCTTAAAGGAGAACTTAGTTAATTACCTGTAATCAAAATTGAAATCAGTAAAAAAAACTCATGGAGACAAAAGCAACTTGACCGTGAGTTTAATGATGTAATTCCCTGACTTTTACATATTTTTGAAAGCGTAAATTTCCTCATTTGTCCCTAATGAGCTTATTTTCATTAATTCTAGTGATATTTGCCCAAATTATAGTCCTGATTATTAATAAATGAATTCTTTCCTCATGATTTGCTACATGTACCTAGGCACTCTAGGCACTTGAAAAAGAAAAAAAAGAAGTATATCTGATGGGTGATTACAATATTAATTTGCTTAATTATTATTCACATAATCAGACAAATGAGTTTTTGAAACCATGTTCACATATAACATGTATCCAATTATTTCCAAACCTACACAAATTACTTCAAGATCTTGTACTCTAATTGACAATATCTTCCTGAATTCTTTTCATGAAAATATTGAATCTGGTTTGTTATATACTGATTTATCGGATCACTTCCCAATATACTGTTTGATTAAATTAAAGACAAAAGAACAAGAGCACATAGTAAATAACAATGTTAAAGTTAAAAGGAGATTGATAACTGATGATAGAATGCAAAAATTCAAAATAAGACTATTACAGATCGATTGATCCGTCATTTATACAAATTGTGATGCAAATGCTAGTTATGATTACTTTGCAAAGAAATTTACCACTTTGTATAATGACTGTTTTCCTTTAGTAAATGAAAACAAAAATAGGTATAAACTTCGTAGACCATGGATTACAAACGGTATATTTAATTCTGTAAAAAAGAAAAATCGTCTTTATAAGGCATATCTACACAAACCAAATCAGAATTCCTCAATGAAATATACTGTGTTTAAAAATAAACTAACATCTGTTATAAGAAGTACTAAAAAACAATACTTTTATGATATCTTTCAAAAATGTAAAGGAAATATGAAAAAGACCTGGGGGGTGTTTCACAAAGACTAAGATCGACTTTAAGTTGGACTTAAGTATGGCGGGCCATTCATGCCATTGGTTGCTATCCCCATTGGTCTCTAAATTATAATCTTTAGATAATATTTTTTCCTTCAATAATGAACTATCAAAAAATGTAAACTCTGTAGATTTGAGACCACGTTTGTACGTCCCTTGAAATACAAATGCCAGTAAATGGTAAGAGCAAACAGTGGCATGAACGGCCTGTTATACTTAAGTCCAACTTAAAGTCGATCTTAGTCTTTGTGAAACACCCCCCTGGAATGAAATTAATTGTATACTTGGTAATAAGAAGCAAAATGTTATTCCATGTGAAATGTTCTCTGGTAAAAATAAATGTTCTTCGCGTGAACAGATTGTTGAGGAATTTAATTCATATTTTGCCAGTATAGGTAAAAAAGTGTCAAATTTCATTCCATGTTTACATAAGAATTATGACAAATATCTCAGTTCACAACATATTGCCACCATGTTTTTAAAGCCAACTTCCGTTTATGAATTAACAAAGATTTGTGCTTCGTTTAATCCATCTAAAGCAAGTGGTTGTGATGACATATCCTCGGGTAGTGAAAGAAGCAATATTTTGTTGTGTGGAACCATTATGTGACATATTCAACAAATCATTAACCACTGGTGTGTTTCCAGATGCTTTTAAAATAGCAAAAGTAGTGCCGTTATATAAGAAAAACTGTAAACAAAATATAGATAATTATAGACCTGTTGCAATTTTACCTATATTTTCTAAATTGTTGGAAAGAATAATGTATAATAGATTGTATAGTTTTCTTACTAAATATGAGATATTAATTAATGAACAATTTGGATTTAGGAAAGGTCATTCGACCGCTCATGGTGTATTGAATATGTCAGATTATGTTATAAATGCATTAGATAATGAAAATTTTTGTTTAGGGTTATTTATGGATCTTTCAAAAGCATTTGACACCATCGACCACGACATTCTTTTTGATAAATTGTTTTATTATGGCGTGAGAGGAGTAGCCTTAAACTGGTTCAGATCATATTTGATGGGTAGAAAGCAATATGTGGTGGTCGATGGTGTCGAGTCCAACTTCAAAGAACTATCATGTGGGGTACTGCAGGGGTCTGTACTAGGACCTCTCCTGTTCTTGTTGTATGTTAATGATGTTGTTAACAGTTCTAGTGTCTTTCGGTTTTCATTATTCGCCGATGACACTGTGGTTGTCATATCCCATAGAAATGTTCATAGACTGATTTCACTGGTCAATGAAGAATTAAGTAAATTGCTTTTATGGTTTCAAAGTAATAAATTACTTCTCAATCAAGAGAAAACGAACTACATTATATTTCGTTCAAAGAACAGGAGAGTTCCCAGAGACATTAATGACATTTCTGTTAACAACATAGCCCTTCATCGTGTACATTCACTATCCTTTCTTGGTGTTACTGTAGATGAATTCCTGGACTGGAAGACCCACATTAAAAATGTAACTTTGAAAGTATCTAGAAGCATTGGGGTATTATCAAAATTAAAATCTACCGTTCCCCAAAATGTGCTGATGTTATTATACAACTCAATAGTATTACCCCATTTGTCTTACTGCAATATAGTGTGGGGAAATTCATATTCGTCTCATTTAAACAAAATGAAAATACTTCAAAAGAGGGCAATTCGAATTTTAACATATTCAACGTATGATTTTCATACGAAACTATTATTTAGCAGAATGAAGGTTCTTCCTGTCCAGGAACTGATATCACTTAATACTTGTATATTTATGTATAATTTCCACACTGGTAATCTTCCGCACATTTTTCAAAACATGTTTATTAGTAATTCATCTGTTCATTCACATAACACAAGGCAAAAAATGTTATTACACAAACCCCCTGTACGTACAACCCATGCATTGAAATCATTTCGAAATGTGGGAATAAGCAAATGGAATGATTTAAACGAGGACATAAGATCAAGTTCAACTTTGTCTAGATTTAAAGTTTTGTGCAAAAGGAACTATTTATTAATTTGTAAAACCGGGTAGGCCTATAAGTTTTCATCTCATGTTTCGCATTTTTCATGTGCTTCCTCTTCTTTCTTTTTCTTTTTAATATTCTACTCTCTTCTACTCTCTTCTTCCCTCTCTCTCTCTCTCTCTTTTCTCTCTCTCTCTCTCTTATAATATGCCTTAAAGTGCATTGCATTGTGTGTGAGTGAGTATGGCTGAGTGTGTTTGCAAGATATTTGTAATTATTTTGTAATAAGTATGAATATACATAAATGTCTTTTTTGTTTGGTTTGTTATAGTATGTTTTTATTGTATTTTATTTAATTGTATGTTAATGGGCCCCATTTACAAGCTTTGCTTCTCAGGGGTCCATAGCCTGTCATCATATTATAATTGTACCAGTACCAGTGTGATTGTAAACTGTTTTTAATGATTGGCTGAATAAATTGAATTGAAATTGAATTGAAAAAGATAAACCTTTAAAAAAGAACATGAATTTTGTGTCACACAAGTCGTCTTCAAAGATCAATTGTAAAATGATAAGCATGTGTGGATGAATTTATTGATGACTTACATGTAATACAGTCAAGCTTGCTTTAGTAAGCATCTGTCTATAAAGACCAATTTATTTTTTTGGTTTCCCTTGAAAATTATTTATCATTGAAACTAATTACTAAAATAACCTGTATGTAAAGACCACCAGCTTAATTTTGTCTCCCTGGAATGGACTTTATATAAAGGTTTCACTGTAGCTGATTATACAGACACTGGTTTGATTGCAAGTTGAGGGTACATTGATGATGTTGTCTTATCTATTTTTGTTTTCATTTTTTTATGTTCTGTCTTCTATCATCCCTCAGATGAGAGCTGGCTCCATGATGAACGTGATCGGCATCATCGTCGTCAACGCCCTCATCAGCACCATGGGCATCGTGGTCTTCGACGTCTTCAACTACCCAACCTGGGCTGACAACCAGGCCGTTTGTCTACCGAACAGTATTATGCCTACAACCTTTCCTGGATACGTCACACCAAACGGAACTTGCGTATGCTAAAGGTCATCTTTGTGACCCAAGAGCTCCTCCCGGGACAATTTCTCTTCTTTGTCAAAGGTATAGGGTTAGGGTTAGGTTTACAATTGGGTTTTTGGTTAGGTTTAGGGTAAGGGCTAGGTAGGGTGTTTGGTCCAGGGTCCAATTTAAGAATTCGGTTGGTGTTGGAAATTGTCGCCGGACCAAGCGTCGTACAACAGCCCACCAGCAATGCTCCATACATAACGCACCAAACGGCACCTGTGTATGATAAAGATCATCTATGTCCATCAAAAAGTGACATGCTTACAACCATCGCTGCCTATAGCTCGTCGGACGTGACTTGCGTATGTTCTTAAGATCATCTTTGAAACAGTGACTTGCCTACATAAGGTACCCAGGAATCTGAGAAAAAGGTGTCTCCGAGCAGTGACGTGGAAGAGGCAAGTTTAGTACGTCTCTTAGCACGAGCAATAGAAATGCGTGGATACTAGACAACTTTTATTTCTACACACATTTTAATTGGTTTATCATATTAAGTGTTTGTAGAATCTCATAACAGATTTTCCAGGAATACTATCAGGGATACTTGATTACATAGCAAGTGCAATCATTGTGGTCTTCCGAATTGAGTGATATTGTAGTGAATGTGAATGATCATGTATAATTGGTCGAAATTCCCTTTTGATTTTGATGCTTCCAATTGGGTGCTCTGTGTGACATTTCTATGCCAAATTGCCATTTTAGCTGAATCATAATAAAATGAATGGTGGATACTGTGGATATAATTTGTTAATAATTATTATTATTTTTAAATATCTAATGCATACATATGCTAATGCATTTTAGCCATCATGCAATAATGACAAGAATTTTCCACATGAGGTTTGTCCATTACAGACAGGGGTGGAGGAAGGGGGAGGGGCGTTGCCCTTCAGTATTTTCTTTTGCTTGGCCATGTAACATATTTCACTTATTATTCTGAATATGCATTTGGGTACCCTCCCTTTCGCCATTCTGAAGAGGGATTTGTGCGTAGAAAGGATTTTTGCATTCATCTTTACTTTCAATATGTTGAACATTTCCTTAGAATCCAAGGAACAGTGGTGCTGAGGGTTAGTTGTGAGAACTGTTCATAGAGATGGATGGAATTTAATTTGTTGTAAATACCTATGAGAATTTGCAATTCCTCTCTATGTAATGAAACTTGTACTGTTGACATTGTAAGTCACAGCTCTTTCATACGTCATTTACTTCATGTCATTTTTTAAAAATAGATATTTTACTTTTGATCATATTTTTCATATTTTTTCTTGCATTATAAATATTCCTTTAATAGAGAAGGTCATGCATACAGATATCTCTAGTTTTTATATAATTATTAAATAAATGTTATGCTTTAACGATTTGCCATATATGCAATTAACTTATATATATATGCAGACTACTGTTAGATTGGGGCAAAATGTATATACCGGTAATATTTTGTATCAGTGTCAAAAAACTTTTTTGATATTTTCTATAGTATTGAAGAGATTTTTATGAATCTTGTTTGTTTGTTGTTGATTTGGGGGGTTATAACAATTCTTTTTTACCAGGGCTCTTTTTTTCCCTTAATTTTGCAGAGCTCTGTTGGAGCTAATTTCCACCACTCTCATGGTTTTCATTTAAACTGTTTTGTATATTCAGACAGATAGAGAGAACCCAAGTTAGCACGTCTCCTGTCAAATAGTTTGTATCAACAATACTCCCGTTACACAGGGAATAGGCCATTTTCGCAATGTAACCAAATAGAAGGTATCCGTCTTTGTGAAGTACATACATGTATGTGCCTCGATGTGAATGATTTCATTCACCCGTTCAAATAATTGTATCTGTAGAGGTGTCACCGGACTGTCGATCACAAGGTCCGCGGCTCGAGTCCCGCCGCGGCACTAATGTCCTTTGGCAAGACTTTAATCTACATTTGCCACACTCGACCCAGGTGAGGTACATGTAAATGGGTACCTGGCAGGAATTAATTCCTTTAAATGCTAGAGCACTGTAATGGCAGCACAGCTAAAGCCGGGTAATAATTTCCAAAATTTGTTAAGGCGCCTTGAGCATCCCTTGGGGTGGATATGTGCACATTATAAATGTTATTATTCTTATTTTCTCATTAGTCAGAATGAAAATTGCATACATTGGATGTTGCTAGACAGGACAAACATTACGGCTTGCACTACCTGTAAACAACACGTACAGGTAATAATTTGTATCGAGGCACTTCACAAAGACGTATTCATTAAATTTGGCCTTATAAAATACTTTAAAGATCAAGGGTGTGATATATCGTTGCGCGGGTGGCAGAAGGGCGTAAGCGCGCGAGCAACTCAAAATCTATTTTTCGAATTATTCGCCTACTAATTGATATATTTGGTAAATTCGCGATCGCGTATATAGTCCCATATACATCTTTCTGTGGGCCAAATTTCTTATCATTTTGATGATTCCAGAACCTTGCAGTACACACTAATACTTATATACTAGATGATCCACCTTTTCTGATCGATTCCACAACGTTTCTTTCACAATGCAAGGCATGACCAGAACCTTTAAGATGGAGCATTTAACGTATATCTTTCTCCACCTTTAAAAATTAACAAAAATAATTTTACTAATTCTTGCATGTGTAAAATGTACACCTGTACTTGATAAGAATTGGCAATACATGTATATTGTTTAATTTACATAATTGGACCTCATACTGTGTGTAATATATACATGTCTTCCATTAAATCAATAAATGCAATATATCGATGCATATATTTTATAAAATAAAGAAGTTTTAATTTTGCCCTTATTTCCTTGCAGTGAACAGCTCACATTTCATATCTATCTGAGTGGAGTATATCATTTGAGAATACAAGCATCATTATAATCATTCTGATTTTTTGAAAACATCCTACAATGTATTAAGGTTGTTTGCTTGATTGCAGCTTATACACCAAGACACAGGCTTGTTGCATGAAGCCTCAGTAACATGTTTTGAAATGTACCAATCACCAAAAATATTTTGTTCTGCAAATTAGGGGTTCCATGTGGCTACACTATAAAAACATGAGCTTCTGATATTATTTCTATACAGAAAAACGCACATTTAAATATTCTTGATGAACATTAAAAGTGACTTGTGAGTAAACTACTATATGTTTGACGTTTACCGTGAAAAGGGATGGATACATGAAAAAAGAAGCATCGCCTATGACTGGGTCATAACACAGCTTTTGAACATTGAAATACATCAATATTCATGGAGCAATTCTACGTCCAGATTTTCAGAGATAGAAGTTTGCACAGTATATTGCATAATGTTGATAGAATACTAATACATGTACATGTACGTATAGCCCAGCCCTATAGTCATACACCAGTACACAAAATCACAAGTTTTACAGCTCTGTAAAAGCTAAATCATACCACCTGAAACAAAAGCATAAAACCTGATAGTAAACCAATAAAATTACACAAGAAAATAAAATTTACCAGTACATGTATGCAGATAACCCAATACATGAGAGCTATAAGCTGCTTCAGCAAAAAACAAATCATAAAAATCTGACGATAATCTCTTGAACAAGGTAGAGAAAAGTAGTCCCTTCATTTTATTATAGGACTGTGTTGGTTTTGCTTACTTACAAGTTGCAAAAAATACGAGAATTAAAAAAAAATGAAATAAACTTTAAGAGATGATATACATATAGGTGATGCATTTTATTTCTAGGGTAAGGCATACACATTATTAACCAAGTTCTAATAAATTGAGGTGTTCTTTTGATAAAATGTTAAATTTAATTTAACAATTTTCTACTCCTGACCACTCGTGTACATGTATATGCAATTTTTACTTTTAAGAATGTCTGTTTAACAAATTAAAAAATGTAAAAAAAAAGGAAAAAAATTATTCACATATCAAGTCAAGTGAAATTCTATGTCTTGGGGACACATCTCATATTCACACACACATGCTTGTAGCTCTAGTTTTCAGACTGATCCACTAAATGCTTTCAGCAATAAATACACACACAGACAAAACAATTCACTGAAGGAAAATACACAATCTTCCCGGTACATACACTTCCTAAGACAGACAATTACGAGAAGGACCACAACCACAGACACTGTACTATCAACCTAGGGTATATATTAGATATATGAATAAATATGTTTGCTTGTTGTTTCTGCCGGGGACTTGAGTGTTGCATCAGCATTTTTTGCCCAGGCCGAATCGCTCATCTGTAATTAAATGAAGTAGAAAAGAAATGATACATAATATACTTCTGTACATTGTAAAGTATAGATCAAACTACAGAAAAGAGACACGGTACATAAGTTTTCACCTTTACAAGCAGCTTGGACTTGGTGGTTTGGGTAAACAACTGAAGGATTTGTCTCTTTTATTATCGAGAAAACTGGTATCGGCAATAATCTCATTTTACAATTAGTGCCATTGTCAATAGGCCTTTTCTTGACAGAATAAGAACAAAGTTGAATACTTTTCTTTTATTGACATTTGACAATATCTTTTTGTTTTGTTCCATAAGCTCAAACAAAGTTGAATATTGAATAGGTAGTACAACTGACACAGCATTTCTCTATCTTAAAACTAACAAACATATGGAGTAGATTAAATGATTAACCAGAAAATAACAGGTTTGCTGACACATTTATGTCAACATAGTGTCAACATCCCGACATTGGAGACGTGTGCTGATGACAGCACAGTAAAGGAAAAATATTACATCAATTACATTCTAAAATACATGTACCGTAGATATCTTTTTCAACAAAGTAAATTCCGTTGAAAATTTTGTCTCGTTTATTACTATGGGAAAGTCCAAAATATTTTGCCCCATAGTTATGACATCATAGAAGCTTTGTTAGAGTGATGATTCTATGAAGTTGAGAGTCGTATCGGAATTTGAATTAGACTAAATAACAAGGGAAATACAGTGAAACCTGGGCCCCGAATTACAAAGAGTTGATATCAATCGCAACTTATTTGCGATTGATATCAATCACAACTATGTACATAAGAGATAGGAGACTGCAAACTTGCGATTGATTGGAGGACTTACGATTGATTTTAATCAATCGTAACTCTTTGTAAGACGGGGCCCTGCTTTAGTGACCGCCTGTATAGAAAGACCACCTGTCTATCAAGACACTTTCCTTGTCTCCCTTTAGCAGTGTTTATATACAGGTTTCACTGTAACACTTTATGGTTACTTATCAATTCATTCATATATATATATATATTTGTTTATATTGATTGTATTTATGTATTCAATTAATCAATAATCAATGATTCAATCAATCAATGTATTTATTTATATATTTATTTTATTCATTTTTTATTCTATCTTTATTTATATTTTCCCTTTTGTATATGTGTGTGTGTGTGTGTTTGTTTGGGGGTATTTTTGTTATCATTGGTAACAAATGGGACAGCACATTACTAACTAAATGTACCTTGGACCCATAAATATATTTACTTTATTTAGCATACAGTTTCTGACTCCTATCAGCCCAAGACGATTCACCACTTCTTAACCACCCCTTACAGGTGTGTACATCATTGCTTACCTATGATGTCCATCTTGCATAGAGGACAGGTCCTTTTGCGTATAAGCCAACTGTCGACGCATCTATTGTGAAACGTGTGGTGGCATGGCAGCATTCGTATTGTCTGGATCGAGAAAGATGATAGGAAAAACAAATAAATACAGCATATCACCACTTCAAAATCAAAGGGGCATTAATGCCATTTAAAAAACAAAAGTTGATGAGTTGTCCTATGCAGAATTTTTCCTAAAGGGATATTTGTCCTATTGGGTCGTTTTCCCATCTGTGGTTGGCTCATGGAGTAGTTTTCCTATACAGCGGTAGTTGTCCTAGGGGGTAGTTTTTCTAAAGGGGTAGTTGTCCTGCGACGGATGTTTTCCTGAAAAGGTATTAATAATCCTAGGGGGCTATTTTTCCATAGGGTAATCTTCCTAACGAGGGAGGCAATTGTCATTTGAAGACATTTTTTATAGGGGTAGTTGTCCAAGAAAAGGTACAGCGGTAGTTTTTACTGGGGAGAATGGTCTGGGGCAAGGTAAATGTAGTTGTTCTAAGGAGGATGGAATAGACTGTGACAAGGAATTCTAGGGGTAGTCGTCTTGATACAAAAATCAACACACCAATTATTAAGATATAACAAAATTGTGTGTACAATAAAATCTAATACAGCAAGAAGGTCTGAGAGCTTACTTGTCCTTTGAAGAATTCCTCAAGGCATACCGCACAGCTGTCCATGGAGTCGGCTGAGAACTCATATTTCTTTCTCTTATACTTCCATACTGACATCTTTGACAGGGATTGCTTGGCTAACCTCTGAAGAGTCTCCTGGAAAAAGTAAATTCATCATATCATGAATATTTCTTAATATGAAAAGTAACTTTTCACGGATCACAAAGCCAAGTGAAGCCCACATTACAATACAATCAATCTATGACAAAATATTTTTGTTAGTAAAATAGCAACTGAAATATTTGCTGAAAGATCAAAATTGTACAAGCTAAGATCTCCATGAAAAAAAAATTATAATTATTTTTATAAAGCACTCTCTGCACTCTGAAAGAAATGACCAACAGGATGAAAATTAGAGCGCCAAACTGATTGTGCTGGGCTTATAATTTCCAGTGACTTTGAAAAAAAAATGCATTTTTAAAAGATATTTCATATTAATACCAGAGAAATCTCTCACTCTTCACCTCTAATTTGAATAATACTCAACTTAGGAGAGTTTCTATCCATTTATCAACTACAGTAACATAAAATCTGACAAAAGAATTTGATGGTCTCATCAAAATGGGTAGCTTTATTGAAGTAGTAATAATGCTAACTTACCAATACTTGAGACTTTTTGCACAATGAAACCCTAGGAGAGCTTAAATACAAACCAGCATGAAAACATGAAAACTGGTAATAAATCAACTCCTCACCTCTAGATCTTCAATGTTGTTTTGTTGTGGATGTTGCGCCATCCCTCTGAGCATGCTTAGGATGTAGAAAGTGATGATCAGGGACACCAAACTACGCCAAATCCAATAGTACTCATGCTGCACACAAATATTCAAGCCATCAAAAAAAGTGCAGAGAATGGTTTTAAAAATTCACCAAAATAAAATTACTTCAAAGGGCAATCCAACCCTTGTAATAAGTTCATTTTTATGAAAGCAGAAAATTAAGATAAACAGAATAGTGAAAGTTTGAAATAAATCAGACCAATAATAAAAAAAAAAGTTATGAATGTTTGAAATACGAGATAACTTGGGGCACTACTCAAAGTATGTTATAAATAGCATATTATTATAGGTCTTCTAAAAAGAATAGACCCTCATGAGTCATAAATTATTGGAAAATTAGTAATTTAATGTGTTGGAACAAATGGGAAAGTTGTCCACCACTACACCACAGAGACGTTACCGATTCAGCCAATTTGGAGAGCCCATACCTATAGTGATTACAATTTTCAAATGTTTATAACTATATCATTTTTTTTCCAATTTGTATTCAGACTTTCACCAGTCTACTTCTCAGATTTCTCTGCTTCCTCTTTAATTTCCTCTTTGAATTTCCCTTTCATGCCTCCTTACATTATCTCCACACCTAATCTGTATACAGCCAAACCTGCTTTAGTGACCACCTGTCTACAAAGACCACTTTTTTTGTTTCCCTTCAAAATGGATTTTCATTGAAACATGTACTATAGGCACCTGTACTTAAAGACCACCTGTCTATAAATACCACTTTTTTGTTTCCCTTGGGTGGTCTATAAATAGACAGGTTTCACTGTATTATCTCAGGGACAGTTCCACTTCAGGGAAAAACCACAGCAATCTCTTGAAAAAGTGTATCTCTCTATAAAACCTTCATGTCTCAATAGGTAACTGGTCTCTTTTCCAAATATAAGAGAACAATATTTCAAATGCTTTATAAGCCAGAAGGATTTCTTGTTTAATGTGAAATAAAAGAACATTTTGTAAGTCTGTTACCGATATTCTTTTCATCTTTTTGCTGAACATCACCATGAATTGTCAAAAGTTGTACCAATGTGTATACAGTACTTGTATGCCATGTAAAGTTCTGGCCATAAATGCTATGTCACTTGATTTTGTTAATGCCAAAGAGGAGCTGTTCTCACCTTCATTTATTCTGTATCGTCTTATTTCTTGGAATCGCTCTATTTCTTTGGAATTGGTAAATATAGTCATGATCTTCAATACAGAAGACTAGATTTTCATACATATCCTACTACAAACTGACAAATTTCTGATGAAATCGAACTTTAAAAAAAGAGAAAGTATGATGAAATGTTATTGGCAGAATGACATAATCGAATTAGCAGGAAAAACAAATAAATGAAAAGGTTCTAGTCGTGACATACCTCTGAAGACGACTTGTGCTGGGAGAAGCATACAGTTCCTTCCCACTCACGGAACTTGCTACCCCCGCTAGACCGGCCACAGGTAGACCAAAGGGTCAACTTAGGGGTCGTCTTGGCCGTAGAGTCTGGTCTAGCTGTGATGTTAGCTATATGTTTGCCATTCCTATTAAAGAGAAATCACAAATATAAAGTTAACAAAACACATGCACTGACTTTAAAGGTACTATGTCCCATTTGCAGGCCTAAAAAATGAAAAGGTTAAATTCCAACGGCATTTGAAAGACAATACTAATTTAGAACTTCCCTAAAAAAGAGGGGCTTGAAAATGTCTTTAAGTGGGAAAATAACGACTATTAGTTGTCGAATCGACTTAGGAGCTATAGAGCCAGTAAGTAATAGTCTGATTTTTCAGACCATTGTACCGAATGGTCGTACGTTTTATGCTGCGCAAAGATTCAATCAGTTTAATTTTGGCCATTACAAGAAGTGGGTTATTGATGTAGACAAATGCTCATGTACCCTTTACAGCTCATTTTATGTATGTTATTACCAAAGATGAAAAAGCCAGTCAGTCACTCAATAGTGTCTGACAGTGAAGTCTAGCAAGTAAACGGGTTTCCTTGCATAATTTGAATATTAGGACACTGCTAACGTTTAAATTTCACAGATAGGACATACATGACATATTCATAATTCCTGCAAAGTTCTACAGAATTTGATGTTGGCTGCAAAAGGGACATAGTATCTTTAACTTGAATAAACAAGATATTAATAGTTTAGGCAATGTCAATACATAATAATGTAATTAAATTCACAACAATGAAAAATAAAAAAATTGCATGTGCAACACAGGATAACAATTGTTTCTCTCTACATTCACTGTAATTGCAAGGAAATGTTGTTGACATGTAAAATACGAGTGAGAATGATTGAATAAATATGAGCATTTGTAAATGTAAGCGCAGCTGTAATTGACTGCAGTCAAAACCTTTCTTCTTCTTTTTCAGTTAACAGTTTTGAGTGTTTGGGGGCAGAAACCGTGACTGCTCTACTCTGAATACTGTTCATTAGTTAAATGTGCATCAGTCCATGATCATCAATTTCCAATTTGATATGCATATTTCCTTACTTTTTGAAAGAGTTAATTGGTTTAATAATGTAAAAAGCATACTAGAACCAATATTAAAGGATTAATGATGTTCTTTACTTAACTGTATGACATATTTTCTTCCAATGAGTTGTACTAGGAATGTCTTACCTCAAATCAACATTTGATCTAAATTTCTTGATATCTTTTGGGTCAGTGATGAGTATGATTGGTCTATCGGTAGTAAAGTGAAGCTCAATCTAGGATAAAGAAAACAGTCACATTATTCATTGCAATGTTCAATCTACCCCCCCCCCAAAAAAAAAAAAAAAAATTATATTACAGAAGTGCAAGCAATAAGAACACTATACCCCAAAGACAAAGCTCAGTTTAATAAATGCTCTATCGTAAAGTTTATATTATTGGTCAAAATTAAAATAAGACTGCTATTTACCTTTATAATTCACAAATAAACAAAATTTACCACACCTACTTAGACAGCAGCATTATTGACAGCTACATTCAGTAGTTTAAGAATCATTCATGTACTTACTTCAAATGATATCATCAATGGTTTATGTAGAAAGGAATTTGAGAATCATGTAATTTCTTTGAAAGATATCCTAAAGGTTTTATAAAAAATAGTATTTCAAGAATCATCATAATAATAAGAGATCAAGAAACAAAAATAAATATATGATGGTCATACCTCTTTGAAGAGTCCAGGATTAAGAGCCAATACTAGAAGAGCTGAAGCACCAAACAGCATTGCTTGCTTCACCTAAAGAGTATAAATGAACAGATTTAGTATCGCTTCAGATCAGTGGTTCCTATGAAAGATAACACCATGTACAGTACATATATTTCATTTGTGTAGATCTGTAGGAACAAGAAAATTTGAATTGAACTATTTGAACAAGTCTCATATTGTTCTGCTTGTATCAAAAGACTGATATGTGCTATATACTTGATGTTCTGTCCAAAATTCTGGTTGAATATTTGTGTAAATACTTAAAATACAACTTCTGATGAACCAGAGCAGATTGGTTTTCGAACACTCCTAAATGAAACAATGGCCCACCATTGTCTAGTTCTTGGTTTCAGGGAAGAATTCATAGAGCGGGGTTATGTTGCAAGTTTCCTTCTTACTCTCCTGTCTTGCAATACTTTCCATCCTTGGTATATTAAAAATGGGAATGACATTAATACAGTGCCTTTACTCAGTCATTACAAATCTAGCACCCCTTCCTTATACCTTCTCAAGATTTTCCAAAGGACTTTATCATAGTGATCTCAAACAGAATATAATATATAATTTCAGAACATGAAATCTCCTTGATAATAGAAAATATGATGATTTGAATCAACATTTGATGCCTTTTAAAATAACTTTTACAAAATATTTTCAAAGATGCTAACAGCTTTCCATAATTGTTAAGTCCAGCTTAGAGATAAGTACAACCTAGTTTTTTCCTTCCACTTATACCAAGCAATTTTTCTTTTAATGATTATTAAGATTCTACATGCTCATATCACATGCTTTTGATAATACATGTATATCTAATATCAGATCACAGTCAGGTCGGTTTGACCACACTTGCTCCGGTGATAATTGCTCTGCGGTAATTTCCTATACCAACCGAATTCCTAACCCTGGACTCAACACCGTACCTGACCGTACACACAACCAAAAACCTCCACTGCAACCCTAACCCTGACCTGAACGCTATACTATTCACGAAATAAAGCACAGAGCAAATATTGTTCCTGGAGCAAATGTCAAAGCACAGGCAAATTGTATGGTGTGAGGTGTTCTTTAGTGACAGGCATCTTACTTGCTCCAGAAGAGAGCATCCTGTTCCTCCTTGTGCTCCAGCAGATTCCTCTAGTGGTGGGAGGTAGAAGATCCCGACCCATTCCTCATCTTCAGACATCTCCTTGTCCTCTTTGATCTTGCTCTTCTCAAACTCATTAGGAGGGGTATCTTCATCTTCGCTGCATGTACTTGTTATCTGCAAAAGTTTTAATTATACTTCTTAGACGAAAAGAATTTCTATTAAAGGGGAAGTCCACCCTGATATTAAGTTGGTTTTAATAAAAGCAAAACAAAAATGAGAGAAACCGGTCAGTGAAAGTTTGAGGGGGAAAAAAAAGATTAAGTTATTAATTTTTGGAGGTGCAATCAATCAAACACAAATTGGCAACTCTGTGATGTACCTTGCAAGCTCCTATTTGCCCTGTAATTAAAAACTTCAAAATTTATATTTTCCCTTGTAAGACAATTTTCAATCATAAATTCACCTGAAATATAATCATTGCAAATATGTTTTTATACAACCCCTGTTTGGCAAAAAAAAATCTATTCTGTCATCAATAACTAAGAAATTGAAAGTTTATGACATTTTCTGCACAGAGCAAATTGGAGAGGAGCTTGCAAGATACGTCACATAGTTGTCTTTTTTTGTTTGATTGATTGCAACTTCCATAATTCATAACTTTCTTACATGTATTTTTCATCAGATTTGCTCTCACTTTCACTGATCTGTTTCTCTCATTTTCTGCTTCTATTACAACCAATTTAATATCAGGGTGGACTTCCCTTATAAATACATATAGACTGCTAAAATGTTCACCCACACTGAGACTTTTGAGTCTTCAATTTATTGATCAATTCTTACATTTTATGTTTCATGTACAAACAATGCATGTATAAATGTGAATACACTCATCATTTTAAGCAAGATTAACATTAGAAAAAAATCGGCGCTAGTGCAGTTTCGTATCCATTTTTCTAGCAGTCTCATATCCAATCTGAGCAAAGGAATTTTAACCCAATTTTTTACTAATTTTAATCATAATCATATATTGCAATTTCCACCTGAAATTGGATCACATCCGTTATCGAATCCTCCGTTTAGGGCTCCGTCGACGTCGTCGTCGTCTACGCTTTCGCTCTGCTTCAAACTAAGCTATCAGTCAAAAATTATGCAAACTTCTCGTATGGTTTAGGTTAATGGTATTACGCGCACGCGCTGCACGATACCATGCGCATAAAGCCATACGAGAAGTTTGCATAATTTTTGACTGATAGCTTCAGTTTGAGGTGCAGAGCGAAAGCGTAGAGACGGTACTGAGCGACGCCGACATCGAAGCCCTAAACGGAGGATTCCGATGTCGGATGTGATCCAAATCCAGGTGGAAAATGCAATATATGATTATGATTAAAATTAGTAAAAAATTGGCCTAAAATTCCTTTGATAAGATTGGATATGAAACTGCTAAAAAAATGGATACGAAACTGCACTAGCGCCAAAAAATCTTATGTGTTAGATTACATACATGTACATCTACTGATAATAAATTAGCAAAAAACTTTTCTATTTGTTTTGATTTCTTAGGGGCTTTTTGTTTTGATTTTCATTTGTTTGTTTTCTGTTTGTTTTTGTAGTTTAATTATTGTTGCTGTTGATGGATGCTATACATAACTTTAAAATAAAGGATTCATTCTTCAAAAGTACACATACTCCAGATTTATTGAACTTTGACCTAAATTAGATATGCAGATTCACTGATGCAGAAACTAAAAACATAAAAAATTTAATTGGTAAACAAATCTGACAATCGACAATAGTTGTTGCAGTCAGTCATCACATGAACTGTCGACTGTCCTCCACTTCACTTGTTTTATTTCTTCCGAGATGATTTTATTTTCAACCTAATTACTTGACGGTATACCTAGTAGTAGTAAGATTATTTTTTCAATCAAAATTCTTTTTATTAGATAATATTAGTAGCCTACTTACTGTCTGTATCAATCCTGATGCATTTAAACCGGCGGGTCCACTGCGAGAATACTCTCCCCGCACCTCAATTCCGCCCGGCTGCACCCGTACGAGTGCCTCCCGTTCGCCGGAGACAAGCTGCAGCAGAAGCGATAAAACGAAGGCCCAGCTGGCTAACTTACTGCTGTTGATTGCTCTTGCAATGTGCCGCAGCTTCACTGAAGAATTGGAATGGAATGTTATCATCTTCACTCCTTCATTATCTATTCCTTTCATCTTCAATTTCACCTTCATTTTAAAGATTGAGTCTCTGGATTTACTTTGACATCTTGATCATAACAACGTATTAGAGACTGATGCACATTCGTATTTTGCATATAGTGTTCGGCTTTTAGCCCATGCTCTTTGCACGATACATATTTTGAGATAGGATACCAATCTGCAAAATTGTAAAACGTATATATCAGAACAATTTAAAAGGGCTGTCTATCTAGCTCTAGGGCACTTCCTTTCTCCCCTGGATTAATTGCGACAATAATTAATGGGGAGACAATTCTTTGATTGTGTCATTTGTAGGTCAGGAGAAAGTGTGTTGGAAGGTATGAAATTTAAAGGGCAAACAAATAAATGAAGGAAAAGGGGCAGAAGAAGGCAGGCGCGGATCCACGTCCGGGGCCGGGGGGGGAGGTAAATGTAATATAGGACATGAGTAGAACAAAAGGAAAAGTTAATTAATCTCCTGAGAACTACCGTATTAAGAGCGTGAGACAATGTGCCTTCTGGTTCTCATCGGACCAAATGTAGATTACAAGTAAATACATATGTAGTAATAGAAACTAAAATCAGGCTTTAAAATATCTCGATTTCCTATAGTCTAGAGTCATTTTTGAGAACTTGCATTTTGGGGGTTTTGTTTCGTTGGCGTTTGTTGTTGAAACAAATGGAGCATATGGTTTATGTTTAATGGAACAAGCTCGATTTTTATCATATCAATCAACCCTCCACTAAACGAGCAAGGGCGAGGGAGGGCAGTCGTTCATTTCTCCCAATAATATTTTGTCATTATTTTTTGTTGTCACTGCATATCATGTCATTGTACCATATATGGAGTGTATTTTGATCGATATTGCCTCAGCCCCCAACTATTAATCAACATTCCAGTCATACTGTCTCCATAAACAAACGACCTGACAAGCATACAAAATAAAATATAACTTCATTTCTTGAATGCACACAAACATTGATTCAAATATGAACTTTAATTCAATATTTTCTTTAATAGAACTGCTTTAAAACAGCAATCTGAGCTATGATTTGTAACTCTTTGTTAAATAACAATCCAAGCTCACTCATATTTTACAAAATTCATTTTAAGAAACTGTCTACATCATGTTTCATATACTAGCTGTAAAAGATCTCTCCTGGGAGTTATTAAATTAATTAGTTCAAAACAAACAAACGAATAACACAACTTTCAATGAAAACACAAAATAAAAGGAAACATGATTTTTTCCCTATTTAATAGGCTTTTTGAGTCAGATACTTTCTTGAAACTTTTTCAAAGTTCTAAGTATCTATCAACATATTTTCATCTGCACACACATTCTGACTAGTTATCAGAAAGCCATATAAGGTAAGGTCCTTTTTTCTTTTTTAATCTCAAGAAGTATATTTATTCTCGACTATACATGTTTGAATGGTAGGAAAATGTTATAAAATAAAATTAAAATGTTCTCAAGAAAATAAACCGAGACATATATTTTTAACAAAACATTATCTATTTATGATCAAATACTGCTTGCAGAAAAATATATGAAAGTTGAAGGTTAAATACCATCAAATCAAAACTGTTGTGGCCACTACTTTTGATATAATTGTCTCATTATAGAAAAGTAGATGTATCTGATACACATTGCAATCATAATTAGGGAAATACATTCAGTCTTTAACAAAACACAATGCTAACGATTAAAATTGATAACAAATTTATGGAAGTGAATCTCAATTCTTATGTTTTAAGGGATGTCAAATGATATATATTTTCATATATATTTATATTACAATTATTGACAGGACAACCAATTGGAGCATTCTTGCTGAATCATGGCTACACCTAACATGCAAGACAATAAATCAAGATCCTCATCCAGCACTGTATCTTGTTCTTTTGGTCAAGCTTTTTGACGAGTCTTTCCACATGTGATATTTAAATGTGAGAAATCCCTTATCAAGCATGTAGAAATTGGCAATGACAGAAAAAGGCAGCCTACAAATGAAGAATTCATACTTTGGATAAAAACAATCTTAAATGTAGAGAGCATGTCAGTTATCAACTGAATTGAAATATTGATTTTCAACTGCATGAATACAAGATAATACAAAATCTTTGCATATTTGTATCATGGAATATCAGTGTAGAATAACCAATGGTACAGTGCTATATGTTAGTTTGCAAAATCAAAAAATAACAAAAACAAAAAGACATTTAATGTGGGATATCATCTCATTAAAAACTGCTTCTTTCCTTTTTTTGTATGATTGTTTTCCTTCTGTAACAGAGAATATCTACTGATCAAATCTAGGACCGGTCTGAACATAGATTGCTTTCTTTTAAAAGTTAGATGACAAACATGTACTAAGGCATTTCTGTACATTGCATTTTCCAATCCCAATGTAGGAAAAACAAATATATTGCAAACCTTCACATTTGTGGTACTTTTAGAAAGTCAAGTGCTAAGCATTTTGGGTCTGATCATTGCAAGTTTGCTCATCAAACATAATTGTTCAGGGGAAAAAGATGATGCAAGATAAAGCCTTGATGTTGGCATCACAGATGCTCCAAGATAATCATCGGTGGCCAATCGTTTACAGAACAGGCAAGGAGTTGCGGCCCTCTCCCATCAACTAAAATGAACCTCCTATTTTCATTCTCTAAAACATTCACTCCATATAAGTATCACCACTTCAAACCCTGTATGCTTACTGCATTCTAATTTTCGTGATAGAAATAAACTGCAATTTGTGACCTTTGCCTTTAAGGTATAGACCAGTTCTGGTCATGCGATTGCATTGTGAAAGAAACGTTGTGGAATCGATCAGAAATGGTTGATCATCTAGCATATAAGTATTCTATTGGTGTGTACTGCAAGGTTCTGGAATCATCAAAATGATATGAAATTTGGCCCAGTCTTGGTAAAGTTACAAGCACTGTACACAGAAAGATGTATATATGACTATATTCGGATCGCGATATCTATCCAGTCCAGATCGATATGATAATTCACCAAATATATCAATTAGTAGGCGGTTTCCCGGCAAAATTTGTATCATTCACGTATTAGTCAAAACATATTCTTTCACATGATTCGTAATAAGAGCTTCCATTTCAATTTTTGAGAGGGGGGCGTTTCCAAAACTGGTCTATACCTTTAAACACCACACGCCTACTGTACTCCATGCATATTGTACGTTAATACATGACGAGATAGTTCTGATAGGATGACGACAATATCGTCTGTTCAAAGCCAGAAGGGTGTTAACTCTTGTGTTAAAGCCTATATGAGTTAATATCCTTCTAGCTCCAAATAAATGATATCAATCTTGTATAAGTTTAATAGGCCTACCAAATAAGCAAATATAGCGAATATTAGACCTGGCAAATATAACAGAACCATTCTCTAAATGGATGAAATAAAGGCTGACATAACATATGAATCATATTTTAAAATAATGAGAATCAACTTCAGTTTATTGGTTTGAATCTTGTTAACTTATTTTGGAAGTTCCATTCATTTCCTAAAATCTCATCGAAAGAATAACTTGTTCCATTCAATGGATTAACAAGCTAGAGTGTAATGACTAGCAGATATATTTATCGTTAGGCAAGTTGGATTGATTGATTTATATTTACACAAAATTTACAAGACTGTGATAGCATACTTTTCCATGTCATTCCTTGGTGAACAACCACGATGATCAAAACTGAATATCTTTGCTCTGGTTCACTATCATAACCTCCTTTCCAATGTAACTTCATCCTTTCATGAACTTAACATAAAAAAACATTAACCGGTCTATGATTCACTGCCTAAACAGAGTTCATTCTCACCTCCATTATTATGAAATATAGATGGAAATTATTAAGCAGCAATGGGTACCAAAACACACAAGAATGTCCCACAAGCCCTTGCAAAATTTTCAGAGTATATTTTTAGGAGAGACGTAATACACCAAGAATTAATACAACTTTCATGAACACAACTTCCTTCTTCTCTACACAACCCAATTAACAGAAATGTCAATTAAAAACTTGTAAAAATTTCAGAGTACACTTCTTAGGACCAATAATTAATATTACTTGGCTAAAGACAACTTCCTTCTTCTCTACATAATCCAATGTACAGACTTGTTAAGGAAAAGAAAAAGACAGTCTGCTAGAAGTAGAGAGAGTTTGAGAAACAGAGAGAGGGAGGCAAGCAGTCAGGTAGAAAACAAAAGGGGAAGAGGGCAAGAGGGAAAGGAAGACGGAAAGAGAGAGAGAGAGAGAGATAGAAAGAGAGAAAGAGAGATAGAAAGAGAGAAAGAGAGATAGAGAGAAAGAGAGATATATATATATATATAGAGAGAGAGAGAGAGAGAGAGAGAGAGAGAGGGGGTACACTAGAACGGCACAAGTTAGGGGTTGGAAGAAGAAAAGAGCTATGAAAGTATCACCAATGCATTCCCACATCTGTTGTTGGCAAGGTTATCAGAGACCTTGAATTCTCTTACTGTCCACCAAAGAGCATCAGCTTTATATTCATACAACCAAAATGTTCCCAAGATCGTAACATCATCTGAGCTGAGTCACTACTTCTGCGGTGAGCATGGCAGGGGGATCATTATCTTGGTTTCCATTCGTCGGATCAGAGGCACTGTAAGTGATTTAAAGGAGAGAGGTGATTTGAAAAGAAATTGTGTGTACATATGATTACCTCATACCTGGCCCATAAGTTGACTACTCTCTATAAAAATTTAATGCATTGTAGCAATGTTGTATCAAACCCTTTAGTGCCTTGGGCGGCAAATCCCGGACAATAATTTGAATGTTGAACAATGTGTTTGCACTATAAAGAAGGTCTACATTTTCCTTCCAAAAGCATAAAACAGTTACCTATATTGTAAACTGATATCCTTTGCAGATATTCTATGCCAAAATTATAAATGCATCAAAGCATTTTAAGCAAAAATTTCACCCTTGAAAGTTCAGATTGTCAAAATCTTTGTGGCCAGATGAGGTTAAAATACATTTACATAACTTTGCACATTATAGTGAGGTATACTATATTATTACCTATACAAGGCATTTTAGCTGCTACATAAAAAGTTGTATTTTGCACGCCGCTCCGAATATAAAACCAGAGCGGGCAATATTTGCCATATTGCCCTCTTCCGGGGTTTTCGCTAAGACCATATTGCCCTCGTCTTTCGACTCGGGGCAATATGATCTTAGCTTGGTCAATATTTGTGATATCCCCCTCAAGCCCAGTCAATATAATATAATTATTATCTATATAAGGCTTCCAAGTGGTACAATAAATCAGTGTATTTAATATCTTTAGCGCAGTACCCGGATGGATGACAGATCAATATTGTTTTCGTATTGCTCTGTCATCCGGGAACTTCAACTGTCGATACAATATTGCTTGATTATCGAAAATCAACAACACTTGCGCCGGTACCCGGTCACCGAGGTAAGTCAAATTATGTTATTTCGCTAGTCAGCCTGATATAGATAATAATAATAATATTGTATGGCTTTGTTTTCGTGTGATACTATATAAATATTGCTCTCGCTATGACAATATATTCTTGTATCACACTCAAAGCCATGATCCAATATTATATAAGTACCCAAAACCAAATAAGCAAATCAAGAGTAAATATGTACATAACTCTGTTCATAATTATTAAATGAGAAGGAAACTTATGCAATGACAACATGTGTAAATTTAAATTCTCTTAAAATAAGCAAGAATAATGTAATTCAATGCTTTCCAGAGTTTAGATTTACATAATGGATATGGAGATGTGAATATGCTCACCAACATGACACAATGATTATACAAATGTACTTTATCTTTTCACTATATCAATCAATATCTTATTCAATGAAACCAAATGAGAAATGTATCAATCTAATTTGTCTTTGTTCGGTGCATTTACTGACCTGTGTATGCTACACAATCATCCCAGCCAGGCTTTCTCCATGCTGAATCTCGAATCTCCTTCCTCGTCTGAAGGTCTTTGTAAGCTGTAAGTGGGAAAATCAAACATACATGTATGATCATTAACTCTGTGGTTCTGAATTTTTGTCTCCTACAATATTATAATAAACCTGATGCGTGCCCAGCAGAAGGGCAAGAACATATATTTTTTCATATTTCTAAATTGTTTAGTTTTGATAATAATATTTATTACATGCACTATAAATATTAGAAATTTGGACCAGGTACATGTATGGACTAATGTTGTCCACACATCCATTTGTCTTCCATCTTCTGTCTGGCACCAAAAATAAATAAATAATAATACATCATTGTTGAGTCAAATGTGCTAGATGTGCCCTGGGGAGAGCGATGCTGTTTACAGAGAAGAATCATTTCTAAACTGAAAATAGGAAGATCTTTATAAGCATGCTTTGGCACTTTTTTTAATACAAACTGCAGTGCTGCAGGATACTTGTCTAAAGTTGTTCCCCATAAAGGAAACATATGCACAGCCAATGCAAAGTGAATGGCATAATTATTAATTGGATGAAATACGATTAGAATCATTAGACATATTTTTCTTTTGGAGTCAACTCTATTGCTGAACTGCATTTTGGTACAGTTGATGTAGAATATAGCAGGGTAGGTTTAGTTGGGTCAAGTTGCCTTCATTGATTCATTGTCACATTAAATATAGATGCTGGCCACTTCTTCAGGAGAAAAGATTAACTTGTCTCCCAACTTCTGTTATTGACATCATCACATGGGGGAAGAGGCAGAAGAGGACCAGCCAAAACATACATAGATGTACTCAGAGAAGACACGGGACTGGAAGTTGAAGACCTAGGGAATGCCATGGTCCATAATATCACGAGAAACCGGAAGGACTCGGCTAGAATAAAGCTAGTATAGATGGCTGCAGTTTCTGATATTTTCATATTCCGTGTGAGATCATTTGCAACCTACATATGTATACATGTAGTGTATACTATACGCAAAGTGATATGGTAAATATCACAAGTTAAATTTCATGGATTATTATGTAGGAATTCAATAGGATAAACTCAGACCATTAAACATCAATATCAATTTAGTTCAGTTCAAAGAAAAAAAGCAGGACATACCCCATATGTGATGCACTAGATAGAGATCTCCAATCTGTGTGAAGAGGCCTAAGACGGATTCACTCTGTTCCCTCCGATGAACTATGCCCTTTGCCCTTGGGGTCAAAAAGAGGAGATAAAGGCATTACATGATTGAGACCTGTCTTAAATATTGGATAGAACATATTATACATTCAGTATATGTTTTTTTCTTTCTTGTAAGCCTAGTAAGGAACTGTTACCACAAAGAACAACAAGAGCAAAATAATAAATAAACATATCACAAATATTTGTATGAGATTACATCATAAAAGAGATTAATATGATATGAACAACTGTAAATGCATGTGATGATGTATACATATGACATGATCCTCTAAATCTTGAGATTTAAAATTAGATCATTTAAGTATCATCAGCATCATTTTGAAAGCTGGCAAAACTTTAAAAAGTGAGTACTCTCAATGTTAAATTATTTGGATAATATTTGTGTCAACATTCTGTAAAGTGAACCGGTAACATTGTTGAAGGTTGATGAAAAAACTGCGTAATTTTTGTATGAAATGTTACTTTTTAAATTCCTTGTACTGCACTAACCCTGTAACAGGAAATTCTCCCTACTAATTTTTGAATTTTCGCAACCGTTTTTCCATGAAAATAACACATAAAACAGGCTTTTTTAAATTTTGCAACTCTTAAATGTTTGGAATGGTATATAGAGCCAATTCATTGCTTTGTGACGATTTACATTCTCCTAAAATTTAATTAAATTATAAAAATATAGTTGGGAGAATTAAGGAATAGATCAGATCAGTTTTTCCCAATTTGTATCATTAATAACGGTCTGATTTCACTCAAACTTTCAGATTATCTTTAATTGTACATCTAGCATTGAAGTCACTACCTAAGCACCATTTTCTCTCATCTGAACAAAGTTAGCAAGTCCCTTTAAGTTCCATCAACCGATAGAAGTTACTCACCAGTTGTTACCCCATTCAATTAATGTTCCAGGCTGAAAATGTAAGATATAATATATTGAAAATTAGACCCAAAACAAATAAAGTGTTAATATCATGACCAGCACAGAACAGTCACAATACAGTATCATATATTTGAACCTAATTTCAAAGGATTGATATATCTCTTTCCCCTGTAAGTGAAATTTACAACTGACCAGTGTGTTTTACAAATCAAACGCAAGAAAATATGTAAATGCATATACAATTAGTATTATATTAAATTTATATTAAATTTATATTACCATTATATCTCTGCTGTAATCATCACACAGAACGCTAAAGACGATTTTGATGAAAATGTATTTAAAGCATAAAGGATGACATGGAAGAGAGAGAGAGAGAGAGAGAGAGAGGGACAAAAGGAGAAAGAGAGAGAAAGAGAGAAAGAGACAGGAAAAAAGATGGAGAGAGAGGGAAGAGAGAGCGTAAAGGATGAAAGGGAAGAGAGAGAGAGAGAGAGAGAGAGAGAGAGCGAGCGAGAGAGGGACAGAAGGAGACAGAGAGAGAAAAGGAGAAAAAGAGAGAGGAAAAAAGACGGAGAGAGGGAAGAGAGAGAACGACAGAGAGAGAGAGAAATGGAGAGGAACAGAGAGAGAAAGAGAGATAGAAATAATAATCATACAGATACTAACCCTGAGATGATAACTCCTGAGTTCATAGAGATGGGATGAATCTCTCTGAGGGGGATCCCCCCAGAACGAGAAAGGCATGAGAAGTTGATTACTCCTTCCAACCAACATCTCACCACGCAGCTTCTTGTATTCTAGGTAATCCTGCATCAAACACAATTATAATATCTTTGTTATCATAACAAAATAAACATTTGTTTTTGTTTTTCAAAGTGATTCAAGAAATATTCTTCTTCTTTTTCTTTCTTAAGATAGTTTGGCAGATAATGTTGTAAATCAAGGCTGGAGAGCCAGGCAAGAGCATCATCTGAGACAAGATGGAGTTCCTTGATGCCTCCTGGGAACCTTGTCAGCATGCAGTCATTCATGCCTTGCCAGTTGCCACAAGGTCTGGTCTGGGTGACCGAAGCTGCGTGCTGCACTCTCTCTGTATTTCCACTTATGGGGGTTGTGTACAGTCCCGGCGAGTTCAGTGCTAAACAAATGGTATATATATCTATCCAACTTTTGGATTGCCATGATTAACATGACACAAGGTTTACTAGCACTTTCAATAATCTATCACACTATACAATCACTGTCTATACTGTCTTCTTCATAAAGAGTTGATATTGCCCATACAAAACCTGAGGCTTACCCAACAAAGAAACAGCTAATTTATGCAATGTAAATTTATCCATTCAATATGATATCATTCTTCACCACAAATTCTAGTGGGAAAAAAAACCTGCATGAATTTGAACACATTTCCAAGGCCTCCGTAATGACTATATTATTCTGATCTTTCTACAGTTAATACATAAACAGTATCAATCCACCCCAAAACTGTACTGTGGGCACTTTTTTTTTTTGGGGGTGGGGTGTACAACTGTCACATACCTGGTCTTCCCAAAGCAGTTCTGACATCTTTTTCACTTCATCAAATCCTTTGTACATCCAAATGTGTACTGTAAGAAGGGAAACAAACAAATAATTGCTCAATTTAAGCGTACCAATACATGTACATGTATATAAAGTCCATGTAATGTAAGAGGAGAGAGAAATGGAGAAGAAATATTCTGAACATGTAGACAGGGACATCCACATTCCAATTTCTTGAACATTTTAACCTCGTTTCAAAACATCAAAGACTTCACAACATAGAAATAGGAGGATCCCTCATAATTATTGGGGAAAACAAAAACATAGGAATTCCTAGTCGGAATCAGGCTTCAGTCAAGCAATTAATCGAGTTACAGCATTTGATTTATCCCAATTTTACGATCAAGATTTACCTGCTTGATCCTGTGGACCAAATGCTGTGCTCCAGCTTCCAAAGAGTTTACATGGGTAGTCTGATTTCTCATGGACTCTTCTTAGATGATGGTCTCTGTAATGTTCAGAAGAAGTGTAAATGTCAAAAAAAGTAAAAGGCAGGGTAATTAAATACTGTAAATATTACACCATTATCAAATATTATCACAAGTACATGTATATAAAGGTTAAGGTCAAATGGTTATAAGATTCGCTTTTATCTTCCATTTAGCGATAACAATTTGTGGTATTTACATGGTATATGGATAGATAAATAGACATGCATTCATATAAAAAGACAAATTCAATAAGAGATATTTTGAGTTGAAAGCAAAAAGCATAGACAAAATTGTTGTTGTTATTAATATTATCATCACCATCAACATCAAGTTATTATCCAGTTCAATAGTAATATCAATATACTGGAGTTAGTATCGAGAACCAGGGCCCTGTCTTATAAAGAGTTGCAATTAATCACAACTTATTTGGGATAGATATCAATCGCAACTATGAATGAGCTAGGAGACTGCAAACGCTGTAGGAGTGATTATTTCAAAATGTCCAAAGTGGAACCTCTTCATGTTTTGAAGATCTGTGGATATTCAGGGTCATTTGGGACATGTGCTAATCATGAACTGGTCTATTGTCCATACAATTTATTCTTCCAATGTTTCCAGAAGAACTTTAAAAAATAACAAACATTCTTCACAGACTACACAGTTAAAGGATGTACATGTACTTACGAAAGTTTGATGTAATCCCCCATGCAGTCTGGTTTGATATTATGCACTGTTAAGAGAAAGAATTGCATGTAGAGTGAGGTTATACAGTAGGCTTACGGTTGCACCATGTGAGAGGGGGAGGATTGGGGAGTCCTAAAAAGGACTGTTGGTAATCTTTCTTTCTTGAGTGTGTGTGTTGGTTGTAATGGTTTTTTGTTATTCAAAGTTCTGGACCAAATAAGAAAGTAAATCTTACAAGGAATCTGTTATCAATGTTCATTGATAGCTAGAAGATAGCAACTTATGGTACATAAGCTGAAATGTTACATTCCAGTGATATATATATGACAATGAATGTTTTTCATGGCAGACTTTAATTCTCTATAATACTCATGGTGCTTCATATCCATCCTGGTTTCATCGCAATCAACTTGTCCTTACATTTTTAACAAACTTTTAAAAATAGTTTTAATGCACACATGATTCCCATATGGTGTTGTAAAGCTATGAATGTATAAGAATGGATTATTTACCAAGGAAGATGTCCACTGCCTACCATGAAATGTACAATTGTTCAAATCAAGACACCATGTTCATTTCAAATTACCACCTATAAGGTTTGTGTTGAGATTTCTTAGAAGTAAGACATGGTTTGAATACATCATAGCAACCTAAATGGTTCATCTTGAATTCAACTGCTACTTCTAAGCAACAAGAGGTGTCTTAATTCTGGTGAATAATCTGTCAATATATATGGGTGTACGGATATATACTTCTGCGACAACTGCTCCATGTCAATTTTCTACACTTACCAAATTCTTAACTTCACCCCTGGACCCAAAACTATGCCCAACCCTAACCCTAACCCTGACCTATATCCTAATTGTAACCCTAACCCTCAACCTATACTTTTACAAGAATAAAGCCCGGAGCAAATGTCGGATGACCAAATAATCCGTTCCTAGTCCACAAAAAGACAAAACTTCTCACCTTGCATTTCATACACAATATCTTTGTTAGTCAGAGCCATAGAGTGAGATGTTGTAGCTGGCTCAACCCTCTTCACATGAAGTAATTTGGAAAGCCATCCTTCCCCTCCTTCGTTAGCGTAGGTCCTACAGATACATATGGAGGGAAAAGAAAATGTACATCATTTTCATGAAACTTTTGATGAGAGAATGGAGAACTGATTTAGAATAAGAGGTCTAAGGTCCATTTAAAACTAATGGCCATATTGTCTTTCATCAAACTTGTGGCCGTGTTATTTCGTGATGTTCCTATACTTGTGGGTGTTCCAGTAAAAGTCTGTATTTTATTTTTTATGTCCCTCAAACTGTGACAAAATGTTATGGGGAAAGGTCATGTTCATATGCAGCCACTGATTTATGGAATAACTTGCCAGAAGACATTGAGAGTTAGAAATATGAAAACATAAGAAAATTTCAAAATTAATTTGAAAACATATCTAGATCTATTTAGCACTTTGTAAGATCTCACAATAACAGAGTTACAAACCCAGCATACCATTTCCATTCCTTCTGTATTGTGTTCTGTAATTTGTAAGGCACATACATGTACACTGTAGTCATCATAATTCATATTCATAGTAGATTCTAGGGTGTCTGAACGATTTTTCAATTTTCCCTTTTTGGATCTTTTTTCACCATTATGGTTGGATAATTGAAAAAAAGAAGAACACATTTCAAATTTCAAGACTCACCGATGTTTCTATCAAAAGATACAGCCCTTCAGGCTTCATTTTTAGGAAAAATACTCCCCAAAAGATAAGAGAATTGACACGATCCAGGTAAGAAACGTAAACATAACGAATTTTAAAGCCCAAGTCCACTCCAAAAATAACTTGCCTTTAATAGAACCAGAAAAATCAGACAAAACAATCAAAAAAAGTTTGAGCAAAATCAGATAACTAATAAGAAAGTTATGAATTTTTGAAAAAGTATGTAAAACTAAAAAACAATGGAAATCACTACACAAATTGCCAATTTGGTTATCAGTTTGTGACGTCATGTCCTCACTACTTATCAATTGCTTTATATAGTTTAATCCCATTAATTTCCTTTTATCCCCAAAACTTGATTTCCCATGCCTTTGCCCAGGTTATATGATTTGTATCATATTGCGTGCATGACATTTCCCAAAATCTTTTATAAATTTTGAAGAATTGATATTATTTTTCTGAATATGGTATTTCATAATTATTGATTTTTATATAAATAGTTTATCAAAATTCAAATTTTTCATGATTTAACTGGAAAAAAATTACTCTATATTAGTGCATCCACACAAAAACATATTAGAGTAGAGGAGGGAGTTTTCGGCCACTTACGGCAAAATCCTATTTTTGGACTCTTTACTTCCTATTTATTATCATTTTTTGTTTTAATCATGAAGCCAATACTATTATTATTTAAACAAAAAAAGAATCCCAGAAAAAAATCATGAACTGCCATGGCAATATTCATTTCCTTGTTCACTTTTTCGCAGGCAGTTTTCGGCCGCATGTACAAAGTCAATAGAGGGTGCGCGCCGTGCATTCGCCCGCTGATCTATAGCACGTGCGGCCAGAGCACATAATCCCCCGCATGGCCGAAAACTTACACCTGCGGGTGCGGTGATCAGAAATTGGAATCTAAACTAAACAGAGATACAGCGCTATAGTATCCGACTGCAGTGATAGGATACGTGCGGTGAGATACTTTAAGCTTGCGGTACTCAAAAAATCTGGCTCTAAATCTGAAAAATACTTGAAATACAGCTCATTTTATGGTACCCATATTCCTTACAGACACGCGTAAGATATTCGATTTTTTCAGATTCGGGTAGCGGGACCGCTGATTACATCGCTAAAATGTGATATTTAAGGATACATTGTCCTTTGCAAATGTGGTTCTCCAGTGACTCTGGCATGTTATTGTATGTGTGTGATATGTGATATGCTACTAGTATGCAATGCATTTTAAAGGGATGTTACCGTGCATCCAACGGACCGGCCGAAAACAGCCGCCGGCCGAAAACTCCCTCCTCTACTCTAGGCCTACTATCAATTTAACTTGGATGCTGGTGTGAAGAAATAAGATTCTAGACTTAGGGGGAAAATAGGAAATTTATATTATCAATATAAAGAAAATAATAAGTGGATAGTGAGGAACATACATCACAGACTCATGAGTGAGTTGCCAATTTGTGTAGTGACTTTCAAAGTTTTTCATGTCTTTAAAAATTCATAACTTTCTTATTAGTTATCCGATTTTGCTCACACTTTTTGAGTGGTTTGTCTGATATTTCTGGTTCTATTGAAAGTAAGTTATTTTTGGAGTGGACTTGGGCTTTAAATTAAATCATGGCCAAGCCCAAGGCATTATTTGAAGAAAAGATGAATATTTACTTGATTTTTGGTTCTGTATTGTAACTTTTAGTAGGAGTTACGGGGGTCAAAGTAGGGATATGATTCTGAACAAGCGCCTAGGCCTAGGCTTGTCATTTATGTATACCTAGCTATTTGCCTGATGTTGGGCTTGGCTTGGAGCCCTGTACTGTGCTAACGCGTCTGGCGCGGCGCTGGCTCCTTGCCCCTGGATCTAGTGAGTGCCTGGGTGGCCCCTGCACTGGTACAGTCGGGCATGCCGTGTACGACGACCAGCCGTGGCGCAGACGCACAATCACATACATAGGCCTAGGTCATAGCAGTCAACGACAGCAATTTCATTGGGAAGATAAATGACGAATTTTGATTACTTACCTACTGATCACACCAATATGGGGTTTCACAGAAGCTTGTATAGCAAACCGAGATGCTTGTGACAAGAGAGAAAAGCTTGATTTCAGTTTTGCAGCCATGTTTACAATGTTTTGGGGAAAGAAATCCCGACAAAATTGGTCGATTTCGTTTCGGGTTTAAATCTATGGTAGTTCGAGTTGATAATGAGAAAGGGATTGTTTGCTTCAGTTGAGTGAATCATAATAAATGCAAGAAAAGAAACATATATGAGCGGTAGACTGATCCGTATTAACTTTGTCAGGATTAATTAACTCAATATTTAACACAATTGTGGTTTGCAGAAGTCTTATTTTGACAATTTAAATACCTGAAAATTATGTGGAATAAAAAGAACTTGATCCAAAATAACGTATGAATGAAACAAAGTACTACTAATTTCTTAAAATAAACATAGCTAATAGTAATAGTCGTTCAGAAACTGTGTAATTAAAATTGAGTAGAATCCCTAAGCATAATTTAAAAATGCAGTATTGATTTAATTACGTGTTTTATATAATCACCATCATTCTCAGAGTTGCCATTGCCATGCATCACCTTGATCATATCAGTGGCGGATCCAGGGGGCCGGCCCCTCCCTAGAAAAAAACAGGCAAAAACACCCTTTTTTGAAAAAGAAGAAGTTGGGCCCTCCTGGCGCCCAAGGGGGTGGCGGTGGAAAAAAAATTAACCCTTCCTGTAGGGAAAAAATATTTTCGGGTGCCAAAATTTTTTTTTTTTTGCTCACTACTACTGAATTTGATTATACGTCATATATCTTCAATGAGTAAATATTGATTGTATTGAAATAAAATAATAATAATAATAGATATAAAAAGAAATAGTTTTGTATTTAAAGCTTATACATTCCTCTACAATACATGGCCATCAAAAGAAAATACAAAACAAAAAGACAAAAGCACAAGTTTGAAAGTTCTAATCCTGACATTAAAACTGCACAGGCATATTTATTTGGCAAAACTGTGGTATATTGTCGCACAAACTAAACAGGATATGCAGTTACTGTTTTCCATGGTTAAATAGACATGTCATTGACGGTTGGAAAGAGGGTGATTTCAGTTCACTTTTAGAGCGTGACATTGGTATGTAATATAACTCAATTTTCATATCAACATATTACCCATCATACATCTATATAATTTAAAAGTATTTACACTTTCATTTACTGCCACTCATATTTATGTTATTCAAACATACTTTCCACTAACACCGGTCTCACACTTGCGGCACAGTTGTTTATTACAGGTATGATATATGAACTGCCACTACCCACAGAATTTCCTTTTTTAGTTCTTGTATAGAATACCTGCCAACCTTTCACAGCAAAAAACTAGGAATCTCTCAAGGCAAAATTCAGAACACAGTCTATTTCGTATACTTATCACACAGAATAATTCAAAAAATGAGAGGAATATAGGGTTCAAAACAGCTTGAAGGCCAAAAAGTTGGAATCATTCCTACAAAAAAGGAATGGTTGGCAGCTATTATATATGTGAAATAGTGAACAATGGCCACTTTAGGTATCAACAGATAATTGTTAACAGCTTGCCACGCCCGCAGTCCCTGTAAGAAGATTCATAATCAAGCGGACCATTGGAGTAGGTTCCCTGCTGCTCAGATGGTGTTAAACATATTTTTTTCTATTTGAAAATTAAAAACAAAAGTAGTCGTGAAAACATGACGATGGTATGAAATATTGGAATGTATTCAACTATGACATGACAGCAAGTACATTTTTCAGGATATAACTTGCTTCTATGAAAATTCATCTTCAACTAACTTCATAAAGTAATTCAAGGAACCAAAAATACATGTAACTGTACTATTGTGCAATAAATCATCTTCTTATCTTCATCATAGATGACCATTCAGTACAGGTGACCATTGTTACATTATTGCAGTTAACTGTCCTACCAATATTGTTTTTGGGAAAACTATACCACATATCATGTACATATGAAAACAAACAATATATACTTTGCAAAGATATCACTTCAATATTCACAAAACCAACATCAAATGATAACAGAAATTGAAAAACATGTAACAAACACACACACAAGGCTATTAAAAGTTCAAGGTGAATACTTACTCTAATTTATCTATAAATCTTTACATTCATTAAAAATATTTAGAATGATCTGTTGATGAATAAATAGGCAGATAATTCAAATATGTACACTTCCAATTTACATACACAATTATAGATAAATATTGGTTTACTCTATATGCGAATCAGTGATATAACATCCAACAGAATTTTTAATCAAACTTTTTCATGTCTTTGGACTGTTGAATAAATACATGCGTATTAATTTCAAACGAAAACAACAACACATTATTTTATCAATATAACAACAGGAATGCTTGCGCTTATCAACAGTGAACATACATTTTCTGTCAGTTTAGATTTAGACATCATATTAATACAACATACTCTTATGGGGCGTTGCAAGAAAGTTGCAATTGATTGCAATTTGCAAAATTTGCAACTGATATTTGCAATCGATTGCAACTCAACTTTCTTGCAACGCCCAAATAGTCTCCTAAATTTCCTTGGATTTTGTTAGGATTTAAGTTTTTGACAATTCAATGAAATTAACTAGATCTAGCTTTTATTCTCCCCTCTCTTTCTCTCTCTCTTACTAATGGGGCGATGCAAGAACGTTGAGTTGCGATCAATTGCAAATTTGCAATTAATCGCAAGACTTGCGCTTGATTTTGGAGATTTGCAATTGATTGCAACTTTCTTGCAACGCCCCATTAGAGATACACTTCATGGTATTCATACGGTGATGACAGAAAACAAAATAACATTTCACTTGATGCAGCATCGCCATTAAAGACAATTCACACAAGATAAATATGAATTAAGATAGAAATGGAATGCTTTGAAAAAAATGAAAAAATAAGTAAGAACCACAAAATAGATGTATCTTCACACTTTCAAAGCATGTAAGGCGTTCGAATTGAGTACTGGACCTTGTACAAGAAAGCATTATACACCAATATTACTACTTCCAGAATGAATATACACAACTGTGAATTGGTCACTAAACGTTAAAACCATCTAACCATATCTCAACCAGTAACGTTATAACAGTTTGTGATTTTTTTTCTTTTTTGGGGTGGGGGGGGGGGCGCAATCTGGTCTAAGGCCAAAATATTCAATCATGATAACTATCATTAATTTAATTTAAAGCCAACTGGGACATTTTGAGAAAACATTTCTAGACTTCTCGAAAAGATATCCATTCTAAGTGCTATTGATTTTTTTTTTGGGGGGGGAGGGGGGAGGGGCTGTCTTCTAAGCACTGTCACAAGTGCTGAAAGTACATAATATAATTATGTATGTACATAAACTGAAGCTTTGATAATTATTTCGCTTTGGAATGTAATGCAAGACAACTTTAAATATTACTTTTTCAATATCAATTGTTACAACTACAAAAAAATGTTTGCAGAGAATCATAAGAAACAACATGCAGCCTATTATAGTACTGTAATTTTTACAATGATTTTTACCATTTTAAACCTATTTTAACCCACATCAAGTACAGGTACATCCAACACTTTTCTGCAGTGCCCATATTCCTAAAATATTAGAAAACAGACAACATGTGATACTCCAAAAACATCAATTTGATAGAAAGATGAAATTTCAGGGACTGTGAGAAGTAAATCTTCAAAGTAATGGCACTACTGTATAGTATATAATACTAATAGTACTGTAATTCTTCACAAAGCTTATCATTTCATAACTTCACACTCAACTCGCAACATGTACAATGTAATCCATATCTTTTAAATCTACAGGATTGATACCATGTCAGCAGAGCAATGTATACATATATCCTATGTGTCTTTTACTGCCACCGGCCTCTAGCAGTTGCCTCTGAAGTAAAATGTCATTTGGTCTACACCTGTTTGGTTAACTTTTAGTTGGTCTAATATGGTCAAGGCACCTCTAAATCACATTTGTCTACCATCCACATGGACTGATCATCACAATTTACACAATAGTAAATTTATATACCTTGTCAGTTCATCTATTGAACATTTTGTCTTTTATCGATTCGGTTTAATACCTATTTGGTCTAATGTCCAACTGAACCAATCAGACTGCAGGCAGAGGGCCATAACAGGCTTTCACAGGACCTGAATATCGGACCAAATGTGTACACACAGTTGCAATATAATGAGAAGCCAAATTGGTCATTGGACCACATTGTTACACAGAAGATCAACTGGGTATAGAAAACATGGAATTAGATGAACTGGGTATATTAAGATAATAATGGCTTTGGACCAAATTACATTACTACCCCTACCTCACCTTCCACTTAACCTATAATGATTATTGAATTCCCTCATTTCCATATGCTTACTATGGGGACCACCTAGTTCCCATAGGCCATAAGTTAACAGACATCATCGGTAGTTATCATCTAGAACTACCCTCTACACTCTCTTGAGTAAGCTGAGGAATTTAGAGGAACAGAGAGAAAAGGTGCCAGCACTGTTACGTTCAATCATATCAGGCCATCAGCTTGTCAGCCTCATTGAACATGAACTGGGTATAAGACAAAGTGGCTTTAGACCAAATGACATCACTGCCCCTAACCAATATTTCACGTAACAGTCTTCACTGGTCTATATCACCTATCATTACCCCTTCTCTTGAGGAGACTAAGGAGTATAGAGGAATAGTGAGAAACGGCGACAGCACTGTTGCATTCAATCACATCAGCCTAACTGAACAGTAAACGAACTGGGTATAGGCAAAATGGTATTAGACAAACAGGGTATAAGACAAGGGGGCATTAGACCAAATGACATTATTTCTCCTACATGTACCCCATCTACCGTTCAACAGTCACCCTTGGCATTTATCATCTAGCACTACCCCCTCTCTTGAGTAGGCTGAGGAGTTTGGAGGAATGGTGAGAAACGGCACCAGCGCTGTTGCGTTCACTCCTGGCTGACGAGGGCAGGCTTCCTGGCGTTGTGATCCCCGAGGAGCGGATACTATCAACAAGGGTCATAAGCTTCTCTGGAGCCTTGGCCTTGAGTAGGGCCTGGTTAGAAGGACAGCATGAAAAGAATTATTTGTCAAATGGATCAAATACAGTATTCAAATGCACCCAATCTTACTAAATATTTTCAAATACGATAAGCGCTTTAGTACTTCTTGCATGATCACAATATTGCCACGTGCTGTAAACATTCCATTGAACTTACTTGTCAGAGTTTGAAAGTGCCTATCAAAATGTTTTGATTTTGGGGGGTTGTTGGTAGCATCAGCATATGATGATGTCAAGGGGCCTTTCCCCAGTGGCATCAAAAGAGATCACTGTACATATTTTGGATATAGCAGCATTACACCAGTAACAGGCTCCTGGCTATCGGCCCTATGCTTGGAGTTTATAAGAAAGTAGGAGAAGTAACAGATTATATTGGACAACTTGATTGGCACAGAGTTATTGTATTCAAGCATAAATCATAGGAATATCAAATTGCCGACTCATGGCTCCATCGCATATATTCCTATAAATCTTTTATTAGCCAATCAAAATATGACTTAATTATTTCACTTTGACGTACATGTAAAAGATGAAAAACAAAACTAATTTCTACTGATACTAAGCTATATGTACATGTACATTGCCTTTGTGTCACAGCCTGCTGTTACTTTACAATTTCATAAATAAAGAAAGATTGTTTTCCAAACTCTATCTTCTCTGGAAGGAGTTTCTTTGTACAACAGCAAACTATTAACCCTTTCCTGACATACCTGTCTAAGAGGCGCATGTCTGGCATGCGTCCTGAGGGCCACGAGGGCTACCTCCTGCACGCCGAGCTGATTGTCATGGTGAGCGGATTCAAGGAGACTCTCCGCGACCTTGCACTTGAGGAGCTGGGAGCACAGCTTGGCCGAATGTCGGGCAAGGTTTCCAAGAGCTCCTGTTTTGTACAAAAACAAGACGAAGTGTTCATTGTACCTGGATACAAAGTGCTTCTGCTAGTGTTTTATATGTGGATGAGTTACATGACAAACTCTCTGACTCTTTTCCCCCAAGGCCGTTTGGACTGACCTAGGCCCAGTTTCATAAAACTTCTTATCAATTACAAATGCTGGAATTCTGTGACAAAATTCCTCTCAGCCAATCAAATGCAATGATTTCAGTAGCTTATAACAATTATTGTATCTTGTTATTGGTAATAAGTTTTATGAAACAAGGCCCAGGACCTCAAACATTCACTACTGTTGAGTCCTGTGTATCCTTTTCATCTTCAGTCGTTGGCTGCTACATATAATTATCCAAATAACATCAGGCCTACATAACATGATAACATACAGTTAAACCTGTATATAAAGACCACTAAAGTGAGACAAGAAAAGTAGCCTTTACAGGAAGGTCATCTTTATATACATTTATGATTTTCCTTCAGTACAGGTTTTGATGAGGAACGATTTTCAAGGGAAACCAAAAATTGTGGTCTTTATAGACAGGTGATTGCTAAAGCAGGTTTCACTGTATTATGCTTTACTACTTGAGTGAATTTCACAATATCAGATACAATTACAAGTATTACGATCACATCAATATAGAACGTTCAACTTTACATTAATCATAGGACATTTCAGGATGAAAAGAACAATAACAAACCCACAAACAAACAAAAGAAAACAAAAAGAGACAAAGAGAGGCGGCCTGAAAAAAGAGAAGAATGAACCCACATACAAAGGTGGATTGTCATGTGCCTGGAAGAAGGTTGCAAACACAAGTTTCTCAACTCTTAAGATTAGGTAACTAAAGTTAATGACCTATCACTGTTAACAATGTATGATGTAAGCACTTAAATGTGTTGCGTTGATATGGTGAAAGATTGACCGTAATTTGCCTTTCTTGAAATATACTTCTAAATTCTTTTATCCATATGTCCATTTGCACCTCTTCTGCATGGCACATGAGAAGATGTCAAGAGGTTTTACAATGTTTTTATGTCCTACTGACCTGCAGCATTGGTTCTAATCCTAGTAACAGGATCTGATAGGAGTTGGACCAGGACTGGGATGACAGGGGCCAGCTTGTCATAGAGATCTCCGCTGTGATAGGCAGCATTCCCAATAGCATATGATGATGACTGCATGGAGGGAAATGCAAGAAGGGTTAGTTGGTTTACCTGCTTGGAACAATATCTGTCTCCAAAATTGGTCACGACTCATGCATTGGTTAGTTTGTCCATTCATGAGCTTACTTTCTTCATTTGCAGTTTTCTTTTCAGTGCCAACAGTGAACTCATTTATTCATCTATCAATCGTACTCTTTCTGATTTCATCTCAACCTCTACGTTTTTTGTTTTTTTTTCATGTCTTAACTTTTCTCAATATCAAACATTTTTTTCCATTATGCGCTTATCTCTGCTTGGAAGCCTATTTTTCTATTCGTCGACCTATTCAAAAGTTTAATCAAATTTATCACATCTCTTTATCTATCCATCAGTCATTTCATCTATCTATCCATCCATCCATCCATCCATCCATCTTACCCGTCTAATATCAGCATCATCGCTAGAGAGCTCAGCAATGAGGGATGCTAGAAGATTCTCATTTTTTCTAAGGACTGAGTAGAAGGCTGGAGAGTGTCTCATCATATTCCCCATAAGACCACAAGCTCTGGATTTCACTGTCTGGTTCTTACTGGTCAGCAGCCCATTCAAGGCTTGATACGATCCAGCTGTCAAGAGGGCATGAATAATGAACAAAATAATAAATAAATAAATGACATATAACGTCTCAAGAAAAGAAAATTCAATAACCTCTGTTCTATAAACACATCTCATCTTTCTGATGTTCATATGAGCATGACATTCATTTTGGTACACCAGGTAACCACTTCATGGACTCAAAGGCTTTTGTGTACATGAGTAATGTTCTTGTAACTAAACTTGAAGTGTGTCTTTTTTTAATGGATGAAACAGGAGCCATAATTTGCTAATAGCCCCATGATTTCACCTTGGACTTTTTTTTCTTCAAAACACCAGGTTACCACTTCATGGATTCCCAGGCTTTTTTTGCAATTAAAAAGGTGTAGCTTGGTTCCTGCTACGGAGGGGCAATTGCATTATGGCGGGGGCACCAGTCTTTATAGGTGGATGTGATGCCAAAGAAATGGCAAATGAGAACGATTATGTGTGAGAGGGGGTTGTATGTTTCATCATTTTGTTTTCATGCTTGCTTCCACCCATCCCTTTCGCTCTCTCTCTCTCTCCCTTTCTCTCTCTTTAACCTTTTTCCTTCTTTTAATGTGAGGCACTTGTGTCATTAGGGGGCACTGGTATTAATATATGAATAAAATGCCACAGAATATGATTTCTGAAAGAGGGGGAGAGTTTTAGAGGGAGTCATATCATCTTACTTCACACTTATTTTCCACACTTTCTTTTCGATCACTTTCACTCTCTTATTTTTTCTTTTTTTCAATCCAAATGATCGACAGGGTTCCAGCCCCCAGCCTTCTCAGCTTCACCGCTGACTGCACTCACCTTTTTCTCCTGAGAGGATGGCTTTGAGCAGCATGAGATGATGAGCCCCACTGCGGGCAAGATGGCTACAGATAGAGAGCATGTCACAACGGACCTCCGACGGAGCATCACTGGACAGTAGACTGCTCAGGTAGCTCTCAGCCTAGAAATAATGATAAAGAATACATGCAAATTAGCAACATTGATTCTTTTAACAAGAGCGGCACACCCTCCTGGCAGTATTCCTAATTCAGGGTTAGATTATCTATGTTTATCAATGTACTTACAATGTTTGATACAGTAGACTACTAAGGTAGCTCTCAGCATAAAAATACATGATAAAAATATCATGCAAATTGGCAACAATAATTCTCTGAACTAGGCACCGCACCCTACTAGCAGTATTGCTACCAATGGGTCAGACTTACAATTTTATCAAACACGTGCAATGTTTGACACCGCCCCATTGGAAACCAGCGGGTGTTACACAAAGACTAAGATCAAATTTAAGTTGGACTTAACTATGGCAGGCTGTTTATGCCACTGTTTGCTCGCACCATAATGATCTTTAGATAATATTTTTTCCTTCAATAATGAACTATCGAAAAATGTAAATTCTGTAGATTCTTGACCACGATTTGTATGTCCCCTGAGAGACCAATGCCAGTAAATGGTGAGAGCAAACAGTGGCATGAACGGCCTGCCATAGTTAAGTCCAACTTAAAGTCGATCTTAGTCATTGTGAAACGCCCCCCAGTCATGTCACTATTTCGGCTATGTACCATACATGCATATCAATCAACCAATCAATCAGTGCTTACCTTCAGTTTGGTGACACATTCACAGAATTGGGTAAGGAAAGCCTCCTCACTTAGAACAAGTCTTGAAAGAACACCTAAATGGAAATAGAATAAAATACCTAGTTTTAGTGGCTGGGAGAATGTGTAGGAAAGTAAACAAGATATTTGTTTCAGTGTGATAGAGATCGATGTGATAATCAGTCATAGAGCCATGGTCTAGTAACAATTGAGTACCAATTTCAGAATCCAGTTGATGCACTAGTGCCCTTAACTAAGGCATTGCTCCTCAATTCCAACTCCCTCATGCAGACAGGACTGAAAGCCAGAGGTCCTCATGATTGCTTAGCTACAAGCATATACTTGCTTTCTTACTACGGTAGTATTAAAGTAAAATATCTCATCATCAATCAATGCAACAAGGCTGCTATTTTTTTGTTTTGTTACTTTACTTTCTTATTTTGGATGCTCTGGATTATGTAACATGTACATGTATGTTCAGAGGCATCACACAACTTGCATCCCTTTTAGAGCAGTACGAAATGTAGTTCAGGGCCCCGTCTTAAGACAGTTGCGATTAATAGCAACTTATTTGCGATTGATATCAATCACAACCATGTACATAAGAGATAGGAGACTGCAAACTTGCGATTGAGCCAAATCAATCGCAATTCTTTATAAGACGGGGCCCAGATTATAGAACATTCAAACAAAATAAGGATTAAAATCATCAAATTGGCAATATAAAGTCCATTATCATGATTACAATTTTAACAAGGAGATATCCAACTCACCCATGGGGACCTCGGTCATTTCCAGAGGGACGTATTTCTGGCAGGCAGAGACCAGCTTCTCAACGAGGAGACACTGTCTGAAGCTGGACAAGATGGCCGACATCATCATCTCGTGGGTGTCAAGGGCAAACGGGAAACACAGCAGCTGACACACATGAAGGACAATGTCCAGGACTAGCTCGGACAGATTCTGCTCTTTGCTTTCACTGTGGAAACAAAATTTTACTTAACTTCAGTTCAATTCTGGGCAATGAGAGCTAATGACTTAAGATGGAATGAGAGAAGAAATGTAGAGTGAAACCTGTATATAAAGACCACTCAAGGGAAATATGAAAAGTGGTCTTTATAGGCAGGTGGTCTTCATGTACAGGTTCCTTTTACATGTTTCAATGGGAAACCATATTCAAGGGAAACAAAAAAATGTGGTCTTTATAGACAGGTGGCCACTAAAGCAGGGTTTGAGTGTAGTAGGCTTTACATGCTACAACTATACACACAAATACACAGTGTATGGGAAGAAAATAGGGGGGTGAAAACGAAGAATATTTATGTTAAAATGAAGTTCTAAGCTGTGAAGGTAACATACAGGCAAGGAAATGCAAGGAAATGAACTAAGAAAGGATAGCCTATTAAAAAAAAAAAGATTGTATGTGGGAAATGTACTAGAAGTTGAGAGGAGAAACAATGGGATGAAAAGAAATAATTGACAAGGTACACTGGAAGATGGAAGAACAGTTAAGTCATATCACAAGGAAGAAAGGGAGAATGAGCTAGAAGTAGGTAGGAGAAAGATAAACATGGCTCTTACCTTGATGCTAAGATGGCAAGAAACTCATGTGAAAGCAGAGAACTCAGAGTCAACATCACCATACCATTAGCATTGCAGAATGGAGGCACACAGTGGTATGGTTCCTGGGGGGAGGAAGGATACATAACATTACATTGTTATTCACCAGTCATATGTGATCACCATCACCATCCCCATCATCATCATCATCATCATGACCACCAGCACTGTCATTATCTCTTCATTACCTCTACCTTGCCACCTTATTGCCACTGTAAACACTACGTCCTCCTACTCCTCCTCCTCCTCATCACCATCATCATCATCATCATCATTATCAAAAATATCATCACTGTCAAAATCCTCCTCATCGCCATTATGATTATCAGTGGCAGCATCATCATCATCATCATCTTCATAAACATCATCCTCATCATAATCCTTCTCCTCCTCATCACCATTATTATCACCATCATCATCATCATCATCATCATCATCATCATTACCATACTATCATAATCCTCCTCCTCCTCCTCATCACCATTATCATCATCACCATCATCACCATCACCACCATTACCACTTCTACCACTATCATAACCACTACTGACCTTAGTGAATATAATAAGGATGACTTGCAATGATGCGGCCAGGCCAGATGGAGAGACCAAATTCCATTCAGGGTTACAGATGACCTGAATGACCTGTTCATCATCTTCATCGTCCTCATCATCCTCATCATCTTTAGGGAGGGCTGGGTTTTGGGGTATCTCCTGGATACCAAGTGTCTGCATCAACCTTCACAGTCAAGAAAACACAAACAAATCTTAGCTATGCTCTTGTAACCTTACATTTTTTATGAGACCTTAGACCAATGCATAGAGAAAATAGCCATCTTAGAGCGCCTCCAGGTTCTGTTGAAGGAGTGGAAGAAACCAAGAAGAAGAAATGTCAAGATAGCAAAAGCGAAATTGACATGAACGTGTCAACGACGCAAAAACTAGTTCACACATACACACACACACACACACACCCACGAAGCTCGGAGCATATGATGGATCACCTACCTATGCCATATGAGTTCCCAGACACCCATCTCTATCAGGTAACGACTGACCATGGTTTGGTCTATGCTCAGAAACTGACACAGGAGGAGGAGAAGACCATCCAGGATCCCGTAGTCAAATGGACATCGTACACAGATCTGCACAATGTAAACAAAACAGAATAAAAATAAAAGGCTACGATAGAGTGCATGTTTGAATAGGCACGGGACATCGGCCTACAGAAGGATTTACCGGTATCTGTTCAGAGCCAGAAGGTCTTTAACTCTTTGTTCAAATATATGATTTAACGCCCTTCTGGCTCCACACAGACAAAATTGAGACAGAAAAGAATACAGAAGGCAATATTAAAATAGACATCATGAAATTGATCTATAAATTGTAAATGGGACAGGAATGAATACTGAATGCTGCCTTAGATCCCATAGCTAAATAGGCATAAGACAATGGTCTATTAGAGGTAAATGAAGCAGAATAAAATACAAAGACAATCTTTGATTTCATAGCTCAATAAGCATTTGAGAGTTTCAAAGATCTATAAATGGTGCATAGGTAAAAGCAATCTTGACCCACTAGTTAATGTGTATTGTACACTGATCACTAATGGGAAATGAGACAGAGTTGAATACAGCAGGCAATCTTAAAGCCCGTCTGCACTAGTTTGGCCAGGAGGGATTAGAAGACCCAGCATGGTCACTGACAGGGGGTTATCTCATCAACTCAGCTCTCAATTAACATAAGAAAAATAGGATCATGGGGGACCAACGGGCACCGCTTAGAAATTGTTTTCTATATAGAGGGAGCAAGTAGCTACAGGTAGTGCAGTGGGGCTTTAAGATCCTATCAATAAATGGAATTGAACACTAACCAACAAATTGTAAAAGACCGAATATTATGAAGAAATCAATCCTAGATCAGATGGATGCATGAGTATCATACAATGATTTATACATGGGCCCTGTTGCATTAAACTGATCACTGATGGTAACTTTGCCATCAATGTGAACTACCAACATCACTCGACAGTCAATCAAGTGAAGGTTTCCATGGAAGTTACCATTAATGGCAAAGTTATCAACAATGCTAAGTTTATATGCAGGTACATGTACATATACAGGAACTGGGACAGAATAACTTGTAACTATTGTGATTTTTCAGTAAAATGTACATTTCAGTTATTACTTAAATAACAAAACAAGGAATAAGAAAATTGAGGGTTATAGGCGGAGAAGAGAGCGTAGCACATTCAAGTTTATTTATTTCCACTTTATCGAAAATAACATAATTGAATATAATGAACATGGTAATAAATTATAGCTAAACATACAATATAGAAACATAATGTACATGGTAATAGTTATAACAAAACATACAATCATAAGTTTGATAAATACATTGCAAAAAAGAAAAAGAAAAAGGCTAAATAAAGTGGGGGATCTACTTAAAAGCAAAGCTTGTATTATGTAGGTCCCACATAATAGGTTTGTATATAAATTAGGGTAAGAAAGAATAATTGTAAGGAAACCAAAAAGAGAACAGGTACGAAAGAAAAGATGATTAACGAGAATGGAAAGTAAGAAGAAAAAAAAGAAACGGAGGAAGAAGGACGAAACAAACGAGAACAAACACAAAAAAAAACCAAAAAAAACAAGGGATAGAAAGACAAGTGGGAACGTTGTGAACAAGCGGAAAAGAAAAGAAAAGGGAGAGAGCAAGAGGGAGGGGCAGAGATATCAGGGAAGGATTAGCATAGGGATAAAACCGTCTTTGATCGTTGGTAAACAGTATTTCCAGAGAGTGCGGTGAGTAACGAGAAAGAATGAAAAGCAGATGTTAGGTGTGATGTGTTTAAGTATCATGGTTGTCGTACGGAAATGCTTGAGTTTACGTTTAAACGTATTAAGTGAGTTCCAAAACATGGGTCCAGTATAAATGAATGTTTTTTGTAAAGTAACTGTTTTTGTGCACATTGAAGAAAACAAGAAAGAAATTCCAACAAAAACAGATTGGAAGAGAATCATAGAGTAATGAAAAGCAAGGAAAGAAATGCAGATTAGAAATTAGACGAAAGAATGATGTCTTTTTACCTGCTCTAAGTCATTAAATGCTGATTGGACTGCATCTAATAGATCCGGTGTGGGCATCTGTATTGCTACTCCATGATGTAATAACTGACTGACTAATAAGGCTGCTGCAGTCTTTAAAAAAGAAGATACGAACAATAAACCACTTGTATTCAAATGCATATTTTTGTTAATACATACATGTATAAAGTATAGGCCAAACATACATGTAAATTACAACCCCATGCCATCCGTCCTGCCTTTATTCAAATCGGTGCACACAAGCAGCACCTACACTTATAAATTGATTATTTCAAATAATGATTTAAAGACAATTTTCAAAACCGGGTTATGTTTAAGACAAAAAAAACTTACACATCACAATCAATGAAAGTGCAAGGCCTATTAAAGAAAACACTAATGGTTATTTGTTCATTTTCTTTTTTCACTTTTCTTATCTTTTATTTCTCTCTTTCTATCTTGATTCTACTGTAATATTCGATTGATGTCTTTTAAAGCCCCTCTAAAGTGTTGGGAGCCCCAAAAATTTGATGGTAAAATGTCACTTAAATTGTATCATAATGTGAAAGAGGATGTCGTTTAAGACACATTTCTGCAAGGATTTTTAAAACAAATGCGTTTGAAATCAAATATTGATGAAAGAATACAAAATTTAGGTTTTCTGCGTACAACAGAAAACCCAAATTATGTATTCTTTTATCAATATTTGTCTTCAAACACATTTTTTTTGGGGGGAAGTCTTTGCAGAGGTGTGTCTTAAATGACATCCTCTTTCACATTACGATGCAATTTAAGTGAAATTTTACCATCAAATTTTTGGCAAATTTGGGGCTCCCAACATTTAAGAGGGGCTTTAATCAATCAAAATAGAAAGGAGAAAAAACTAGATGGAACTTCAACTGCGCGCAGTCGAAAATGATGCCTCTGCCATAGAGCAATTATCCAAACCAAAATGGAAGCAATTTTTAAAATTCAAGTTTGATTGTAATCCATCTGTTGGTTCTAATGATAACGCGATCACAAGCTATTTTGAGATACATAATGAGCCCTGTGACCTTTGACCTCGTGACCCCCAAATCTAATCAGTTCATTGACTCTGCAAGATACATACATGACCCAAGTTTGGCGGTAATCCATCAATCGGTTCTTGAGATAAAGTGATCACAAGCTATTTTTGCATACATAATGAGCCCTGTGACCTTTGACCTCGTGACCCCAAAATCTAATCAGTTCATTAGCTCTGCAAGATACATACATGACCCAAGTTTGGCGGTAATCCATCAATCGGTTCTTGAGATAACGCGATCACGAGCTATTTTTGCATACATAATGGGCCCTGTGACCTTTGACCTTGGACCTCGTGACCCCAAAATCTAATCAGTTCATTAGCTCTGCAAGATACATACATGACCCAAGTTTGGCGGTAATCCATCAATCGGTTCTTGAGATAACGCGATCACGAGCTATTTTTGCATACATAATGGGCCCTGTGACCTTGACCTTGGACCTCGTGACCCCAAAATCTAATCACTTCATTAGCTCTGCAAGATACATACATGACCGAGTTTGGCGGTAATCCATCAATTGGTTCTTGAGATAACGCGATCACGAGAACGGGACGTACGTACAGACGTACGTACGGACGGACGGACAACCAGAAAACATAATGCCTCCGGCTACGTTGTAGCGGAGGCATAAAAACACCCCTGATGTTTTTTTTTTAAATCCAATCTTAATAACAATAGTAATGATATGATAATGATGATGGAGATGATGGTAATACTTACTGTATGGCTGGCAATCTGAGAATCAAGCAAGATGGCTGCAAACAGGGCACTGGCATTCAACATTCTGAAACCAAAATGTACAGCATCGTTTTTATAGACTTTAACATGTAAAAATTATCATTTTTAAGGGGAAAATGTGCCTTAAAACAGATATGCATGATTGATTAGACTTTGCTAGCCATTTTAAAATCTACACTTATACACATATACAGTATTTGCCGGCGTTAAGGCCGCAGCGCCGTATAGGCCGCACCCCAGATTTTGACATTTCGTAGACAAAAAAAAAAAAATACTGCCTTCTCCGGCGGCAGTCACATTCGTGTATTGCGCCATATCTGGGCGCGCGCAGGCTGCGAGGATTGAGGTTGCTTTAATAGCGATCCCACAAACTTAGATCTAGATCTACCGGTAGTTTTTGTTTGGTAAGTTATGAAGTTTATAATGCGGCGGCGAGATTGACAAAACTTCAGGTCAACAATACAAGATTTAAGATATAAGGTAAGATGTGTGGAGTTATTCTAGAAATGTCCTGTACCATTGTACATTAACTGGTATAGTCACTGTAGTCCCATATGTACAAATACGTGCTCTTCTTTTGACCGCCGATCTTTTTTTTTTACTGTTGTGGCGCATAGGCCGCACCCAGACTTTTTGATATTTTCTCTTCCGAAAATACTGCAGCCTTTACGACGGCAAATACAGTAGTGAATGAGTACCTGGCACATGTAATTATTTGAATGCTTGAATGCATTATCACACTCCAGCAATAACATAATCATACTCAACATTGTTTATCTCAGGAAAAGGAGATTCATAAATCCAATCATTGAATTTTATTATAATTCTTTTTTACTCACATTTCTGGAATTGCTTGGAGTTGAACGATGATAGTACTCAGGATATGTGTGCACATCTCATACACTGTGTTCTGACTCATGTCTTCAATCTCAGTCTGCATCAAATAAACAAATAAACAAACGAACAAATAAAAATACAAATAAATAAATAAATAAATATATAAGAATAAATACACAAATAAATGAGGGAAAAACATCAGTTTTTACTCATGCAGAAGTGCATTATATGAAATGATTCATAACACACAGTAAGGAATCGCCTAGAGAAAATATCTGAAAAATCCTCAAAAATGACAATTGTAAAAAGATCTGGCATCTTTCTTGGAAACTCATGGAATTAAAATGATTTGAACAAATTGAGTGGAAGTAAGGATTCAAAGTCTGTATACTGTCCATAGGGTGGACACATGTTTATCACTAATCAAAATATATACACACCTTCTAAAATAGGAAGAATAGTCTAAACTATATTAAAATGAGAAAAAAACAATAATAATAATGAAAAAAAGAGCGAAAGAAAAGGAGCAAAGGTTGAGGTGAAAAGAGAAGGAAAATAAAGGGATGGATTGATAAAAAAGAGGAAACAATAATTCCTTACCTTTCCCTGTAAGACTAGCAGGATGAGACTAACGTGTTCTTCTTTACAAGCAATGTATTTACTGAGATGAGGCGACATCTGACATCCAAAGTATATTGTCTGCATGATTAAAAGTATGATTAAGTAAATAAAAACATAGGAATAGTCATTGTAAAAGCCCAATTTGCTGTAATAGTATTAATAGAAGAAGCTACAGTAATACATGAAGCTGATAGAAGTACTCGTAACAGTAGATGATGTAGTTAAAGCTGCAGTTGTAGTAGAAGTAGTATCTGTTGCAGTAGTACTGGTAGGCATAGTAGTAGTAATAATGGAAGAAATAGCAACAGACGTGGCATCAGTAGTTGACAAAGTAGTAAGCAATTTGCTAAATGCAGCAGCAAACTGAACCAAGAAAATTATTAATACACATAAAGATGCAGGACTACCATTTAAACTTTTCATCCAATTATTTAACTGAACACAGTTTTTTTCTTCAATTTCTTACACACAGATGCATGTACAATACCCCAATGCCAGTCCACTAAATTAAAAAAATGAGGAATGTGATATGAAAATCTGGGAAAATATCTATCTACTGCATATTACCAAAGTAACAAGAACAACAACATAAAATCAACTGCAGTAATATCAAATTTATTTATTATGTGCTTTTAAAGGAAAGGAAATCAATGATTGAAGATAAGAATACAGTCTCTACTGCATTATAGTACAGTGAACACACTGAGACCCCCAAACGGCACCGTCACTGTTACATTATCCTCAAAGTGGTTTACATACCTTGAGTGCATTCTCACAGAAGGACGGATGGGCAATGTACTTCATCAGGTTATCTGTCAGCTCATGGTGGCTGGGTTCGGCAAAGAGATCTCCTAAGGCTGCAGCCATCTATGAAAAGTAACAGAGAGATACAGCTTGGAAGTACAAGTTAATCAAGTCAATACTCTCTGCATTCATAGAAAGATATGTATGCAATGTCCAATATAATCCTCTAATTTCAATATCCACCCTGTATTCATATTTTGGATACCGGTAAATTTGACATGACAAATTTTGATTATTTATTATTACTTAACTAACAGAATTAGTAACCACAGTCCAATATATACTTTTTTGTGTTATAAACGAATTATGCATAGCAAATTTAACATAACCATTGCTCTATGACTGAAAAGTTAATGCAATGCAATAGATGATACTCTGTAAGTTTAAAACTATTTGAAAAACTATTCTCTTGTTACACAAACGTGTGATGTCTGCCTTTGTACATATAATCTAACTAGGTCTACATTTAACAGATCTATGGTTAGTTACTATAGTATTATATTGTATTCATTCAATACCACATTACAAGTAACATAGAATTATTGCATGGCTATTGAATTCAGTAAATGGGGCTAAGAAATAGCAATGGCTAATCATAGTTGTCCCTTTTCAATGCATCATAACTTTAAGACAATCAAATAATAATAAAGGAATATCATTAAACCACAGACCTACATTCATCTTTGGCACTTACACACTTCTTTTTTTTAGCATTCAATTCCATAATGTCCAGAGATATACATCCATGTTTTTCTAGGACTATGAGAGCATTATTGATGAGAGCATTATTGACCTACCTTGCGCTTTCCCTCTACGCATGTATCCAGTCCCTGCTGAAGATAGACCAGCTCTGCCAGGCCTCCTATAGCCACACCGCACATCTGCTCCCAGCGATCCCCAAAGGCTTCCCCCTCTGGTCCACCTACAATCACACGGGAAACATGAATATTGGCATGTGGGAAATGAGAACATTCATATGTGCATCATTCTCTAGAAACAACTTCAATAAGTTAACTCTAATGAATTTAATTCTGAGTAATAGTATCTGTCTTTGTAGTCTACAGGTTGCATGCATTATAAAGAATGACATTATACAAAAATTAACACAAAGTGCAACATGCAGCAAGTGGACAATGCCATAGCAGAAAAAAAATCATAATCAAGTTCTGCCGGACAGTTTCTTTAACAATGCAATCGCATGACCAGAACTCAGCTTTTTATTTATTTCTTTGGAAACAATTTCAATATCACTAGACTATTATAGGTCTACTCCTATATTAAAAATGTTCCACACACTTATTAATATGTTAAACAACATGATAAATAATTAATTAAAAAGTGTAACATGGACAAGAATGCAATTCTATATAAGAGAAAATAACATTTCAAAAACATTTCCTTTTCCTTCAACCATGTAAATATGCAACTTTTCCTGGGCTAAATCACCCAGAGCATCTTTTTTGCTTGAGAAAACTCAATGCCACTCACTGCTACTAAAGAAATCACTTTTTCAATTTGTTAAAACATTTCCTCCTCCTCCGCCGACTACGCAAATGTACATCCTTTTTTGAGCTAAATAAACTCACTACATCCACAATGTGCTGGAAACACTTACTAGCTTTCAAAGAAATCGACTTCCCATCATTTCCAACATTGATAAAAAGAAAGTTTCACTTACTTGTAACTTTCTTGACGAGAGCCTCATCTTGCTCCAAGGTCTTAAGGAGAGCGGAGACCACTTGTAGATGTGTGGTTGCCAGGCCGGCGTAGTACCCTGTTACAAACTCCTCATGGGCCCTATCCATTACCTCACATTGGTAAATAAAGCACTGGGGGAACAAGCAAGGCAGATAAAATTAACTACGACTGTGATGGATGTATGTTTCTTTTATAAGTAGTTGTAATACAGTCAAACCTGTTTTAATGACTACCTGAGTGTATAAAAAGACCACATTCTTTGTTTGAGTTTAAGTTCTTGGAGGGAGAGAGTGGGAGATAGAGAGAGAGAGGAGGGGGTGGAAACAATGAGTATGTGGGAAAATTCTAAGTAATTAAACTGATAAACGGATTTGTAGGATATTTGAAGGAAATGACTTGATGTGTATCAACCATGGTACGATACCAGCAAAGGAATAGACACACAGACAGAGAGAGAGAGAGAGGGGGTTGAGAGAGAGAGGTTGAGAGAGAGAAAGGTAGAGAGAGAGAGAGAGAGAGACAGACAGAAAGACACAGAGGTTTTAAAACCCATGACTTACACAGACAGACTGTGCCCTGAGATTAAGATCCTTATCTTCCTTGATGTGTATTAACCACGGCAGGATACCGGCAAAGTTGAGAGCTGCCTCCATTACATCTTTGGTTCTGAATAGATAAATTTGTTTAATACAAAAAACCTTTTTTATGATGGGCAAATATTAATATCATTTCGTTAAAATGAAACAACATTAAGCATACAAAAGTAAAATAATCAAACAGATAATCTACTGTATAGCTAATGGACCTGAAATTTACACAAAGACTTGATTTTAGCTGACCTTTATACATAGGAAGAAAGTTCCACATTACATGTGAAGCCTTGGCAAAGAGCCAACAGAGTTTTTGTCACCTGAGCATGTGTCATGTCATTGATATCAATGATGCAAAATTCACAAAATTTCCAATATTACATAGAGAATATTGATAAAGTTTCAAGTTACCTGTCAATGTTTAGCTCTATAGCCACATCCGACATCACGTATGCTGCCATCAAACTAACCAAGTCAGTCAGGATCTGTACAAACCATGCTTGCTGCAAAAAAAAAACAAAATATTCAAACAAAATATCACCAAGATCAATAAGAGGGTGTTGTTTGTGAAGAGGCTTGTAGGGCTACCAGAAGAAAAATCCCTTTATCTCTTGCTTCACCCAAAAAAAGTAAAGAGATGATCATGGAGCATCATTTCAATATCATTTCACATAGGGGTTGAATGATTTTCTCGTACATGTATGCCCAGATGTAAAAAGAAGAGGGGGAGGAGTCTCAGAAATTACCCCCCTCCTTCATGAAAATGCTGAATCCCTTTATACCAGGCTTCTCAGCAAGGACTTATTTACCTTTGGTCCACATTGAGTAAAATATGGACCTGTGGGATCTCAGGTGGTGGTGTGAAAAGACCAAAAACAATTTTGAACACTGAAATTATGCATTGTCAGATTTTATCAACTTGTCGGTACCCTTGTTTGGTGGAGGGAAAATATGCCCCTTTGGCATTTTTCAAAAATCCCCCATGCTTGGTACTTGCACCAAGGATGTTACTGAAGACGACTCTGTCCCATACATAAATGTATATCCGGAGGCAGTAGTTGACAAACATATTCTCACTGCTTTAAATACGCTAAGCATGGGAACAACATTGAAAGTTCATATCCTTTACATTACAAAATGTCACTGTGATTCTGGCAAAGGAGGTAGTAGAAAGAATTCTGAATATCACTTACCTCTTTGACTGTGGTATTATTCCTCATTTTGCTGAGGACATCCAGAGGTAACATGGGTACCTTGGTCATGTGGCAAAAGTCAGTGAGGAGATCAGCAAAACTGCATATTCAGATGGAAAAAAGAAAGAGTAAAATCTACCTAAACCGAATAACTATTTTGATGGTATATTTGCAATCACTTACAGAATTACATCATTGTGGGCATCACTTTGAACACCAAATGTGTGTGGTGTACATGAGTGCTAAACAAGGAGCAAATATCATCATGACCATAATTGTTCCTGTATCACCAGTATTTCTATCATTACTATTATCTATTAATATTAATATTAATATTATCAATATAACTATATAATTTATTATCCATTATAATCATCATGATGATCATTGTATTGCTATTTTGAAGCAAAGTTAATTACAAACACATTTAACCTCATTCTTAGGATCAGTGTACAAAAATACTTGTCTGTGCTCAGAAGCTCTTTTAAGATTTAGTGTTGTATAAGTGTGATTTACTCACAATGTTATTTGAGTATTTAAAATTGTTTTTTTGTACCAGAGATCTGTTTCCATTTTCCAGAGTTCTTTTAGAGCTAAATCAGTTACTGCACCCGTGTATATTTTTTGCTGCTTAGGATTTGTATTAAATAAAAACAATATAATATCAAGCAATATGATATCTAATAAATTCTAAAGGGCCCTGGGGAGTGTTTCACAAAGACTAAGATTGACTTTAAGTTGGACTTAACTATGTCAGGCCATTCATGCCACTGTTTGCTCTCACCATTTACTGGCATTAGCCTCTCAAGGGACATACAAATCATGGTCACAATTCTACAGAATTTACATTTTTTGATAGTTTATTATGGAAGGAAAAAATATTATCATAATTGAGAGACCAATAGTGAGAGCAACCAGTGGCATGAATGGCCTGCCATACTTAAGTCCAACTTAAAGTTGATCTTAGTCTTTGTGAAACACCCCCCTGGTTGTACTTTTGGTAATAAATCACAGGTAAAGCTAATTATCCTACCCTTTGTAAGCCAGCAGATTATTGATGACACGCAGGACCAGCCTGAGTCTGGATGCACCCTCCAGCATCCCTTCAAGTGTTTGTTTGGACGTTTCTTCAAGTCTTGAGGCGATGCGCTCCACAAAGGCCTTGTCCTGCAGCAGAGCTTCGATGGATCGCGGGTCAGTGGTGTCAGGGTTAGTGATGTCGCAGAGGGAGTCCCACTCGTCCTCGCTGTCAACATCCTAAGAGAAATAGAATGCTCATTAGTCAACAAGCAACATGCCGGTATCACACTGCCTGTTACCTGAATAAGATACTCATTGTATTGCTCAATAAATCCAATGTGCCTTACTTTCTCACTTAAAGGCATCGTTTAACAATGTTAAATCTAAGATGCATGGCCCTACGTGTTATCAGTGTAATATTGAAGCCCTAAAAAAATTGCGCTTCAAAGTGATCATGAAGTGCCTCAAAAAAGTAAACATCTTTGAGTGACTGGTTTTACCATACTCATTTTCCCCAATAGACTTGTAGTGATATAAAAACCGTTAGGAAAACGAAAAATGAAATTTCGATTTCCAATCATAAATATCTTGATAATCAGACAGGCGATCAGCTTGTAAAAGTCATGGGATTCCTGACTGACCTAAAGGTTTATAATTATGATTGCAGCATGAGCTAAATCCAGGATTTTGTTTCAGAATCTGAGGCAATGTTACTTTAAGAATACCTGTACATGAACATCAAACTTACATGTACATCAATTAATTATGCTTACCACAGGTTATTCTATAAAAAATTACCAGCGACAGTACAGTGCCGCCAAGTTAATAACATATTCAAACTCTAAAATTTCACTCACTAAAAAAAAGAAATTAATACCACTAAAGATGTTTACATTCCATTTCTTATGTTTCAATTCTACAAAATATATCTATTTCATACCACATGGATCTTGCCTTTCAAACGTGATTACATAACCGAGTGTCGTAGTTGAGTGGTTTAATCACTTGACTTGAAATGCCAAATTCATGGGTTCAAGCCCTGGCAGAACACTAATGTCCTTGATCAAAGTCATTTCCTCTACATTGCTCCTCTCCACCCAGGTGTTAATTGGGTACCTGGTAGGATGCGCACATCATTGTGGTTAAATTATGTGGAAGCCCATAAAAAGGCGATGAGCTGGAATGCTTCCCAGGGAGTGGAGAATGTGCACTATAACATGCAGAATAGTTCCGGTAAGTGAATTCAGTGACCGGGGTAATATATTTTTTTTTAGTACTAATATTTAGCCCTCTACAGGCTACTTTTTTGGATAAAGTAAAAATAACAAAGAAATAATCATAAAGTGACATATGTTTGACTCACTTGGTTACAAGATGATGCTCTCACTTTTGGTCACTTTTGTCAGTTGATGGTAAAAGGCTATATAAGAAACCGGTATTTTTATTACCATTTTGATCACTATTAGCGAGTCATTTTCCCAGTTTGCTAATTTACCCTTTAAACTTACTTCTTCTTGCAGCCTGACATTATCGATGCTTTTCCTCATGTCTTTAGCCCTGCCTCCTTCTTTCTTCAGGACTCGTCTGCTCTCCACCTCTACACTGGGAAACTCCTGAAAGATAAGAAAATCATTTTTATAAAAGCTTAGCATTCAAACAACAAATCGAAGTGAATATGAAATAATTTCTATTATTTTATCCCCATCCACTACCCTGTGGCAGCCCTTCACTGTTTATGTACTATATTTCTTGTTCAAGGTACGTACTACCTAACATTTGCAAAAGAAAATGAAAAATAAAAGGTCAAAATGCATATAAATCTACATGTTCTCTTAAAGGGATCGTTTAACAGTGTTAAATCTGAGATACACGGCCCTATATGTTATTAGTGTCTGTGATATGGTGTAATAATGAAGCCCTAAAAAAATTGCGCTTCAAAATGATCAAGAAGTGCCTCAAAAAGTAAAAATCTTTGATTGACCGGTTTTACCATACTCGTTTTCCCTAATAGACTATAGTGTTATGAAAACCATCAGGCGAATGGTTTTCAAAATTTGTAATTCCAATCATAAATATCTTGATAATCAGACAGGCGATCAGCTTGTAAAAGTCATGGGGTTCCTGACTGACCTAAAGGTTTATGATTATCATTGCATCATGAGCTAAATCCAGAATTTTGTTTCAGAATCTGAGACAAAGTTACCGGATCCCTTTAATGCTTGATGCCTGATAAAGACAAGAATGGACATTTCAAGAAAAGCATTATTAATATTTAGTGGGTTAAAACACATAATTTGCTTCTTTATATTCTTGCCTTTATTTTCATTTTTGTATTCCTCTTACACTCATATTGTTTCAATCTTTTTTTCCTTCCTACATGGATTTTATTTACAATACACTTAGTTTATTTTGTATCATGCCCCCCCCCCACCATCAAGAAAAAAATTAAACTGACAGCTATTTCCCATTTTAGTAGCTATAATGATTAGCTGCTAACATGTGACCTAACTTGACATACCAGTACAATCAAGTTGACTTCAACATTGGTCAGTTAACTGACCCCCAAAAGATGAATTTTAGTTCATGCAATATTCAATCTTTTTTCCCCTATTGAAGGCCATTTATCAACTGTTAAAGTCATTTACCTGTTTGTAATCATGAGTGATGCGGTTCTCCCTGGGAGTTGGTTCCTGTTCTTTGACGCTAGGCCAGGGCTCACTCTTGGCGATTCGGGGCTTAACCTTGGCCTTCTCACCGCTGGGCTTGTGGGGTTTCTTGCCCTCGGCCCATGCCCCATCTTTCTTCTCCTCCTTTAAAGAAGCAAGCATAATAATAATAATAATAATAGTGTAAAGTTATAGAGCGCACACACCGTCCAGGGACGCTCATGGCGCTAGCTCAGCAGTTCTCTTTAGTACAAGTAAAGTTAATGTTTATTTGATAATAGAGATATACCGTCAGAAACTCAAAAACAATTTTTTTTTTTTAATTCTTTTTAATGAGCTTTTGTATGTACAGTGAAACCTGCATATTTAGAGACTGCTGAAGGGAGACAAAATATGTAGTCTTTAAAAGCATGTGATCTTTCTGTACCAGTTACTTTAGTACAGGGGAAACAGAAAATGCAATCCTTGTAGACAGGTGGTCTTTCTATACAGGTAGTGGCTACTGCAAGTTTCAATGTATGAAAGGGGAAGCCTTGACCTTTTCATGCAACTACATTTCACTGAGCTACCTAAGCAAGCTGTTTAAATTTTCATCAGACCGGTTTACTAACATATTCAAATTCTATGCATACTTAATAAACAAAGGTTGTTCATGACAGCCTGAAAGCTTGCTTGAGACTTGCCCGACATAGCAACAAGTAATGAGTGCAGGATGGATTCCATGTATTGTAGTTCATTCATTAATAACAGGTTAATGGATTAATTCATCACTAGGTCCCCAGGAAAGAAAGATATATAAATTTGAATGTTAGTAAACCGGTCTATTGCTTCACAGATGGATTGCATCGCAAGTGGTGGGCTAAAGCCTGACTGGCTCTTCCTGTTACTGTCTTTGGGCTACTTACTGGGGGCGAGCCCTGCTCCCTCTGCTTGAGTTTCCTCATGATGGTGGTACCCGGGGCCACGTTAGAAGACTTCTCCTGCACGGCTTTCTCCTTGCGAGCCACCTCCTCGGCAGAGGGTGCTTGGGTGAATGGATGCTCCGTCAGGGAATCCGAAACTACCAATGACAAAACAGAAGGCACAAAAGGTAATTTAAAGGGGAGGTCAACCCTAATATTAAGGTTTGCTCTGAACTATACCAAAAAAAAATCAGAAATTTCTATTTTCTCTTAAAGAAACTTTTCAAATTGGAGAGGACCTGGAAAGACACGTGACAGCGTTGCCAATTCGTGTTTCACTGATGACAACTTCAAACATTCATAAACTTTCCTATTTTTAATCAGATTTTACTCAAACTTGCACTGACATGTTCCTCTCATTTTTCTGTTGCTATTAAAACCCAACTTAATATCGGTGTGGACTTCCCCTTTAACCAATACTCCAGTGAATATTTGCTCCAAGATTCCTTTCGTCAAAGATATAGCATTAGGGTTGTGATGTGGTTCAATGGTACGTTTAGGATGAGGGATAAAGGCTAGGTATGGTGAGAGGTCAAGGTTTCAATTTAGGAATGTGGTAAGGGTCAGAAATTGGACCTTGAAGGGGTTACCAGAGCATGTAAGTACAATCACAGTATATCATTAGAGTGGAGAGAAGAGAGAAGAGAGAGAGAGAGAGAGAGAGAGAGAGAGAGAGAGAGAGAGAGAGAGAGGGGGAGAAAAGAAAGTGGGGAGAGAGGGGAAACAAAAGAGAAAGATGAGAGTGGGAGACAACATGGCAATGGAGGGGAGAGAGTGAAGAGGGAGTGGGAAGGGAGGAGAGAAAGATATTGTGACAAAAAAAAAAAGAGAGAGCAAAGTAAGGATGGATAAAATAAAACAGAAAAGAGAGAATGAGAAAGAATAGAGGATGGGTAAGGCAGAAAAGAGAAGGACCAGTTCAGATTTTAGGGCAATATCATCTCACCTTTGACCCCTCCATTCACAAAGGGATGATAGAGAAGAGCTGGCCATGTCAGGCGATGCTTGGCACTCTTTGTCAACAAGCCCTGCAGGAAATCCTATGTTACAAACAACAAACAAATTTAATAGCATTAAAGGTACTATGTCCCATTTGTAGGCCAACAAAATGAAAAGGGTATATTCCAACAGCATTTGAAAGATAATACTAATTTAGAACTTCCCTAAAAAAAAAGAGCTTGAAAATGTCTTTAAGTGGGAAATAACGACAATTAGTTGTCAAATCGACTTTAGTGATTGCAATCCGTTTAGTAATAGTCTGATTTTCAGACCGTTGTACTGAATGGTCGTACGTTTTGTCCTGCGCAAAGATTCAATCAGCTTAATTTTGGCCATTACAAGAAGAGGGTTATTGATGTAGACAAATGCCCATGTACCCTTTTCAGCTCATTTTCTGTATGTTATTACCAAAGACAAAAAGCAGTCAGTCAGTCACTCAATAGTGTCTGACAGTGAAGTCTAGAAAGTAAACGGATTTCCTTTTATAATTTGAATATTAGGACACTGCTAACAATTAAATTTCACAGATAGGACATACGTGACATATTTATAATTCCTGCAAAGTTCTACAGAATTTGATGTTGGCTGCAAATGGGACATAGTACCTTTAAAGGGCAACTATACTTTAATACAACCAGACTACAACTGAATTTTGAAAGTCATTAAACAGGATTATATCATCTGTTTGGAGCCGTAACAGCATAGGCTCTGTGTCAAACATATGCTGTAATGTCCTTGTGGCTCCAAGGAAACTACATCTGAAATTATTACAATTTAAACTATTTCTAATAGAGGTCCAGAATTAAAAGTAATATCAAAATTGTTAAACATACGTGATATTGTAACAAATACATTAAAACTGTAATAATTAAAAAAAGACATTGAATTCATGTTTTTTTATACTATCATAATGAACTATGATGCCGTCATGTGTCTTCTAAGATCTTACCTTGAATTCTGGTTCCATGTTCTTGGGCCATTTGACTGGATCCTGTAGCCAAAAAATAATGAGCAACATTAACCTGACCTGTGTCATCAATCAGCTTACGGCGATATAAATCTCTGTAATACCATCATTACATTTTTGTTTTTACAAGATACAAGTAGGTGCACTAACCATCATAACACATAACACAATTTAGGTTTAAATAATGTCAATATTTATTTTACTTGTCTGCTAAGAAAGAAAGAACATGCTTTTAGATTAGCAACCAGGAGACCTATGGTGTGAAGTCCTATATGAGGGACTTGGTCAATGAGGATTACATCATTACACCTTTTTAAAAAGGCACTAGCATGTTGACTTCTTTTCAAGCCTGTCACTGTCGGGTTACATAACTTCTGCTTCACTACTGAAGCCATCATGCCTCGAATCTTAAAGATGTTATGACTTTATGCTCTGGCAAAGAGAGCTCCACTGTAAATTTCCTGCACTAAAGAAATAAATAAAACTGGAACACTAGGCACTGTACCTACCATGCGCCCTTACCCTAAACTTCACCTAAAGGCTCTTCTTGGCTCTGGAGCAAATTTCAAGTCACCATCTAAAAATGAAAATGATAATGCCTGGCAAACAGCCAGTGAGCCTCACCTTAATTATAAGACTAACAAGCTGGAATATACTATTGGTGTAGAATGGGGGTGTTCCCACGAACAGCTCATACAGGATGCATCCAAGGGACCAGAGGTCGGCCGTGTGATCGTAGGGTTTCTCCTCCACCAGTTCTGGTGCCATGTACAGAGGGGTGCCCTGTCATATGAGAGTTATATTTCCAATAAATATTCCATTCAACGAATCAAATTCTTGACTGTATTACACAAATGGATATATCTTTGTAGTAAGTTTTCATCTGTCCAAGCATGTTTAGTAATATTTTGTATTTAATAATCATAACATACATTTAATCTACCCCCAAAACAAGAGGTCAACTCATGAAGAATAACACACATTTTGTGGTAATAATAATAATAATATTCAGCTTTTATATAGCGCTTAATACATCTCGGACGTCTCTAAGCGCTTTACAGATATATTACCCCGGTTATTGGATTCAGTGCTTGCCCGCACACACTGTGTGCACAATCTCCACTCCCTGGGAGCATTCCAGCCAGGCGTTACTTGACGCTCAAAAACTGTTTGACTAACAATGACGGTCGCATCCTACCGGGTACCCATTTAACACCTGGGTGGAGAGTAGCAAGTGTAGGTTAATATCTTGCCAAAGGATATTAGTGCTGTGTCGGGATTCGAACCCTCGACCTTCGCATTTCCAGTCAAGCGCCTTAAACCACTCGACCACGACACTCCCACATACAGTTTAATAGCTTTTGATTCAGAGCCCTATACCAGATGCATGAAGAGTAAGAGGGATTTTCAAACACCGGATCCGTCAAGTGCGGATGTGTTATGTGTTATTCTACAGTGTTTGATGCTAGGGATTTTCCAAAGGAAAATACACACTAAAAATCCCTAACTTGGCAACATGTCAACAAGTTAAACATCATTGTTTTTTTTTTGTTTTTTTTTCCATACTTGGCATATAAATTTTTTGAATACATTTTTTCATATACCATAAAAATTACTTTTTCTTCGTAAAGTGTAGCAATATAAGTAAATCAAAACTATTGTCAATAAGAAAAGCTGATCAGTTTAGCCTTATAAATTCCTGTTCTGAATAAATTTAAATATCATTTCATCCTGACACACACACCTGCAAACCTTCCCAAATTATAATTTGGAATTTTGCAAGGCAAAATCAGAATATAGTGTACTTTGTATGCTTTTTACACAGCTGTATTCAGAAAACTAGAGGAAACTAAAGTTCGAAAAATTGATTTGAAGGCCAAAGAAAGGAATCGTTCCTTCAAAATATTAAATAGGAATTTTAAAGTGACTCGGTAACATTGCCTCAGATTCTGAAACAAAATCCTTGATTTAGCTCATGCTGCAATCATAATTATTAACCTTTAGGTCAGTCAGGAATCCAATGACTTTTACAAGCCGATCGCCTGTCTGATTATCAAGATATTTATGATTGGAAATCAAAATTCATTTTTTGTGTTTCTTTTATAACACTACAGTCTATTGGGAAAATGAGTATGATAAAACCGGTCACTCAAAGATTTTTACTTTTTTGAGGCACTTCATGATCATTTTGAAGCGCAATTTTTGTAGGGCTTCAATATTACACCATATCACAGACACTGATAACACGTAGGGCAATGCATCTCAGAGTTAACATTGTTAAATGATGCCTTTAAATAGGAATGTTAGGCAGTTATGCTGACACTTTACAGACCTTGATTGAAGTCAGGACAAGGGTGTTGACACTCATGGCCCTGGCAAAGCCAAAGTCGCAGAGCTTGACCACGCCCCTTGCCCAGAAGAATGTTCTGAGGTTTCATGTCTCTGTGCAGGATGCGGTGGGCGTGGAGGTAGTAGAGAGCCGAAAGAAGCTGGCAGGCAATCTCCTTCACCTGTAAGATACATAGAGGAAAAGTAGTATGCTCAATTTAAAAAAAAAAAAAAAAAGTGACAGGGTCTAAAAAAAATAAACAAGGGAAACGCTCTCGGCGGTCTTGCCTGCATTACACAATTCGATATGATGAAAAATTGAGGTAGGGACATTACTTATAGGCAGGGTGGCCCATTAGCAGGCCCCCTAAAATGAAATCCTCTGAATATAATCAGCATTTAGAAGTGAATATTGACTAAGAATCATCAGAAGAATTATTTACTATTGTTTATACCAAGATTGATAACTTTCATGACATATGAACAAATAACAAAAAATTGATTTATTAATTCTCATATTAAGTTGTGAAAAATATAATCCTAGTCTACTGACCTAAAATGACCTTTGACCTTGACTTTGTGACCTAAAATTTGTGTCATATGATTTGTGATACTTGATAACCCTTGGGTACAAGTTTCATGGAATAGGAATACATGTATTATTTCAAAATTACGATAAAAATTCAAAATCTTAACCTGATGCCACAACATAGTCTAAGTTTGCAGACCTGAAATGACATTTGACCTTGACTTTGTCACCTAAAAGACTAATCACATGATTGGTGATACTTGATAACCCCTATGTTCAAGTTTTACGGAATAGGAATGTATACTTTCAAAATTAGGATAAAAATTCAAAATCTTAAAATCTGAAGTCAGGACAAGGGTGTTGACACTCATGTTCCTGTTCCTGTAACCTGATGCCACAACATAGTCTAAGTTTGATGACCGGAAATGACCTTTGACCTTGACTTAGTGACCTGAAATTCTACTCACATGATTGGGGATACTTGATAACCCTACAGTCCAAGTTTCATTGAATAAGAACTTGTACTTTCAAAATTATATTAAAAATTCAAAAACTTAACCTTGGTTAAGTTTCGCCTATGTCTCGCTTTTTGCTACGCAGGCGAGACAAAAATGCAGCTATACATAACAGCTATAACAGTATCAATAAATTCAGATATTAAAGATACTACATGTATGACCCTTTTGCAGCCAACATCAAATTCTGTAGAACTTTGCAGGAATTATGAATATGTCATGTATGTCCTATCTGAGAAATTTAAACATTAGCAGTGTCCTAGTATTCAAATTATGCAAGGAAACCCGTTTACTTTCTAGACTTCACTGTCAGACACTATTGAGTGACTGACTGACATTCTTTTTTCTTTGGTAATAACATACATAAAATGAGCTGTAACAGGTACATGAGCATTTGTCTACATCAATAACCCACTACTTGTAATGGCCCAAATTAAGCTGATTGAATCTTTGTGCAGCACAACACGTACGACCATTCGGTAAAAGGGTCTAAGAATTAAACTATTACTTGGGTGATTGCAATCACTTAAGTCGATTCGACAACAAATGGTCATTATTTTTGAGGGAAGTTCTAAATTAGTATTGTCTTTCAAATGCCGTTGGAATTTAACCTTTTCATTTTTTTTGGCCTGCAAATGGGACATACATTGTAGTACCTTTAAAGGCCTTCTAAGAGGCAGGGGGAGAAATCATCTCAATAAGATGCTTAAGACCATTGACTAGTGCTAGCGACACCAGAAAAAAGTTGAACAATCACATCAAGAGATTTTGTTTTCTTCATTTTTTTAACGAATCAAAAAAGCTACAATATATATTTATATATGTCACATGGGGCACATTTTAAAGCTTGTGCTTTAGCTCCTATGTACGGACATTGGCAATGCAGATGGATAGATGGGCATCACTGTACAATTATTTATAGCCTCTATGGTGATTTGAGGCCTGGGTTATTACCTGCTCCTCAGGCAGAGTGCCATCATCTTCCAGGATCTGGAATAACTCTCCCTCTGCATAGTCTGTTACTGCTACCACCTGAAAGATAGAAGAGAGAAAGAGCTATTTGTTCAAATATTTGTTAACATTTACAAACTTCATGAATGTTTCCAAGTCCCATTTCACATTTTGACATTGCAGTGCAATTAATTGAACTATTTATTAGGTGTTTTTGTTAATCTTTGAAAGTTGTAAGAAAAAATTGACCATGTTTTGTGATTGAAAAATTGAACATACCTGTACATGTAGATATTCAATAGCACTAATAGGGATAATAAAATCATAGCACAATACAAATAACTCTGAAATTACAGATTTCACCACAGAAAGCAGAGGAATTTGAGCAGAGCTGCCAACCTCCAGAACAGAAAATCAGTAATCACAAGGCTCAAAATCAGTAATTTGTGGAATAAATCAGTAATTTCCTATGTGGCGCTATGAATCTTTAAAAAAACGGCACGCCAACACTGCACGGATGCATGCGCGCATGATTATCTAAAAATTTTGGTGATTTTACTCACACAAAGTTGCTAAATATTGATTTTCAGGTCGTCACAACACATCAGTTTTCCATGAAAAATTGGCTTCTATTAAGAGAATACTCGATACTTTTCCCTCTTTCTCAGCAAGTGTTGGATGGGCGCCATACTGTACAGCACTCGCTCATATTTACGTTTTTTTTTTTTTTAATCCGTAATTTGAGACAGCATTCCGTACTGCCGTAATGATCGTTAATTTCCGTACCAATTACCAAGCAAACGGCACACATTGACCCAAACATCCAAAGACCTTTAAAACATGGCGAGGTGCTACTTTGAGCATTGTAGACTAATCATTGCCAATGCCAAGGGGGTGCTTCATGAAAGAAATGTTTTGTTGCTTCCTCACCTCTTTGTCAGTCTCAAACGTATCCAACATCTCGATGATGTTTGGATGGTGCATCTCTTTCATGATTTCAATCTCCTTGCGCAGACTGTCCAGTTCTTTGTCACTGCGACCGAGCTTGGGGATAAACTTCAAAGCAACAATCTGCAAGAATAGGAGAGGGAAAAAAAAGAAGTACAAAATTTAAGGTGACAGTTATGTGTGTTAAAATTTGTATTCAAATGAAAGGCAGTGCTGGTCAAAAGTGTTACCGTACTCGGTTTTAAACAATATTCAAATTATTGTTTTTTTAGCATCTTCGTTTATCTCTTTCTTTATAATCTTTTCCTACATGCTCACTTCTACACATATCCAACAAAAATAATAGAGTAATAATTAGAATTGCAGAATTCCAATCATCTTGATTGAGGTCTTGAATGGTCATATGAATAATACTGGTAGTATAAAAGTTGCAATGTATTTCTACACCTTGCAAATGAATAGACAGCCTTATCAGCTATTATTAGTCGCAAGACAATCATGTTTAACTGGTATGATGTTTCCAAGATTCTTGGCTAATCAGGTACACTGCGTCTACATTAGAGTGAATTCAGAAATGACTCTTTAGTTAATCCTATTGAATTTGCTTCCAAAATCTAGTCGTAGTCTGGTCAAAAGGTATGCAGCAGGGTATGTACAGCAGAGCAACTTACCTTGCCTGTGTATTTCCTCCTTCCCCTGTAGACTTTACCAAAAGATCCCTCTCCGATAAGCTCCAAGACATGGTAGTTGTCCATGATGTGTTCTCTAGTATTAGTCAGTTCTTGTCATCACTAGTATATCCAGGTTGGGTGGAATGGAAGTGCTGACTGCTAAAAGGGGTCAACAAGAAAACAACCACTATTTAAAGAACTACATTGTATGACGATAGATATTAATCCTAAATCTCATCTATAGTTTAACGATTTTGTGGTAATTACCAATTGGATTAATCTGTTCATTTTTCAATATTAACTTCTTTTGACCCCCCCCCCCCCTTAAATTTAAAAATTGTTGTTTTGCTTTGAAAGGTTTTTTTTTCCTAATTTATTTTTTATTTTTTTGGTGATCCATATGTTTTCTTTTAAAATTTCACTTAACCAAGGTGATTGAGATATGACGGAGGGAGCCATAAACTATGCACTTTGATTTTCAAAGGCTAAAGGTCCTGTATTTCAGGGAAATTTCTTTGTTTATCTTTGTTGCTTTACCGCACGTTGGATGTACGGACAGGTTATGTATCTGGACAGATAATGAAATTTAGATAGTTTATCATCCTATAATTTTCCAGTAATTCTTCTTGCTGTAAATAATGTTCCATGAATCTTGCAAAATTAGTGGCAAAGCACAATAGACTATTATATCTTTTTTTAAACAGTCAGTAAGTAGCAGTGCTCTTTATTTCTGATAAAATCCAACAGCTGCCAAAAGAGACAGCTTATTCTGAATCAAGCCAGCCCTTTTTTGTTACATAGACTCTATGATTGGGTTTCTGAAGTTTGCGGACATTTAAAAAAATTAGAAATGAATATTCGATCCGTGATTTCTAATTTTCTATACAAATTTATTTTGATTAATTAGTACCAAATGAATGTCCAAATTTTAGACTACAAATAGGAGCAACTAGAAAATTTATCGTCAAAAGAATTTCGGAAATATCGCGATCTCAAAATTTGATGTTGGAGCAGTATGCGCTACAACTGAAGAAAAGGTCATAAAAACAAACAAGTCCTTAATTTGTGTACAAGTGATTTATCCATCAAAAGAAAAGCGATCTACAGTGTATCAAAGGAACCTCAAACCTATCAAAGTCAGAACCTCATACAATCAGTTGGTATCACTTTTTACTCACTCATAGCCATAGGAGCAAATAGTATACTTTTTCAGTAGAAAAAAATGTTAGACACCCTTTATCGATTCTCAAAATTTTCAAACACCACTATAAAAAACTCTCCTGAATAAATTCAAAATCAGCACTTAGACTACATGTAAGTGATAATTGATGACACCTAGACTCTAGTAAATAACATTTAAATATAATCTATTCAACTCACTGATGTTGAAAAAAATACTTAAAAAATTTAAATTGGAAATATATTGTCAATCCTGGCAAAGAGTGGCTTCGTATTCATTGTGTGCATTTCTTCGTCGCCACAAGGACTGAATCTCACTCCCAGTGTAAACTCGATGTAGGTCTACGTACACAAATTCAGTCATAAAATTAAAAACTTGATGATCTTGATCCTTAGTCCTTAACTCCTTACCGTACATGTGCCGTACCAATACCATGTTTCACAGGCGTGAAACAGATCGTAGGTCTACATGAATGATGTATGCTTTGCTGGAGTGATTAATTATAGCCTATAGATCTATATTATATTTATACTTTTTATTATAGGGACCAAGTTTTTGAAATCTTGCCGATTTCTTGAGTCTGGTCTCTGGATATGAAATTGTAGTCTGTAGATCTAGATCTAGGCTACATCATTCATGAATTCTATGCTAATGGCTTTGCATTTGGACCAATACCGTTTAACTATTTATATGACCTCTCCTTTGGCATGTTTGGTTTAACTATTAGAGTTACAGAAGCCCTTATCACATCACTCTCACAACAATGCCATCGCTATCAGTGATATCACCATACACAAATCTCAATACATGGGGCAATATATACCACAGCATAAAGCACGGCCAGAACAGAAGCCGAAGAAAGTCCACATTTTCTCGATTCTCATCGACATCGTAAATAAATCTATGCGAAAAATCACAGATTAGAATTTATTCTCTTACCTAAGACCACAATATGTTGATTAAAATGTTACTCACATCTAATGTAAAATCCGATGCCGGGAAACGCGTAGACGTCTACTCTAAACGCTCCTCAATTTCCATGCCAACAAAACGCGCTCAAATTAGAGCTATAATAAATTAATATTATATTATTAATTGCTAGTTGTCGATCTCGATAGCATGCATGCAGTGTGAATATATATATGAGCTACATCCATTGGCATGGATAAAGGTGGAAGGATAGTACCCTCCCATCCATCCTAGCTGATCCTGACAACATTTTGAGATTTGGCCCCCGATTTCCCCCCCCCCCTTCCGTCCCCGATAATTTCGACATTAAGAAAAATTTGGGCAACCATCACCTACTCCTAGCATCATTCTTTTCCTTTATGGCATAGATTCTACAATTTAAATTTAAAAATTTGCCAAAAAAATCCTAGAAAAAATGCAAGGACACATTTTAAAAATTAAATTTAAATCTTTTTAAATTTTTTTTTATTATAAAAAAGATAAACAATTAAGATTTAAATTCAATTTTTAAGATGCGACCTTGGCATTTTTACTAGGATTTCTTTCGGCAAAGACAAGCCTATATAGGTGGAGTATTATGATTGGGGCCATGGTTTGCAATTAGGGGAGGTCTCGATCGGTTTAGGGTATATATATAAGCGTCAGTGGGTCCAGCTGTAGACATGCACTGCAGGCGTACTGATGGGGCTCCGCCCCCCCCCCATAAGATTCAAACGTGATTTATTTCTAATTCGAGACCAGTGATTTACAAATGTTGCTGAAATGACATGATTAGGGCCGGGGGGCGTCATTTTTTTCTGCGGCACAGATTGGGGCTTTTTTTTAAAAAGAGGTCTTGATTTAACCCTAACCCTAACCTAACCTAACCTAACCTAAACTTTCCCATAGGCTCAACACGCACCTAACCCCAATCTGTGCCGCAGAAAAAATAACGCGGCCGGGGGCAGACAAAAAAAACCCCGCATCACCGCCCACTCTTACATACAGCTATATACAGGCTCCGCTAAACGTTTTTCAAGTGGGTGTGCAAGGGGAGGCCAAAGTATTTACGATCAGGTAGAGCGTAGCGTAAATTGGCGTGGGGTCTAGGGGCAATTAAAGCCCCAGGGATGTGATGTGATGTGATGGTTATTTTTTACCTGACTGCTAAGAAAGCATAAATGCTTGTAAGTAAGCAACCAGACGGACGATGGCTTAAGGTCCTCTCCGAGGGACCTGGTAGTGAGGATTAATGCCTTACCAAAGGGCACTAGCGCATCGACTTGGTTTCGAACCCGGGTCACCGTATTACGAGACCACTGCTCTACCAACTGAGCTATCGCGCCTCCTCTCATTTGAGGCATTTTATAACGGTCAGATAAGCATTCAGGGGCCCGCCTTTTAGGCCCCCTGGTGGGGTCGAGGGGGCGGAGCCCCCGGAAGCTCAGGGGTTTTAGGCATTTAATTACGGTCAGATGAACATAATTTTAATACCTTATTATGACACTGGCAGGACACTAATTGGCGGGGGTGCAGGGGGCAGAGCCCCCAGAAGCTCAGTGGTTTAAGGCATTAAACTAGCATTAGATTAGCATGCAGGGGTCCGCCTATTATGCCCTAGGTGGGGTCCAGGGGGCAGAGCCACTGGAAGTTCAGGGGTTTTAGGCGTTTAATTACGGTCAGATGAGCATATATATATTTTAATACCTTATTTGTGACACTGGCATGTCACTAATTGGCGTGGGGTCCAGGGGGCAGAGCCCCCGGAAGCTCAAGGGTTTTAGGCATCAAATTACGGTCAGATGAGTATCCAGGGGCCCGCCTTATAGGGCCCTTGGTTGGGTCCAGGGGGCAGAGCCTCCGGAAGCTGATGGGTTTTAGGCGTTTGATTACGGTCAGATGAGCATAATTTGCCCCCGAGGCCCCTGAGCCCCATCGTTCCGCGGGCCCTGACACGTAGGCCTCTATAAATAAGCATATTTTCGCTGAAAAAAAGTATAATTTACTAAAAAGTGAGGAAAAATCTCGGAAAATTATGTCATTTCAGTAACATTTGTAAATCACCGGTATTGAATTAGAAATAAACCACGTTTGAATTTTATTGGGGGACAACATGCCCTCCCCCCATCAGTACGCCTTGTTGGCGGGAAAAATCGCAACTGATCTCCCCTACCTTTCTCCTTTCTCTTTTTTTTTATTTCCCTTTCTCTCCTCTTTCCCTTTCCCTTCCCTTCCTTCTCTCTCTCTCTTTTAGATTTGCTGGGGGGCAAGAGCCTTTCGGCCCCCCGATCCGTGTTGGCGGGAGACTGATCTCCCCTTCTTTTCACCCTTTTCTTTTCTTCTTCCTCTTTTTGGTTTCCTTTTAGCTCTCCTCTTTCCCTTTCCCTTCCTTCTCTCTTTTTTTTTGGCGGGGGCGGGAGGGGGAGGCAAGGGTCGTTTGCCCTCCCCTCCACTGGTCCACAACTTGTTGGCGGGAAAATTGCAACTGATATCCCCCTTCTTTTCTTTTTTTCTTCCTCTTTTTTCCCCCTTCCCTTTATCTCCTCATTTCCTTTTTTCTTTCCCTTTCCTTCCTTCTCTCTTATTTTTTTTATGGTGTGGGGGGAGGGGAGGCAACAGCCTGGGAAGCAAGGCTCCTTCTTCCCCCTTTCTTTTCTTCTTCCTCTTCTTTCTTTCCCTCAGTCTCTCCTCTTTCCCTTTCCCTCTTTTTTACGGGGGGATCCGCGCCTGGGTGGAAAAGATGCTTCCTCTCCTCCTCCCCACCCACCATTTTCTGTCCTTTTCCTTTTCCTTTTTTTAGCCGGGTTTGAACATTAAATTTTGAGCACCTCCATAAACCTGTGACGGCTCCTGGGTATAGGCCTATCATATGGGTCACTTGGACTATTGAGATTTAATAATAATAATAGCTAGTTCTTATAGCGCTTTTGAGGACCGAAGGCCCTCTCAAAGCGCTTTACAGATATATATAATTACCCCGGTCATCGGATTCAGGCTCAAGACCCGCACACAATGTATGCACATTCTCCACTCCCTGGGGAGCATTTTTTTGACAAGCGCACACTTGCTAATCTAAGCACAATAGCCTATCGGGTACCCCAGTTTAATACCTGGGTGGAGAGTGGCAAAATAATGTAGATCAATGTCTTGCCAAAGGACTTTAGTGCCGCGGTGGGACTTGAACCGCTGACCTTGTGACCCACAGTCCGGTGACATATCCACTCGACCACGACATCACCTGTTAACAATCTTATATTGACAATCTTAATTATTTCGAACAGACTATGAACTCAGAATAAGATAAAGTAAACAAATGGTTTTTAGCCAATAAATTAGTACTATAAAAAAAATTATGTTAAAAAAAACTTATTTTATGGTATTTGGAAATAAAAATATTGATGATAATCATACTTATACATGCACAATCCACCGATTGAACTTCGAGTCAAAACTATTAAATTTTGGGGAATTTTTATTGACGAAGATATGAAATTTTATCTAATATCCAGAAGCATCGGAGCTATAAACAGATTGAGTGATACTGTACCTAAATATGTTTTATTGATGTTATACAATACAATTATTTGACCTCATTTGAACTATGGTAACATTATATGGGGATCGTGCAATACATTTCTTCCATAGATAGATTATTAAAACAAAAAAGGAGTCGTCAGAGTAATATTACGCTCACATAGTATGCCTATTTTTAGAAGTTTAAAGTCTTACCAATTTATGAATTGTATGTTTATAATGTAGGAATATTCATGTTTTTATTTCATAAGAAATTATTACCAAAATCATTTAATTTCTTACTTCAACGTAATTTTGCCTTATATAATTATTATAACACTCGTGTTAATTTGATGACCGTGTTGCTTATGGTATAACACTTCCTTCTCACGTAGTATTATTCGGTGTAGAGGTCCCATATCATGGAATTAATTATTGAATTACCAACATTCAAGATTTTTTACGTGCATATAAGAACAGACTAAAAGAATATAAGCCTATAATGAGTAATGATTTTAATAGATAGTGAATGCAATAACTGTGTTATTGGAAAGGGTGTTGGGGTAGATTGTGTTCTAATAAAAGAAAAACTCATAATTTCAATTCTGTATAATAATATGTTGAGAAATATGAAACTCTTTTTTTTAAAGTATTCAGTCTTAATCTGAAAAAAGCAATGCTTGTTCTAGTTTTGGGGATGAAATAATATTATTGTGTAGTGCGGTAATATTTTCCTATTATGTGATTGTAATATATTTATTTTAGTCCTATACATAGCGAAATAACGAACAATTAATTATGTTGTATTTATGTTCGTTTATCAAATGACAAAAAAGCTTTGTTATAATTATGTTGCAGTTTTGTATAAACTATGATATGTACGAAAAAGAATTGGAGTTTTGAGAAATAAAATCAATGAATACAAAAATACAATTATTTTCAGTTTTCAATTTCACAGAAATTCACATTTGTCATAACAGAAATAAAATTGCTGTAATCAACCGGATTTCGACAACTTTCACTGATCCTCATTTTCATCTCGTCTGTAACCTTTTCAGTCTTTCTCTTTTCTCTCTCTCTCTCTCTCTCTCTCTCTTTCTCTTCCCCTATATCTCTCTCTGTGTCTCTCTTCCGCTTTCTTTCTGTAATTCTTTCTTTCAATTTCTTTCTTTTTATAAGTCAAAATCTTAAGTAGCCCTGACGATTTACATTGTCATTTCTTGAAGAATCGATTTATAAAAATAATCCTCAAATTATGTTCTTACTCTCGAGCAAAAATCACACTTCAAAAGGCAGGATAAAAAAAAGGAGTGAGAGACATAATCAAACTCACTCTGTGATCATAACGTACAACAAAAGGACTATATTAATTTCTTGTAGTTCTTGGGGGGCCAGATAGGGCTTTTTCACTGATGCCGGTCCATTATTTTGGAACAAACTGCCACAATCTATTCGTATTCTGTCATCTGTCAATGGATTTAAAAGCGCACTCAAGACAGTCTTGTTCAATGTCGCATATACTGTAAAGTTGTCGCACACTGCTATGGTTTCATGCACAATGTTTTGTTATTATTTTTTTGTGTTCATGTTTAATGTTTGTACTTTGTACTCATATTCATGTTTATGTGACTAGTTCTACTCGATTTTCTACTGCGCCATGAGCATTACTATTGCGATGGATACCGGCGCATTATAAGTGTTCTGTGTTCATATTATTATTATTATTGCTATGAGTCTTATAAGTCCTAAACTTTTCTAGCAAAAACGTTGGGGTCCCATATTAAGGATGACTTTCTCACAAAGCATAATTTCTTACTTGTATAATGTAACATGCTTGCAGTGATATATTTTATCAGTCAAGTTGTTTTGTTGTGATTGATGAATGATTAGATCATTACTTTTGCCACGTTCTTTCTTTGAGCGTATTTCAAAGGGTAACAAAAAATGCTGCCAAAATATTTCTTTCAAAATATTTCTTTCAAAATATACCGACTACTATATACCCTCTTCAATGTATAACTAGTCTATAAACGCAGACTCCATTAGAAATGTAACAAACTCAATTAAGCATGATAGCTTCGCCTGGAGCCTAGTCTACTTTAGTCAATATTTGGCTGTCTGAAGTAATGGCACAGATGCATTTCACAGTCTTACTGTGCAACATTTTTGTTAGATATTACGAAATTATGTATGGTTTGATTTCATTCGTGCCTGCAAACTAATACAAGGCGCTTGTCTTCAGCCACTCAGTACAACAGATAATCACTGCGCTTAGGCTATTGTTTCAAACGTTTTAGGCCCCTACTTTGATTCGTCAGTTTTAATACAGCCGTTTGGTTTACAACTAGTTTGTCTACTACTCATTTAGTCTATTCCCATACGGTCTACACCCAGTCAGTGTACTATCCACATGGTCCAATAAGCATTTCGTCTATTATCATTTGGACCAAAGAGATATCTCTTTGTTTGGACTAATGACCAGTCGGGCTAATAGTCTTTAGTTCTATCACTCATTTGGTCTAATTTCCAGTCGGTCTAAGTCCCAGTTTGTCTAATACCCATTTTGTCTACTATCCATGTGGTCTAATAAACATTTAATCATAAACAATAATAATCATCAAATTATTATGATACATTATGGATGGTAGACGAAATGGGCATCATTTCATTGTAATAAAGTGTCAAAATTTTGCTTGGTCACTGTTGGCTCGCAATAGGCACCATAAAGTTTTTATAATGGCAAGCTACGTCAGCCGCCTATGATAAATAGTCAGGTTACAGCATAAACTACATAGGCCTACAATTCAAATTGAACTTATTATTTTAAATTATTATATTCGGCCTATTATTCCAACAAACAAACAAACAAACAAAATCGGGAAATTGAAAGGACGCAACCTTATCAATTTATAGACCCCCACTCATTACTCCTCCAAAAGAGACATTCATTTCGAAATTCTATATAAATAATAATAATAATAATAACTCTTATTCTCAATGCTATATGTATAACCGGAGGTGGCCCTCCGGGGCAGTAGGGGACACAGTGCCCTCACTTTTTCAAGTACCCCATAAGTGCCCCTTTTTACATAGGAAAAGTGCCCCTTTAACTTTGTAAGATGTGCCCCTTTTTACATAGGAAAGGTGCCCATTTTACTTTGACAAGTGCCCTTATTAATTTGTAAAAGTGCCCCTTCCCCTTTTCACCTCTGATAAGTGCCCCTTTTATTTTGACACGTGCCCGTTTACCTTCGACAAATTCCCTTTTTCCTTTGCAATAAGTGTCCATTTTTGTATCTCTAATAATTATGTGCCTTTTTAGGTACGAGAAATGCCCCTTCACCTCTGATAATTGCCCTATTCAAATCTGAGAGGTGCCCCTTTTACTTTGAAAAGTGCCCCTTTTCCTTTGTAAGAAGTGCCCCTTTCCCTTTTTTTAAACTACCCCTTTTTGACTCGGATAAGCGCACCTTATATTTTCACATGTGCCCCTTTTCCTTTCTAATAAGTGCCCCTTTTCCTAATGATAAGTGCCCCTTTTCATCTCTGGTAAATGACCCTTTTCAGGTACGAAAAGTTATTCCTTTTCACTTCAGATAAGTGCCCCCTTCACCTCCGATAATCATCTCTTTTCATCTCTTATGAGTGTCCTTTTTCACCTCTAAACTCCCCCTTTTATTTTGAGACGTGCCCCTTTTCCTTTCTAATAAATGCTCTTTTTCCTTTCTGATAAGTGCCCCGTTTATTTTAACATGTGCCTCTTTTTCTTTTTAATAAGAGTCACTTCCCCCTTTTAAATAAAAGCCCCCTTTCACCTCCGATAAATGCCCCTATTAAAATCTGACCGATGCCCCTTTTCTTTCAACCAATGCACATTTTCCTTTATTATAAGTGCCCCTTTTCACATCTGGTCAGTGCCCCTTTTCTGGTGCGATAAGTGCCCCTTTTCACCTCTGATAATTTCCTTTTAACAATGATACGTGCCCCTTTTCCTTTCTAATAAGGGACCTATCCCCTTTTCATAAATGCCCCTTTTCACCTCTTATAAATGCCCCTAACAAAATCTGATGGTTGCCCCTTTTCCGTCGACAAATGCCCTTTTTCCATTATCATAAGGGCCTTTTTCATCCCTGGTGGGTGCCTCTTTTTGTAGGTGTAAGAAGTGCCCCATTTTCAACTCTGATAATTACCCTTTGTACTTTGGCACGTGCTCCTTTTTTTTCTAATAAGTGTCTTATCCCTTTCGATAACTTTTCCTCTCATCATTAAACGCGCCCCTAATTTCAAGCGACTAAGAGCAATTTCCCCCAAAGCTCGGTCTCTACGCTCGCTCCCATTTATAGATGATATAATTATGTTATCAAAGGTCTTTTCAATCTTCCGTTTTTAGAATGTGCTTATAACCTGGCAGGACTGGGTTTTTTTCCTCTTGGATGTAATTTTTCGCACTGCGACCTCACAAATCTTAAAGAATTTCCACACTCGCTTCGCTCGTTCGCAAATGAATTTTCAGACCATCACACCCAACTGCAAAGTATGATGCTATTATTAAGCAATATCTTGTATGGTGTATAAAGAGAAACAAATATTGAAATCATCCCTGATAATGTAATCACAATGTAAGGATATAATTATACTCCAAAAAAGTGTTTAAAAATTGTATTTATTTGCGTTTGAGATTTCCCTTTGTGGGAGCCTTTTTTCTCTCCAGAAAGTGACCTTTTTTGTCGCTGCCCCACCCCCCACTGTGGAAGTCACTCCACCGCCCCTGTATATAACGTTAAAATTTAGAGAGGAATAAAGTTTGTTTTTGACTTCTATTCTATAACATGGAAAAGTAGGTATAACCCGTCAAATCGTCTTCTATTATTCTATAGTTCCCTTCAAATTTTCTTGTTGTGAATGATATAGATTTAAATATCCTATTAAAAAAAAAATTAAGATAAGAATGACAAAAATAACAAGAGGCAGTAATATTTTGATAGTATACAAATTTATTTAATAAATGATGAAAAATTGAAAATATACGTCAGCACGAAATAGGGTTTCCGACAAAAACTAGCTATAAAGTCTTAGCTGGCTGCTCTATCGCGTGGCCGATAGCTCGCTAGCGCTATAGCTAGCGCGCGCTAGCTAGCTAGCTAGCTTAGTTCATATCATGAGAAAATTTCGATCAGCGTAGACCGAAACTGTCTAGCAAGTTAATCCAACAATTGTCGTCGAAATACCATCAGATTCTCCCGGATCTGTCCGTACTTTACAGCAATTTCGGGTAGCTTGATTTAGTATCCTGGATTAATTCGACTGAAAATCGTTATAATGGCGTCATCTTTATCAAGCAGGCTATCTGTTCGGAGGAATACAGACAGCCTCGAAACGGAGCGACAAAATTTCCTTAAGCGGCAGGTGAGTACTCTCTTCCCCCGACGTTCCGGGGGCAGGTGCTCGTACAAAACTGATCACATTCTCCGCACTGTCTTGATTAGGCGGACAAAGTCAAAGTGGTCTAAAAACTTTAATAGATATAGTCAGACTACACTTTCAGTGTTTCTTAGGGTGCGTTCAAGCGATTTTTTGAAGCTAGAATCACAAACATGAATCACAAATCAAAACGTCGTTAAAAAATACAGTTAATATTTAACTGAGCCACTCTGACAGTCTGACTCTGAAGTCTGAGGGAGAGCGTTCAAGCGATTTTTCATCAATGCTGATTCTCGCTCATTTCAAGCCCAGCCACTGCTCATCTGCCTATTAATATCATTAATAAGTTACAGTTAATTTAGTTAAGACAATTGAATGAAGGACTATCATATTTTTATTTTACTTGTCAGTTGTCTGTTCACTACTTTGTCTGGATCAATTCCAAATAAAAGTTGGGATTAGGGCAGCAATTCACAAAACCGTCATAAGTACAAGTTCAGTGACATCTCATTGGAACACATGTTAATTACATTACAGTTACATCACTTACATGCATTTCAATGGGAAGTCAGTGAACTTGTACTTATGACAGTTTTGTAACATGCTGCCCTGTTAAAAAAAAAATGATTGCTTAGATTTCTTTACTCTTGTTACTTAAATTATTTTATCATCTTGCTGCAATCGATCATGCTTAGTTGTGAATCTTTCATCCTCATCTTAGTTGTCTGACATGCCCAAGTCTCTCAGACTTTTCAAGTAAAGACACTTCGCATGTGCAAAATAAAGTCACTGATTTCCCATCGATAACAGACTGCAAACCTAGGCCTAGCTAACCCTGAAGAAGTGACCGAAGATTACATCATTACAGGATCTACCTCTCCTCGTCACAATGATGACGATGAGTTTGACATTGTCCAGATGTTGACTCGATATTCAAAAAAATAATCTTGTACATTTCTTGGCCCGAATGCATAGTTTTAAGTTGACAAAATAAGTATCGTAGAAAATAATCTCTAAAATATCAACCAAACTTGAAATAGTGAAACATCCCGAGATTTCTGACTTTCTGCCTTCAAAAACTTAACAGAAGGATTCAATGATTGATTGACTGATGCAATATCTTGTTATAAAGATATTTTAGCGAAGAAATAAGAATTGATTTGCCACCTAATTTTTGATGACTCCACGCCCAATGCAAAGCTTCAGAGAAATAACTGTACCAGTATTTATTTCAACAAGATTAATCTTTTTAATGAAACAATTTTAATAAAGGGGGAAGGGAATTCCAGCCAAACATGAGGCTGTGTAACAAACCGGGGTTGATTTTCTCCACAAAAAGAAGTGGCAAATCCTGGATTAGACCTGCCCTTGAAGTTAGATCTGGAAGCTCGACAGCTGGAGACGGCTTTCTTCCAGAAGCTTTGGTATTCAAGGTACTATAATTGTTGGGAACCAAGAGGTCCAAGATCCAAAGAGTACTGAGAACCTTCTTAGTTTGTTTCAAGATGGGAATTTTATCATATTTTTATTTTGACCGCCGTTATTAAGTGAAAAGTGAACCAAGAATTATTTTTCCTTCTCTAGTACAGAATCAGATGTCTACTGTCTGCTTTGAGAGAAGAATCTTTGAATTTATTTAATGCAGAAAATGAAATCTAAACAAGGAAAACCATATCTACAATACATGATACTCATACTTTTCTGTCAATGGCTGGTAGAAGATGGCACCATACAAAAATTAAACATCTTTGTGGTTAAAAATGTTTTCAGATTTGTTTGTGTTTTACAATGTTCATTTTCTATTTTTTCTTTTTTCTAAGAAATGGATTTGAATGACGAATTCACACTTACGCTTGAAATTTGCATTTTGCTTGTACATGTACTGTACACTGTACATGGAATTCAACTTCAAATTAAAGAAAGAAATTTGTGAGTCTCATGTGATTAATAAATGAATGCTCTCTAAATGCCCCCCCCCCCTCCTTTAAGTTTCATTGCCATTGCCTATTTATGAATTCACACAGCTTCAGAACTGCCTACATTATGTGACATAATTAAAAAAAAGTGCGTTTGGAAATGTGGTTTGGACAAAACTAGGCTTTTGATATCTTGTGAATACCGAATATACGGTATATACATCCAAAATCCAACCAACAATATTATAAGTAACACTTGTCACTTGTGGCTCCTTACTTGTATTTGTAACACCTACTTGTAGAAGTGGGTCTGAACTAGTTTGGTGTAGACTAGCATACACGTAGGTACGCGTACATGAATGCCCGAGTCGAGGACTGCCGTGCTAATAAAACTTTAATTGCTCAAGCCAAATATTTAGACCTATCTCACATGTATAGGTTTCAAATCAACAACTTATTGTAACCAAAGTCCTTTGGAGATGCATAGAGATGTTATATCATAATGTGATGCACTAGATACAAGAACAACATGTTATCAAATTATATTCCTGATTCTGGCTTCAAGATGCCTATGGAAGCACCCTAATATAATACACTCTAGTGGGAATTTTTGTTTGCAAAAGATTTCCTTGAAGATAGGCTAATTGACCTGGCCAGTAGACAAGGGAAGGAAGGAGGGGAAGTGAGTGAATGTCAACGCACCTAAAATACATGTAGTTGAGGGATGTGAAAGAGAGAAAGAGAGAGAGAGAGAGAGAGAGAGAGAGAGAGAGGGGGAGGGGGATGGGAACACATTTCCTTATAAATCTCTATATCTTTGAGTTTGAGTGTAGTCAATTAAGTTCATCATGGACTACTTTCCCTGCAATTTATCTTGCTAGATTGTACTTTACGTCTATAGGCCAAAGATTTGCACAGGAAGTGCATGTACAACAAGGAAAGCACATGCAGTACATAAAACAAAATTTATGAGAGTGGTTTGCAATTTAGCTGGAAACCTCGAAAAGAGGGTTGATAAAAAAAGATATTTGAAGAAAAAAAAACAATAAAATTAATAAAAATTGCCTGCAAGAAAGAAGCACTTTTACTAAATCAAAATCCACGAAGAGCTCTCATAAGTCTGTCATCTCTCTCTATTCTCACGAAATGTATGGACTTTATAGATATGTACTGGGTCACATTTGCATTATTTTTTTACCCTGGCACAGCTTTTCAAGCAGAAATCTGAATAATAATTATGTCAAGTAAGTGTACCGGTAAATATACATGTATATTATACTTACTTTTTCAGTAACATCAGTTTTCAGCTACAAATGTACAGTATAGAGTTAGAAAAAGTTTGGCTCTGAAATGTTGACTGTATCTCTCAGCCCCATTTATGTGAGTAAAGCTTCAAACGGTTGATATCTGATCTGGATTTGTTTGGAATTAACGAGCTTCCACTGTTTTTGTTTGTAGAAACCACCCACAGACTAGTTTATGTAGCAAAGCAAGTTGGCATTAAAATGTGATTACGACCCAATGTTGATGCCAAGATACCAAATGCCTAATTATCCGGAAGTTATTTATGGGTACATTCACTACACTGTTTGTATAAGTTCTTAAATACTGAAGAGCTTATTTATTTCTTAGAAATAATCTTTTTGCTTGGAACTTCACAATGTATGATTTTTCTTGCAGTTTAAGACAGAAAGGTACAAATCCTTCACTCTCATATTTTTACTAAAAAAAATTAATTATTGAAAAATATGTAAAGCCAAAGGTACAATGTAATTGTTGACTGAATCAATTATTCAGTCCTTAAATATTTGCATCCCAGCTAAACAAAGGTGCAGAACTAATCTCCGGCGTGCTTGTACTTTGACCATTGCGTACCGTAATTAAACCTATACTGTACATGTATGGGAGGACACTTGAATTCTCAATACACCGGTAGTAGTATTTGACACCAGCTATAAATCTTGGCTGGAAGCTGTACGTTCATTGTACACTGTAGAATCCTGTACCAGATTTGATCTGCATGGACTTTTAAAATCTCTGCTGGTAGTTAGTTTAAGCTGTACATATCCTGTTCTGATCCGGGCAAAGTTGGAATAATGGAAGGTGTGTTTTCCTCAGGAAGAAAGCGACAAATTGTGAGTTTTGTGGGTACAAAAATGTAGACTGTTGTACTACATGTAGCTACAGTACCGTAGGAGTTCTTGGAGACCCCTGCTAGATAATTTACATTCTGTATGCATGCATTGTACTGTTATTTGGTTGTTTAGTACTTTATGTATTGTTCAGGTGGCCATTAAAGACCTATTTAAAGATTGTGTACGATCCTGGCAAAAAGATAAAATCAGCCTATGTGAAATTAGTGTACAGTTACATGTAGTATGTATACGCAGCTACATGTACATGTACATGTACAATGTTCATTTCCAGTCTTTTCCTAGTTTCTTCATCCTTTCTGGCAGTCTTATTTTCTTTGTTTTCTGAACCGTGTGCACTAAGCAACTGTTTCGCCCCTTTTTCAGGTTTTGAAGAATGCTGGTTTTGAAAAAATTTGTCATCACTTGACGAGGGCTTTGAGCCGAAAATTCATGCATTTTGTATTTACAATGGTCGTTTCATTATTTCTTCCTCACTTGTCTATTTTTCGTCAACTGCCGCAAGACTACCGGTATATTTGTTCATTACAAGTACAGGTACATGTACATGTATGCCTACAATGTAGATCTACAGTGTTGTGTGACTGCTTGTTAGTATCCATAGAGTGCGTTGAAATTGAGAAATAAGGAGAGCGCAGCTGCCGGTCATTGACAAATATGTAAAATTGTCATATATTTCTGATACTGTAGGTGTACATGTATAATGAAGAACATAATGTATATATTTGCAGGCCTAATGTACGTACATAGTACATACCGGTACATGTATACAGTACATGATTGTCAATAGAAATGTACAAATCCATGAGCAGTTCACCTTATATTTATTAAATTATACATGCACCTACATGTACAACTGCAAGACCTACAAAATCTACAGTGTGGGCCTTTTGATGAGAATTTATATATTGTTATACAGTCAAACCTGCTTTAGTGACCACCTGTCTACAAGGACCACCTGTCTACAAAGACCACACTTTTTGTTTCCCTTGAAAATGGTTTCTCATTGAAACATGTATTAAAGGAACCTGTCTACAAAGACCACCTGTCTACAAAGACCACTTTTTGTGTTTCCCTTGGGCGGTCGCTATAGACAGGTTTGACTGTATTTTCATTCAGTATTTTCATGTATTTACACTTCTACAGATATTAAGGGTATTTTTCATTCATTCATGTTTGCTTTATTCTTGACACGCGTAACCACATCCCATGCATGATTTAGGCCTCGCTATTTGTGTACAGTGCATGTACACATGCACACATGAACATTTTTGAGTGGTTCTACACATACAGTTAACAACTAAATTATTCATACCCTTACAAAGTTTTAATTTAATTTGTTAAGTACATGTATAAGAAAACTTGATTTGTCTCAATTTATGTTTCCTGAGAAATATGAAGTATCAAAGCTTACAATCTAAAAGTATTCAACAAATACCCTAATTGAACCAGGCCACCTTTCATTCTTGACTCTTTGAGTTGCAGAAATACACAAAAACCATCAAATTTACAAGGGGTGTGAATAAGTTAGTTGTTAACTGTATATGTATACTATTGTAGAACGGCATGAGGAAATTTCTTCTCACCTTCAGACTGTAGACATTAGACAATGACACCATTGATGGAAAATACACACTGACAGGGTAGATCCATGGACCTATTACGGATGGACATTCGTCGTTTTCTTAACGAATTCATTGTGATTGTCTCCGTCAATGTCGTCTCAATAACATTCCGTACATGTTTCTTCACTTTGATCACAGAATCAAGATGGTGATTTCACACATGTTAATCATCATGCGCAGAAGATACTCGCTTAAATCGTGGAAAATCGATGTGCATTTCTGGTTTATAATCGGAAATTGTTGTTCCGTGTACTGTATTTTATTTTTAAAAACACGTTTATATTTCCAGATAGAGGTTATATTTGGATTGGTTGTGATTTAAAATCCCGTTTCCCCCAATTTCCTCATAATATTCCAAAGTTACAATGCACGTAATAGGTCCATGGTAGATCTATAGTACACCCTGTATACAATGTAGTGATAACCAGACAGATACATTCATCAGGAGTCATATTCAGTGATTTTTTTTCCCCCCCATTTTTTTGTTTTTTTTGTTAATAAATTAAAAAATGACATGTTAATACATGCGACACATTTCATGTTTACAGAATCGTCCTTTTGTCCAGATGTTCAGTTTATGCTCAGAAACTGTACATATATATACATGATGTATACATGTATGTCATGTTTAATCATAATGAGGTCTTTGAATATATGTACTGTACATAAAATCAGTGATAGTAGCATGTATTGTATTAATATTTTTTCCCAGCATGATCACATTAGACCCTTTCGCACACACACACACACACAAAAATGATCAACTACATGTACAGGTGTACATGTATTTAGTTTCATTTTTTTGACACTTATTCACACATTGGATTTACAGACTCGACTTTCTTATCTTGCTTCTAGTGACCATTTTTTAAAACAGCAAATACTTTTGATTATTCTTCATGGAGCACAAACCAGTTTCTATGTACACACATTTGTAGACCCGTTTGCCATTACATGTAAATTAAGTCCATTTATTTATGAATTTTTCTTTTCCTAACCCTTGGTTACCAGCCATTTTATTCACCTGCTATGAATGATGGCACCTCTATCTATGGATGGAATCCACTTTGCATGTACATTAGTTATTGCTACGTCACTCAGGCCTCTGGCAAGCTGTTTAGTTGTCAAGATAATTTTTTTCAAAAAGTATGCATGGCATTAGTAATTAGGTCTATTGGATCATGATCTAGATTGTGATTGACACATGTACAGTATGTATATTTAACTGAATGGTAAGAATTTTTTGTTGAGGCACATACCGGTAATGAAAATGATATTTCTAATCACAGTCAAAAATTATTTTTAAATTCTTACTAATTCTTCTGTGTAGGAGCAGCACCACTACAATGTATGTGTATGTCTGTTATTATTAACTTAATTGAACACAGTACTGAATAATTAAAATAGATGACAGTGAGTGTGAACACAAATATATGTTAACATGATCACTTATGGACATACATGTACATGTAGATATTTAATGTACAACTTAACAAGATTGAACACAGTACTGAATGAATATATGATGGCAGTGAGTGTGAACACAAATATTAACATGTTCACTGGATGAAAGTAGATGTTGACATTATTACATTGTGTTAATTGATGATTTTTCTTTTCTTGTCTTTGTCCAGCAAACGAGTGTGAACAAGGCGATCAACGCACAGGAAGTTCCAGTCAAGGAGAAACATGTCAGAAGTATCCTTTACAGTCTCCAAACAGATATTGTTGTTATATTCATTGTGTACTGTATGTTTCTCTATGTTTATCACTTACGAGATCATTGTCTTATATCTACAATGTATATGACTGTACAAGTGTCCATGCATTTATGGTGGGGTGGGGAAGGGCGCACAGAATTCTGTACATTTATAAAGAGCTGCCTATCTTTATCAAGAGCTGTATACAATGAGAGACATTTAATACAAGTAAAAAAAAAATTTACTGTCAGATTTGAATGTGATAAGAACAATAGGCCTTTTTCGTAATGCAATAAAATGGTTGAATGAAATAATTTGTATCACTATCAAGACACTTCACAAAGACGTACCGATATGCATTAATTTGATTACGTAACGAAAATGGCTGATTTGTCCATTACGAAGGGAAGAGTATTGCTAGGAATTGAATCCCTTACCTTGTAGGTTTATAGTGTTTTGCTATTTGTACATGTAGCCTAGACATTGGAATGTATGCATGACAGAATTCATCTCAAGAGATCCAGTGGGTGTTCTGAAAATGGATCAAAGCAAGAAAGAGTAAATTAAGGCTGCGACGAGTACTCGATTACTCGAGTACTCGCGCTGTTGACAACTACTCACTCGGCCGCCATTTTTTTTCTCCCCCGATCACCTGGCACTGTCAGGCCGACGGTCACCCGTGCCAGAAGAGCACCGGTATGGGTAAAAATGTTTCCCAGCTCAATCATACACAGGGTGTCACTGTCAACTCACCACTCAGAAACTGGGACCAAATCTCCGGATTTCTGTTTTGACTCGGAGGAATATTTGTCTGTCATCTTTAGTTTTAAAAATAACATTGTTTCAATTATTTGTCAAAAATTCAAAAGCACAAGTAGGCGCTTTCAACAGCAACTTGAAGTAAAATCGCGTGGGTTTTCAGAGACGAACCTTCGTACTGTTCGTAGTATAGTGTTGGCAAAAAAAAAAAAAAAAAAATCAAAAATCAAAAAATTCAAAAGAATTCAAAAAAAAAACATGGCGTCCGAGTAATCGAGTACTCACCTGTAAGCCTAGGAGTGTAATCGAGTACCTCATTACACGGTTATGCACAGCCCTATCTAGAGTAAATCACACAATTAACCAAGAATTCTAAAGATACTGTGTGTTGGTCTAGTAGTAGGCTTACTGTACAGTGTACATGTACATGAAGATGTATGAGCAGTCTTCATGTAGATACACTATGACCCCGTTCTCATTCACTTCGTTGGAGCGGTCTAACTAAGACCCGTTCCTCAGGAGCGGTTCTTAGGTGAGTGAGAACGGTCAAAGTGGTCCAGGAAGTGGACTTCTGGACCGCTCCAGAAGATCACCTCGGGAGGTGGTCTTGAGCAGGTCTTATTAAGAGCGGTTTGGAGCTCTAACGTGCGAGTGTGAGCGGGCGTACTTTGAGCGGAAGTGGTCTAGTGACGTTGCGTGCGAAACATGTAGTACGGTACATAAGCTTAGTATTCAGCGAAAAAATTTCCGCTGACCTGAGCTGCCATAGCAACAAGACCACTTTGACTCGTGGAGCGGTTTGAGCCATAAAAAACTGCTCGGAGTGTGAACCCTCGCAAACCGTTCCTCAAGACCCGTTCCTCTGGAGCGGTCTAACTAAGACCACTTTCAAAGTGAGTGAGAACGGGGTCTATGACTAATGTCTTTAGGAATTACAAGCAGTACAGTGTCCATGAAGGAAATTATGTGAAAATGACTACCTGTACATGTACTTTATAGGACTAAAACGACCAGGACATATGTTCTGACACTTATTTGCTGTCCATACTGTGGGCCTTTCAGCAGCTAAAACACATGTATAGAATTAGAATCCTATTAAAATTGAAGCAGTAGTGTTCAAAAGGAAAGATGTGTGGACAATGACAAATTTATGAAGTAATACATGTAGTATAATTAAATGACCAGCACATTTTTTGTACATGTAGGATTCTAATGTACATGTATGCTGGTCTTGTCATTGTAGTAGAGGCCTTTCAGGAGCCAAGTTACATCCTAAATTAAGGCATTACAGGGTCTGTAAAAGAAATGATCGTGGACAATGGCAAATTTGTCAAGATGGGTTATGCAAGTCACAAACTGAATAACATGCACATTCAGAGAATCCCGACAGATCATCTACAGTATGTAACATATCGTTTCACCGTTGTGCTGACCGATAGGGCCTTTCTTTCAGCTTCTAAAACGCACCTACAGGTACAGACTCCCAAATTGTCTTGTGATTGCCACCAAATTGGATTCATGCAATATTAATGAGAATTTTCATGGAGAGAGCCAAAGCTAAGTGCATGGAACCCTCCTCGATGACTCACCCTCGACGGATTCATGAGAAGACAATTCCAGATGAGGCTGGGGCTCAGTATGCCAGGGAAAAAAGTTCATTTTGTTTTGCCAGACGTTGCCATGCATAACAATACATTTTATGTGGGAGGTATTACAGTGAAAAACAAGTTCTTTTATGCCAACTTTTAAACCAAACTAGTTTTGGCTAAGGTGCAGCAACCTCATGTACACTGTAGTGCATCACAATGCATTGACAAATTTTGTGATTTGTTTGCAGTCCTCTTTGCAATGTTAGGAGTTAAATAGCCCAATCTATCTTTTCTTTATTCCACAAACTTGAAATCAAAGAAAGACATTGTCCCTTGTGTCTTAAACAGAAACAAAAATCTTGTGATGAATACAGGTGTAGTTCAAAGTGAAAGGGCTATATCTTCTAGGGATGATATTTTCTGAAAGATTGTTTTGATCGCTTGTATAAACATGATGGACTTGAATCAGGATATGTTTTATATACACTTGTACTTTTCCTTCCCGAAATCTGACCCTTGTTTTGTATTCAAATGAGGGCCCTGTTTTTAATAAGAAAAAGCTTGTTATCAAGTAAAAAAAAAAAAAGAAGCTAAAATTCTATGACGAATTTGTTCTCAGCCAATCAAATGCAGTGATATCAGTAGCTTATAACAGTTGTTGCAACCTGTTATTGTGAAACAGGGCCTCGATTTGGCCCGGAGCTACATGCACAATCAACATTGACAGAAACATACATACATGTAGTACATGTTCAAAAGGATGACAATATACATTATACAGTGTACTGTTCAAGTCCTGTGCTGTAATATGGTAGACACATTCGCAAGAATGCTGCGCGAGGAATTTATATTCCAAAATAATGACTAAAACAGACGATGGCTTGCATGCTACAGTACAGGGAGCTCGGGTAATAATCAGTGCGAAAAATTAAAGGACAAAAAAATTGGCAACATTTCAAGCTATCCTTGGGGCAAATGCAACCATACATGTACTGTATACGGTATGGGTACATTTGGATGTCATTTTTAGCTCTAGATTTGATTTGTTTTGCAGCCATGAACTGTTTAATTCTTAAATCATATCATTTATTTAAATTGTTAAATATGTTCGGATCAGGATTTGGTCTTTCTTTCTACCCCATTTTTTTGTAAAGGCTTTATACTGTGACCAACTCAGCCACCCAGTAGTGCATTCGAAATGCCATTAATTGAAACATTTTATTCTGTGTTAGTGAATAGGTAATAAATGAAACAAATCCCATATTTTCTATGTACACGAGGTTGAAGCACTTACCACAAATATGTTTTTTTTTAGGAGGGGGTAGAAAGGAGGATCGGAGTAAACAAAAAGAAGAATAAACTAAAAAGAAGGGAATTTCAGATGGGGATACGGGAAAAGGTCAACTACATGTACCTCAGCTTTATGAAATACAAGAACATGTCCTCTGTACAAGGGTGTGTAAAAAATATATACATTTTTTTTGTTAATGGTAAAAAAGGATTAAAGAATAGTTGCCAGGTTTGCCAACATGTGCCATACATGTAAGTCATTCCCCAAAAAGTAATCATTTTTTCTGCTTTGCTGACCAAATTCTTAACATTTAACATTTGCTGTCAATGAAAATTAAGTGGTGGGGGAGGGGATTGTCACATCCCTTTAACAACCCCCCTCTGAATCACTAAAAAAGCTCTAACAATTCAAGTTATTCAACAGTTGAAGACAAAACTTGTTTAATGGGGGTATAATGGGGTATCACCCCCAACCACATTCCTGCTATGTAATTGAAATATTGTGTAGGTTTCCTTGACTACCCGCCTTCTCAAGACATCATCATCGGAACCTTCCAGGAGAAGGGGGCGACGACCTTCTGGAGCGTGGTGTGCAGGCTACCTGTCCAGGGTACCCCGGTGGTGTGCTGGAAGTTCTGCCACACCCTTCATAAGGTGCTCAGAGAGGGGCATGAAGAGGTAAACACTTTTCTTCTCTTTTACAGATATGATTGTACAAAGCAAAGCAAGTACAAATGTACCATGTGTTTCTTAAAATTGTGTCCGGGTTCTGATGTACGTTGATGAAACTACACCATGTACATGTACAAGTACATGTACTGTATGTAGGCCTACTTTAGGTGTACAGTACATCTAATAGGCCAACACCTGTAATACAGTAGGCCTACCTTTTCAAGATTCATCAGTGTATCAATGTAATCAATGTAGCAATAGCTGCAATACCCATGTTCTGTCTAAACAGAACCATACATGTATAAACTGAATATTAAACTGTACTATTTGTAATGATCAACATTTTATGACTGCGTACATCTTGTACAATTTTTGTTGTTGTTGTTTTTTCTTTGTTGTTGTTTTTTTTTTAAGGTACTGAATATACACAACTACATGTACTCCGTATTAGAGTAACTGTATCAGTGAAGAACAAGTTATCCCAGAATATTGACAATAAGTGCTCAGTTGAATGCAGTTTGTTGTATACAGTCTCATGAATTCATACAAGAGAGGTCACACAACTTAAAATGTTCTAAGTATGTAAAGTAGGGCAGACCAAGGTCTGTATTGATAATACAGAAATCTTTTCTTGTAGCTTTCCAGAGTAGACATCCTTACAAAATATGAAAGAATGTTTTGGTAGGATTCAGGATTAATTCATTGATGCTGTAAACCTTCTTTACATAATGCTGTTTCATTTTTTTTTTTTTGGGGGAGGAGGGGGTAAATGAATGGCAGGAGGCATTACATGTACATGTACGTACTGGTAGGTTTATACATCAGTCACAGGTCCAGACCGACTCCAAATCGAACGATTCTTGGCCATTCGAAGTAAAGTTACTGCTTGTTCCATCTTTTGTCGATCTTGGCCCTGTCTTACAAAGAGTTGCGATTGATCCAAATTTTTTCATTTCATTTCATTTCATTTATTTCCACTTCTCATAAAAAACATATAACAATTTACATACAATATCTGATTAACACAACAAAACAAGAAAATAGGACATCAACATTTAGAATTGAGAGCACCTAGAACTCATAATACTTGAGACTGTGGTGGAGCCAGCAGAGGCCATTGACCTATCTAGGGCTGGTCTCCAGGAATAAATTAAGTATATATAGTTAGGTACAAAACATATTTAAGTACACAACAAAAGGGAAACAGGCGCTCTGTGTGAAGGAAAAGTATACACAAAAAAATAGTTGTGTATAAATACTTCAGGTGGTGAAGTAAAGTTTTAAAAAAAAATCAACATATTTTAGCATTTCAAAAGGCATTGTTTATATTTGCGTTTGAAAGAGGCAAGTGATAGGCTGTTTTTTATGTCATCAATCGTAAGTCCCCTAATCAATCGCAAGTTTGCAGTCTGCTACATGTACATGTATATCTTATGTACATAGTTGCGATTGATATCAACTCTTTGTAAGACAGGGCCCTGGTATTGGTCTTGTCGGTTTGTCTGCGGTTAAAGGGAATTTAACAACAACAACAAATCAAAGCCGTGCACATGTAGCCCCTGTGGTCCGTATTCTATTACATGTACATAATTCATGATCCAGGGTCTAAGATCACGTTGAACATACAGGGGTATATAGGCAAACTTACACCTCATTCTAACTTCCTTTGTTAAACACATTTTGAATGATATACATGTAAGTAGAGGTAAGCAAAAGTGAAGCATCGGTTTAAATTTTAGTACAATATGTGCCTTTGATTTTAGAAGATAAAGTATGTACACATTGTACATGTACACTTGTACAGTATGTCTTTGAGTTTTACTCTAGCAGCCTTTTTACTGCCTCATATTACTGAATGGGCTTAAACTACTAAAATTCAGTTTTATTATACGGAAGAGTTTGTTCACTTTGTTGAGGTTCTTAAATCAACATTTTCTTATTTATATTTTATCATGAATTATACCACTAGGTCGAAGTTCAAACAGTTATTTCATATTCTATTGCTCACAGTATGTTTGCAGTATGGATACTGTACATGTTTTTGTTTTGCCTTTATATCTGAATGGGCCTAAAAAAACTAAAATTCAGTTTTATTATACGGAAGAGTTTGTTTAGGTTCTTACATGTAAATCAACATTTTCTTATTTATATTTTCTCATGAATTACTCCACTAGGTCAAAGTTCAAACAGTTATTTCATATTCTATTGCTCACACTATGTTTGCAGTATGGATATTTAAAGTGTACATTGCATAATTGCATGATTGCGTGATATGTGTGTGCGTGTGAAAGACACTGATTTGTCCTTGATTTTATAGTAGGATCTTCTGCAATATGATCCCTCTATTCATATTTCATTAGCATGCAAATGTACATGCACTGTACATGTATATTGTACAATCTTACATATTACGCGAGCTTACAGTTACTTGTCGACTCTCTGTAGACATGAAAACATGAAATCTGACAACTTTGTTAAGTACGTGTACATGAATGAAATGTGGTACTTGTATCATGCTCTTTGGAATAGAATACCAATTTCATTCAATATCTTTATCTGAGGATAGATTTCAGAGTGTTCAAACAAAACTCTTACAAGTGAAACTCTGCTTTTCAAAACCTTTTGAAAACTTTGATTCAAGGAATAGGAAATGAAAGAGGTTATCGATATCCTGCATTGTGGGTGATTGTAGGCTTGTTTACATTTATACACTTTTCGTTCACTGATTTAGTTTATTTTCTTCTCATGCCAAATTTAAAGTAGAACTACCAATTACATGTATAGGTTCTTTTAGGGGCATGTCTTGCTGAAAATGAATTTTCTGTACAGTATACTTAAAACCTACTTAAAACCTACTTAAAACCTAGCATTCACATGCAAGAAACTTTAGCAAATTGAGTAAGTGGTCCAGATTCGTGAAAGAAGTTTCATGGAAATTCATGCTACACTTTGAAATGATTGAATCACAAAGCTTAATTGGTGGAAATCATGGCCCTACATTTTATGTCTGATCGAAACAAGAAGTAATCTAAGAAGAATTCCATATCGCAGACAACATCCGTTGATTTTGTCCTTATGCCTTTTTCGTTATGGACTGATTTGTTTTTGTTTTTTAAAGTTATAGCTTTCAGAATATCATCCTTCAAAATTCATTACTTATAAAGATTTATTTGTTTTTTATGCCTCCGCTACAACGTAGCCGGAGGCATTATGTTTTCTGGTTGTCCGTCTGTCCGTACGTACGTCCCGTTCTCGTGATCGCGTTATCTCCAGAACCAATTGATGGATTACCGCCAAACTCGGGTCATTTATGTATCTTGCAGAGCTAATGAAGTGATTAGATTTTGGGGTCACGAGGTCCAAGGTCACAGGGCCCATTATGTATGCAAAAATAGTTCGTGATCGCGTTATCTCAAGAACCGATTGATGGATTACCGCCAAACTCGGGTCATGTATGTATCTTGCAGAGCTAATGAAGTGATTAGATTTTGGGGTCACGAGGTCCAAGGTCAAAGGTCACAGGGCCCATTATGTATGCAAAAATAGTTCGTGATCGCGTTATCTCAAGAACCGATTGATGGATTACCGCCAAACTCGGGTCATGTATGTATCTTGCAGAGCTAATGAAGTGATTAGATTTTGGGGTCACGAGGTCCAAGGTCAAAGGTCACAGGGCCCATTATGTATGCAAAAATAGCTTGTGATCGCGTTATCTCAAGAACCGATTGATGGATTACCGCCAAACTTGGGTCATGTATGTATCTTGCAGAGCTAATGAACTGATTAGATTTTGGGGTCACGAGGTCAAAGGTCAAAGGTCACAGGGCTCATTATGTATGCAAAAATAGCTCGTGATCGCGTTATCTCAAGAACCGATTGATGGATTACCGCCAAACTTGGGTCATGTATGTATCTTGCAGAGCTAATGAACTGATTAGATTTTGGGGTCACGAGGTCCAAGGTCAAAGGTCACAGGGCTCATTATGTATGCAAAAATAGCTCGTGATCGCGTTATCTCAAGAACCGATTGATGGATTACCGCCAAACTTGGGTCATGTATGTATCTTGCAGAGCTAATGAACTGATTAGATTTTGGGGGCACGAGGTCAAGGTCAAAGGTCACAGGGCTCATTATGTATGCAAAATAGCTTGTGATCACGTTATCTCAAGAACCGATTGATGGATTACCGCCAAACTTGGGTCATGTATGTATCTTGCAGAGTCAATGAACTGATTAGATTTGGGGTCACGAGGTCAAAGGTCACAGGGCTCATTATGTATCTCAAAATAGCTTGTGATCGCGTTATCATTAGAACCAACAGATGGATTACAATCAAACTTGAATTTTAAAAATTGCTTCCATTTTGGTTTGTAAAATTGCTCTATGGCGGAGGCATCATTTTCGACTGCGCGCAGTTGAAGTTCCATCTAGTTTGTTTGATTATTTATTTATTTATTCAATCATTGATAATTGTTCATTATATGTCAGTTATTCAATATTTATTCATTTCATTTTCATAAAATCTACGTACATGTACATGTGGCGGCTTTGTGGCCTATCTTTCTACCCTTCTATCTGTCCTATTTGTTTTGGGGGATAACTATTATCCCTAGTAACTACCAGTATGTTAAAGATAACTTCAATTTCACCTGATCAGTAAATATATTTTTTAAAAGTTTGCTCAGAGCCTGAAACTGTTTTCTTGTAACTTTGCTAGTGTGAAAAAGAAATTGCACTCCAGGAAATAGGAAGAGACTTGTGGAAAGTTTATTGATAAAGTGGCTTCTATCTTACAAGTATCAGGTTCTGTTCTAGTGGCTATTAATACATGTAAATATACACTTACACTTAGGATTGAGAGGAAAAGGGCGTTCACACAAGAGAAAACTTGATGCATTGTTTAAACAAAATTGTGTAAAGAAACATACATACCGGTATATTAACTAGTAGTATCATTAAAGCCAGGGGGCTTTCACACGGGATAAGATTATTGCGTAAAATGTACATACACTGTATATGTAGGAATGTAAGGACGAGGCCACGAGAATATGATATAAAGGTTTTTTTGTATACCGGTAAAGAAAATACTCTTAAGGAGGTCAGCTTTTGTACACCACAGTTTTGTGTCAGCTTATTATTAAAGTCATGGACTTTGCTTTTGGGTGCAACGTTTAACCGACTGGTCAAATCAGTGTATGCGGACCATACATGTACTTAAGCTCAGCCCAGTTTGATAAACAATTCTCAATTGAATATAAATTTCACACAGGCCGTGGGTGCAGATTTTTTTCTTTCTTTAATATTGAAATAGATTGCATTGGCACACATGCACATGTATCCCTATCTGATGAATTGTTGACATTGTATTAAATAGCACGTTTCTTGAAGTATAGATTAGAGTTTATTATTTCCTTCTCAATCTTAAGTCAAGAGTGATATTAAAGATACCAGTGTGTTTAATACTGTATGTGAATGCGTGAAGTTTGCAGGAAGATTGTAGGCTTACTATATATGCTCATTTGTACATGTACATGTAGGCCTATTTTGTGTTTGATAGGGGTACATGTCTATTTGACAGGTATCATTTTAACCGATTCTAAACTTTCTTATAAGAATCATGATATTTTAGTAAAGATTGAGATTTGAGAATACATGTACTTGTTCAAAGGTACACAAGTTGTTGGACGAGATGGGCATGTATTGAGCATAAATGATTTTCAAGTTCAATATTAGGCCTATTAATTAAGCGACAAAACTGGAAATTCCTAAATGTTGTTATATATGTACATGTACATTGTATGTATGGTCACAGCTTAAATATACGTGACTACCGGGTATTACATTGGGATATACATGTACACTGTACATACACCACATGTTAGTGTACAGTGTGTACATGTATACATGGCAAGCCATATGCCCAATATCTTAGTTTTTTTGACAGATAAATTCAGTTTATCGTGAAAAATCTGATTATTGGTTTAAAAAACTAGGTTTAACAGCAAAAAACTCTGTTTATCGCCAAAAAAAAAAAAAAAAAAAAAATTGGCAATAACCAGATTTTTAAAAAGAGAAACTTATCAATGGAACAATAAACTTAGTTTATCAGCGATAAACTTAGTTTATCAGCGATAAACTTAGCTTACATGTTTAGCCCTTTAAAAACCCTCAGTTTATCGCTTTATTGGGCATTTGGCTTGCCATAAATACATACAGGTACATGCAGCCTTCCTGTGCAAGATGTACTCGATAGAAGCAGTGCCTTTTACATTGGATAACTTGTTTAGCTGTTCAAGTTCCAATGCACAAATTGAAAACATCTTACATATACATTGTATAAGCACGATGTGAGAATAACAGTACATACTGTAAGCTTTAAAATGACTCGGTAACATTGCCTCAGATTTTGAAACAAAATCCTGGATTTATAGCTAATGCTGCAATCATAATTTAACATTTAGGTCAGTCAGGAATCCCATGACTTTTACAAGCCGATCGATCGCCTGTCTGATTGTCAAGATATTTATGATTGGAAATCAAAATTTCATTTTTCGTTTTCCAAACGGTTTTTATAACACTACAGTCTAGTGGGGAAAATGAGTATGGTAAAACCGGTCACTCAAGTCTCAAAGACATTTTACTTTTTTGAGGCACTTCATGATTATTTTGAAGCGCAATTTTTTTAGGGCTTCAATATTACACCATATCACAGACGCTGATAACACATAGGGCCATGCATCTCAGATTTAACATTGTTTACGTCTTTACGATGCCTTTAATACATGTACATAAGGCAATTAAAAAAACAAAACATGTTTAGCGTCCTGCCTTTTTGAAAAATAGGAAGGAGGAGGCCCTTTTTTTTTTTTTTTCAAAATGGCCGCTCCGTACATTTTCCCCGACTGGCTGGATAGCCAGACGGGCTATTTTTCAAGATGGCCGCCAGCATTTATGTTTTGTTCATTTTTAATTCAGAAAAAGACTATTTTAGCAGTATGTTTTTCATGTTTTTTCATTAAGATTTAAGATTAAAAAAAAAAAAAAAGGGCAGGCGGCCCCCAAAAAGAAAGCGGGCGGGGACGCTAAACATGAATATTTTTTTTATATGGCCTAATGTACTTGTGTGCTGTATATACATGTTACGTACCCTGCTGTGTAGGCATCCATATATATCGAAAATAAGAGTGAGATACCTACAGTACATGTACATGTACATGTACTACATTAATTATTCATCATTACGTTGAACTATATATTTCTTCATTTGAATTTGAAATGTACATTTTTGTATGTGTCCATGCACAAAGTCAGTGGTGATTTGGTTTTGGTGTCAGACTCAATCTGTGTTATTTGACCAGACACCAGTGAGTGAGAGTGGAAATTCCCACAGTCCCCCCATGCCACACTGACTGTACACAAAGAAGGAATGACTCATGCTACCTGAACAGCATGTCATAATTTGACAGGCAAGTTACACGGACACCATGCGCAGGTACATGTAGTCTGCAGTCGCAAACCCTTGTCGGTCGTAGTGCTTGACAAAGTGTCTGAATTGTGAGACTAAGCTGACAGCACAGTCCACCGTTCTCCACAGGTTCTGTGCTCTAGCTGATCCTGACACGTCCAGAGACTGACAGAGTTGGGCTGTGCTCAAGGCTTTATGGAATTGTGTTTAAGTGTTGAATTAGAGTCTGCGCGTATAGACTAGTAACAGCCTGAGGCTGAATGTGTGTACAGGGACTTGTTGAGTGCATGCTCTGAGAAGAAATCAAAAGAAAGTGAATTGTCTGCCAGAGGTCAGAGGTCAATTGAGGCCAAGGGGAATTCCCTGTGTGCTGCCACTCCTTCCCATCCTATAGTACATTGACCTACATGTATTCTACATGAACACAACATATACATGTACATGTTGTGTATTTTAATAAAAAAGAGAACATTTTGCTAGAGGATCAAGTTTAAACCTTGAACAAGGGCATAACATTTAATGTTATGGAAAAAGTACCGACATTGAAAAATTGACTGTTCATAAAAATGGAGGGAGTAGGATGATACTGATAACAGACGGTCATGAGATTGCTTCTGAATTTATTAGAATCTGTGTTGATATTGGAAAAAACCTGGCAGATAAAATACCATAGAATAATGCAGATTGCACTGCATATTTAGGACCTAAGCTGAGTAAAACTTTCTTTTGGAAACCAGTGACTGATAAAGAAATTGAAAATCACATATCTGCCTTTATAGATGTTAACAAGTTATGTGGGTATGATAACATATCAGCACGACTGTTAGAGATGCTTGTCACTTAATTACCTTATCATTACCTCACATATTTAATTTGTCTTTACAGGAAGCTAAATTTCCCAATGCCTTAAAAATAGCAAAAGTGACACTAATTTACCAGAAAGGGCCGAAAGACATCCCAGGAAACTACAGGTCAATTTCTGTATTAAACAAAAAAAAAAGTAAATAGTAAATTGATGAATTTCTTAGATGTACACAATGTGCTGCAGCAACATCAGTATGGCTTCCGGAAGAAACACAGTACAAGGTTTAATATCTGTTGTTAATTTGTCAAATGCATTATTGAAATCAATAGATGAGGGAAAACTTACAATTGGTATGTTTAATTGATTTTCAGAAGGCATTTGATACTATAAACCATGATATTCTAATTGGTAAATTATCTCATTACGGAGTACATGACATTGCACTCCAGTGGTTTGCAGATTACCTCAGCAATAGATTTCAGTTTGTGAAATACAGGGAAACAATGTCTCGATCTTTTAAAATATCATGCGGTGTCCCACAGGGATCTGTTCTTGGCCCAACTCTTTTTCTCATTTAAATATTAAATGATTTGCCAAACTCTACAAATTTTTTCAACTTCAGGAATATTTGCTGATGATTTTAACTTGTTCCATAGAATCCATACCTTTGAGGCTGGTCAGATAGATATTGATATGAATGAGGTGAATAAGGTCCAGCAGAGGTGTTATGCCAACAAGGTCACAATTAATCTACATGTAAGCAAATCAAATTAATGTAGATGATAATAAAGGGCATAAGGAGATCCGTCCAAATAAAGGGTGCTCTCGAAATATCTGGAACTACATTACTTGAAGTAGATAAAGCATCTTTTGTATGACTACAAATTGAGAAGCATCTCACATGGATTGAACATATAAAAATGGTAAATCAAAATATTTGTTTAAAAGTCTGAATTTAGTTCAGAATAAGGCATTATGTCTCACAGAACACTAGTGCTATTATACAAAGCGTTAATCCAGCCACATATTTTGTATGGAATTGAAGTATGGTGAACCATATATATACAGAACCAACTTGAATTGTATTTTCCTTAAACCAGAAAATGGCGATGAGAGCGATAACCTTTAGCCCAAGAAGTACCCCTTCGGAACCCCTGTTCCAAAAGATAAATTTTTTAGATATTTACAATCTTTATTTCCTATCTGTCTCAACCTTCATCTATGACTTATTAAATTATGGCAATCTTCCTCACTCCTTAATTGAATACTGTCAGGTAATAGAGCACAGATATGGCACAAGGGGCAAAGATCAAGGACAGCTGTATTTGCCTAAATGCTAAACCACACAAGGTCAATTCTCAATATCATTTATGGGCTTGAAAATATGGAATAGTATACCATATGTGCATGGCTCAGATCAAGGGTACACTTAGATTGAACACTGGGAAATTGTTCAATTATCCAAAACCATGAGAATCAGACACAAATTAGCATTTTTATATTAGAAAGTACCATTGGGGGAAGCTCCAAACAAGGTTTCAGCTTCATTGAATTAAAATTAAAGATTTTAGAGCAATTTTATGATGAAAAAAGGCCTATTTCAGCACTTTTAATGTTACATTCAAAACGTGCAATAATTGGTTACCCGATTTTTACTAATGGGATGCAAAACTTTTTTTTTTTTTAAATCTTGATGTAGAATCTATGTAATAATTAACATTTCTGTTGAGTTAATTCCTATCATTTTACTTTTTTATTCCATTTACACATGATACAATTTTTATGATATGTACATAACTTTGGTGTCCTGCAAATTTCAAACCTTACTAACTGAAGAATGGTGTATAAAAAATTGATTTATTTACAAGCTTGCAATGTTATAATGTTTAGTTTCACTTAATCTTTGATTTCCAATCAGATCATTTCATTCTGGGTCATGGTTTTAAAAATATTTAGATTTCTTCAAATGGAAAATTTTTGGTGTCCTGCAGTTATGTACATACCAGTGCAACAGAATCTATACAAAAACATATTGTATTCTTTCAAAATGATAATGTAATGGTGTATATAGGTGATTGTAGAGCACTGATAACATTGGATTCCCCATTTTAACTTGTATGTGTTATTTAATCAACAATGAATGTGGACACCGAGTTATGTACGTGACAGTTATGTACATACACCATGTTTTGTTTTTTCAATAAGACCACCTATATTTAGTTATTTGTCATGGTAAGGTAGTAAAATGTACAAGACATACACATGTCTGATTTGGTGAGAAGAATATTACAAAATATTGCAGTTTGAACATTTTCATGTCATGTACATAACTAAGACACCATTATGAAAAGACACCGAGTTATGTACATTACTACCAATCAAAAATTTTTAATAAATTATCATAAATAAATCAATTTATTTCTTACAGCATGAATTGCACCCTTCTGCATTTTCATTTAAACAAACATTTATTGAATTTAAGGAAAAAGAAGTTATTATTTGAATGTAAAACTACTTACTTTTGGTGTCCACAGTTATGTACGATTAAGTACAGAAATCTTACATTTCAGTCCTGAAATAGTAGTTTACAAACTATTTACACATTGCAAATTATGTTTCATTCAGGAAACACATCATTCCTTCAATTGAAATCGTTATCAGACTAATGCAAAACCATATCTGACAATAAGGCAAAGAGAGAGCATGTAGAGAATAAGATGTACTGTACATAACTCGGTGTCCACATTTGTTTTGGCCATATTCTAATAACTAAATTGAAAAAAGTTGATATGGCAATGGTTTTAAGTTTTGTTTACGATATGTTTTAACATCTTATGTACTTTGTCAGAAAAAAGTTAAATTATAAGAGAAATATCAGCATGAAGTGGACACCGAGTTATGTACGTAACATTTTTGATGATGTGATATTTGGCTACTGACTGCTGTTTAACGGCAATTTGTTAAGGTCTGATTTTTTAGCTATGTGTTGCATAATGTTTGCAGATTACAAAAATACTGTTGCCACAGTCTATAATTGACTTTTAAAATTCACCTCATGTGTAACACGTTGGTGCCCTTGATCAGAGCCATGCACACATGATTTAAGAGCAAAAATATCTAGAAATGCTTTTCGGAAGCGGTTAATGAATCATCTAAATACTTTGAGTTAAACAAAAGTTAAGACTTCTTGAAATGGCAAATACAAAATGTCAGATTAGAGAATTTCTAAAAAGACCATCACATTAGTATAGATAATAATGATGTATTTTTTGTTATTCTGATACGGAAATCGACATACATTTGACTTACATGTACATATGTTGATTATATTCAGTAAGGATATATCTCTAAATGACTTTTGTATTTCCCTGTTTACTTTCATTATAAGTTTATGTTATACATGTATACATGTATGTAATGTAGTATAGGACTACTAAAAATTCTTGCCAAAGACAGGGAACCAGACTCGACTAGCAGTTGTGCTAACTTCTGGTACCCCCTTTAACAACAGAACTACATGTACAAAAGTGTACACATAATCTTTTCTTTCATTTGTATATAACATACTTTGTAAAGCAATGTTTATCTTATTCATGTGTAGGCCTACTGTTATTTTAATATCTTGTGTTATATTGTTATATTTTATGTAATCATGATTGGTACATTATGTTTGACTTGTTCTTATTGTTGTTAATAAACTCAAACTCAACTCACCTCAACAATGTGGAGTGAAGACAATGAACAATCTTTTTAAAGATTATCATACAGCCAGTTGTGATCCATTATGTTTTACTTGTTCTTATTGTCATTGTTAATTAACTCAAACTCAACTCAACTCAACAATGTGGAGTGAAGACAATGAACAATGTTTTTAAAGATTATCATACAGCCAGTGGTGATCCATTATGTTTTACTTGTTCTTATTGTCGTTGTTAATAAACTCAAACTCAACTCAACTCAACAACGTGGAGTGAAGACAATGAACAATGTTTTTAAAGATTATCATACAGCCAGAAGTGATCTATTATGTTTTACTTGTTCTTATTGTCATTGTTAATAAACTCAAACTCAACTCAACTCAACAATGTGGAGTGAAGACAATGAACAATGTTTTTAAAGATTATCATACAGCCAGTGGTGATCTCCCATTATGATTATGTCTCCTGCCAACCTTTCAAAGTTTCAAGTGAAGGTTAATATTGCTTTTGTTCAGCCCATGCCAAATAGGATTTATTTAGAAATGCACATCACAAATTACGGGGCTCATTGGTAATTGCAGGGTTGAAATTTAATGTCTCTGTTCATAAATCATAAATGCATGCCATTATGTGTTGTTGATTTCACAAGAAGTTTAGGTTGCATAATACAAACTTCTTCTAGGCCTGATAATTACCCGATTTAAATCGGTTTCACGATTTTTAATATTTTTTTCTGATTTTTTTCTCCTGATTGTTTTTTCCTGATTTTTTTCTCCTGATTTAACCCCTATTTTCTCTATTTTTCCTAATTTTTTCCCTATTTTTTTCCAATATTCTTATTCAAAATGGGGGAAATGCTGTTAGATGCCATTTTTTTTTCCCCCAAACACTTACATTTTTTTTTTTTTTTAGTCAAGAGGGGTGGTTGAGAAAAAAAAAAAAAATTTGTTAGTGCTCACTATCACCCCTGATACGTGTATGTTAATCTGGTTGCTATTACAGCCTATACTTCTGGCTTTCATATTACAGTGTAGTTGTGCACAGGTAAAAACAAGAAAATCACAGCTCAATACCAGAAATAATTTAATGTTCACAATACACTGTTTTTTTCCTCAAAGTTTTCTGTACGTACATGTACGTGCTCATCTAAGTTCATGTAATTCTGAATTGCTTATGTTGCAGAAGTTGTGTTAGTGATCAAGACCATCCAATGTTATAATAAATAAAAAAAAGTGAGAATGATCCTATTTGTTTGGATTTTAATCAATAAAATTTGAATTGAATTGTACAATTGGGGGTCTACATATAATGTTACATGTACATGTACATTGCATGTAGCAGTACATGTATAAACTGTGTAGGCGATCAATCATACTGGCTTTTGTATTGGTTGATGTGTAATGTACAGTCTACAGAGGCTTCCATATCGTATATACTGTACATTGCACATGTAAGCCTGTATACTAGTAGCTGAAACTATCCCAGTACATGCAAAGCCAAGGACAAGCCCACAGACTGTATTCCAAGCATGCTCTTGTACTTGACTTGGCTGAATTGCGCAGTACAGAACAGTTCCGGTAGCCTGTCATTACAGCGTACCCAATTACGCCTGCTATGGCTCCTAATTGCATCCACACGTGTATGTACGATTCTATGGACTGACCTGAATAACCCCAGTTCATATTCAGTGATGCGGCGATGACCTCTAATAATAAAAGAGGTGTTAAAATACTGCCCTTGGTTGGGTCAGAGTAGAATGAATCCGCAAAAGAGTGATTCAGACTTTTCACAGTAGGCCTACTATCACAGATTTTGAACTGTTTCAAATACAGTGAAGAATGTTTGAGGTAAAGAATACATTCAATGCATGTACATGTACATGTTTACAAATGAAGGCCTTCTTTAATTTGTGCTATACAGTTAATGGATATTAAGTATTGCTTGCATTCCCATAATTTGATTAAACAAAATCGTTTTCAATGGCTGCCTGCCGTAGCAACAAAGAGAGTTATCAAAAGTCTTCATGCATGGCTGATCGTCAACGAAACGGAGTGGTGAGAAAATTGATTGTTAGGGCAGGCAGCCAGTGAAAACGTATTTGTTTGATAGAATTATTGGAATGCAAGCATTACTTTAAACAAACAGAACTTTGTAATTCCTGGCTCATTTTTCCTGATTCAGGTGTCATATGAAAGGGCAGAAAATGAACTGTCTAAAAATGTATTTTTTTCTTCGAAATTCAGATACCGCCCGCCAAATGACTTTTTGGTTTCCTTGGTTTCCTCCTCATGCGTGAAATATGCATCACTTGAGTAGCATCAAATGAAAGAGGAGACTCTAAGCTTTACAAATATGTGTCATTTATTTATTATAGTTGTGACTAAGTTATGATAAAACATCGATACTTCTCGGTTTCGTTTTTTCTGGGACGCACTGTATATGTCATAGATTAGCAAGAACAAATTAAGTTGTGAATGTGTCTTTTGTATTATCTTTCCAGGCTCAGAAGCAACTTCGAGAACATACAGACCACCTACAAGATCTTGGTAGAATGTGGGTAAGTTAAACAAAATATAATTTAAAAAATTTTAATGGACAAAGCAGAGTATCATTAAACCAGAAATTGTCATGATTTTTCGTGTAAGAACCAGATCAGTGACAGTTTCATGCCACAAAATTGATTAATAATAACATTACTACATGTAGTTTTTACATCATGAAGTTTCATGGGAATGAAAGCGTTTTCATGAAGGAAAGTATCTTGTTTCAACAGTACTTTTAATCTATTTTTAAATGAGTGGTGCCATTTAGAAGTTTTTTTTTTAAATTTTAATTTCATGAATCTAATGTGGACTTCTGGTAATGGAAATCCATTTAATTTGAATTTAATTTTGAGGGAATGTGCTCAAAGTACATGTAATTCTGAATTGTTTATGTTGCAGAATAAGTGTTATTGATCAAGACCATAAGAATAAAAGCAAACTGACAAAGTTTGCCAGAAATAGCATCCACTGTAAAGTACAATTCACAATTTTACAGATGAGAAATGCATGTGGGTTGGGACGACAGCTTTGACCCCGTTCTCATTCACTTCGTTGGACGGTCTAACTAAGACCCGTTCCTCAGGAGCGGTTCTTAGGTGAGTGAGAACGGTCAAAGTGGTCCAGGAAGTGGACTTCTGGACCGCTCCAGAAGACCACCTCGGGAGGTGGTCTTGAGGAACGGGTCTTATTAAGAGCGGTTTGGAGCGCTCTAACGTGCGAGTGTGAACGGGCGTACTTTGAACGGAAGTGGTCTAGTGACGTTGCACGCGAAACATGTAGTACGGTACATACGCTTAGTATTCCGCGAAAAATTTACCCGCTGACCTGAGCTGCCATAGCAACAAGACCACTTTGACTCGTGGAGCGGTTTGAGCCATAAAAAACTGCTCGGAGTGTGAACCCTCGCAAACCGTTCCTCAAGACCCGTTCCTCTGGAGCGGTCTAACTAAGACCACTTTCAAAGTGAGTGAGAACGGGGTCTAATATTACTTATTTCTCCTTGCTCATTGCTCAGTTGTGAAACACTTTTCTACCTATTGAAAATAGTTTAATGGGGACAGATAAATAATTAGTTTTGTATGTTCAACACATCTTTCTGTGATCATGTTTTTCCTCTGCCGTTCCAAGTTCATCTCAAAATTCCCTTTAAGTGGGATAGTACTGTCAGATGTTGACAGAAAGCTGATTTTGAAATTCCAATTATTTCCGTAAATCTGGTGATAATTAGGTCAATCTGTCATGTATGTGATCCTGTGATCTGCAATTAGCTTGGATCTTATGAAAGAATTTCCTTGGACCTCACAGTATATCCTAATTACCAGATGGATGTGAAATTGAAAGCTTTTTAGCTAATTAATATGTAATAATGAGCTGCATTAGTCAATCTTAATTAGGACAATTTATTTGTTAAATTGCCTTCATAGAGAGGCTGTAAAGTATTTCTTAACAACAGTAGAGGGAGAGAGTTGTAATACATGTGCATGTATTCGGTGTCTCAAATTTCCTTTTTTAAAGTGTTGACACATAATGGACAACCCATATCCAGTTATACTGTATTTAGAATAATTACCGGTAGGTAAAACATGATTGAGAGATTCAAAATCATGGTTTTTCAATCAAAATTGTCAATTTTTTCAACTTTTAGACAACATTCTTAGACAACCTTATCCATACAAATTGTTTATGTGGGCATAACATTTTAATTTTAACAGTGTAGCAATAAAAGAAAAATACAACTTTTGCCAATTTTATGAGCAATACATGTATGTGATCGATTTAGCCAATTTAGATCAATTTAGATCAATTTAGCCCTAAAAATAAATCCTGTCCTCAAAGGGATAAAACTTCACAATACTTGGTAAAGTGAATGTATGGCATACCGAAATCACCAACTACTGTACATGTACCTTGGCCTCACCCAGACCTTGGACTTGGTCATACTCGTACATTTCATCATTTCATCATTTTCTGTTTATTTGTATTATTTTGTCAGGGTCATTTCCACGATGGCTACGGTAAACTGAATGCCGCCTACTGCAGTCTTCTCAACACCAAATTGGAATTCCATAGAAAGGTGAGTGTGTAATATATAGTCTTACTTTCAGTCCTTTGGAATTTTCAGTCACTCTGATGCTTCCGCTTTAAAACCAGAAACTTTTGCATGCATGAATCATTCACAAATTTCACAAGAGATAGAGTTGCAAAAGTTTTATGCTGGGGAGTAGTTTATTATCAACATGAATGATGTGAAAGTTTTGCAGTTCACAAAAATTTCATATTGCGAAATTTCATGTACAAGTATCAGGTTTTACAGTGTTATGCAAACAATCCTGAATGACTACATTTGTAATTATTTCTTACGAATCATAATAATGAAGGGGAATAAACCTGTATTGATTGCAACGTACTCAGGCTCTTAAAAGTGTGGAAATATTCCTGTATTTTATTAAGAACTATATTGCTTATTCTTGAGCATAGACTATGAAACTGTTGACATGCTACGGACTGTGTATTCAACAAACAAACAGCTGGGAATGATGTGTAATTTGACAATAGTGACTTGTCTGATAAATGAATTGTAATAATGTAGTTGAAAGTATAACAAAGGTCAAGTAAATGCAAATTACCATAGAAAATAGATTGTAGAGTTTCCATATCTTTAAATATATGCATTTGTATTTGGCATTGATAAATAAGAATTGTGGTTTTTATTGTATTTCATGAATGTAATGCCAGTCTTTAATAATATTTTTTCATATATCATATTATGATATCATATCTTTATGCATTTCCAATGTACTTTAGAAATTATTACCTTTATATGAAATGTGAAATGTGTGTATGTACATTTGCTTACAAGTGAAAAAGAATAGTGTTAGTGCATACAAATGATATACATGTACATGTACATACAGTATGTACATACTTGTATACAATCCTTTAGATTTCTGCCATAGTGCTTTGTGCAAACAGTGTATAATATCCAGACATGTGTTTTATATTAAAAGACAAGGTGACATACGGTACATTAAATATATACAGCTGTTTTGTTAATTGCCATGAGTATGATGATTTTTTTATTGATAAATAAATACTTCTGAGAGTAGAGAGAGGGCAGCAGATCTGACAGGATGATAATGAATATTATTCATATATTTTTGTATCAGTCTCAATTCTAATGTTTATCTGATTCATTTTAAAGAGACACGTTTCCGCACAAGCAGATTTTTGTTCTTCTTCACATCTTGTCCTTCAGATTCACCCCATGCCACAAGATGTTTGTAGAAGTTTGAAAAAGACGGTAAAAAGATATCTGAGAGAATGATATGAGTGGTAATTTGTTTTCTTTGTGGGATTGATTACTAATAGAAAGAGACTGCCATTTTTTGTTCATTGACAATTTGCCCTTCAAACTTCATTCCTTGCCTACAGATCTTTTGTATGGACAGAAGCTAGAAGGAAAGAAGAAAAAAAGACATCGAAAAGGTTTATTAGAGAATGATATGAATATTATTTTGTTTCATTTCCACTTTCTATTATTCAGAATCCACTCCTGCCAGGCAATCTTGTACTACCACAGCCAGAGAAAGACATTGAAAAAATGTGTGAAAATGATATCAATAACTAGTAAGTCGAGTGCGCATAATGAGTAATTAGCTGATCAAATAACATGGGTGCGGTATTCCGAAAATTGTGTTATGTTTTGAGTCAGTAAGAGGTATGTTAATTATCATAACATATTCAAATTACAGCAAGTCATTGGTGGAGGGGTGGGGGAATGCATAAACATTCATTTTAATCATTAAATGACTTTGCCTTTTCTTTCTTTTTAACTGTGGTAGTATGTGTTTCTTCATGAAGAAAACTGTAAATGAACTATAAAATGAAACACTTTTTAATTGCAGAGATAAGGGATGATCTGTATTTAATGAAAAAATTGTAAATGAAACATCTGGGAAATAGGCTCGTCTGCAATATGATTGTTCTGAGAATCCAACTGTAGTTGAAGTTAACTCATTGACTTGTGGATTCTCTCATACCAATAGGCTAAATACAGGATCCACCTGTTTCTAGTAGTCAATAGGGTCAAAACAGAGAAAATACCCAAACTTGCAGTCATGGGAAACCTTTAAAGTACAGTAGAAATGAAAGGGCATCCAAGATAAAAAATCCTATCCATTATTTTTTTTAAATGCCACTCTTAATAAGATATGAAAGTACTTTCATTGTTTCTCTCTACAGCTTCCAGATGTCTGTGGAAATTTTGATTACTTGGAATCCCTCATCGCATTGCAAGCAACAGGTAATACATTGCCATCTTCCTTTAAAGACCCTATCCGATGAAAATACAACTTTGTATCAATGGAAAGCGGAATGAACGAAGAATACAAATAGAAAGGAATTGAAAAAAAGATTTTCCCTTTCAGTATTGCACAAAAGGAAATTAAAACCTCATTTTCCGCACCCCTCCAAATTATGTGACCCATAATTTGAGGGTGCGAAGAATGAGGTTGACCATAGGGGTCAAATTTGCCACAGTTATGGGGACGATATAACATGAATGCCGATCGGCTCGCCTATATAGCTGAGGCGGTGAGCCGTGCTTAATTAATGCAAAGTCATTGTGAATATACATACTCCACATTAGATGATGTCATCAAGTTGATAGCTATTTTTTAAGTCGACAACTTCCGATTTTCAAAGCTTTAGATTACGTGTTTTTCAGAGAACCGTTACTCCTCTGACAGACACTAAAATAGCATATAATTTATATTATTTTAATCCATGGCTTATAAGTTCGGGCCATTGTCGTTTTTCACCCCTCATTCCAGTCATTATTTTGCATTAAATCATGAATTCTTTTCATTTTGCCTTGATGCTTCTGTATTAATATAGTCTTCGTATCCTGCAGCATTTAATCATGGTTCTTTCCTTATGATCCTACAGTCTTCAGATCCTTTGATGTTTCCAAAGCAATGTCCGGCACACCGTCATGCCAGTGCCGCCTTTCAGCCCCTCATTCCGGTCATTATATCAGCATTTAATAATCGTGATTTCTTTGCATTTTCCATGATTGCTTGTGTATTGATGAAGTCTTCATATCTGTCAGCATTTAATCATGTTTCTTTCTTTTATCAATCCTCAGTCTTCAGATCCTTTAACCTATCCAAACCACTGTCCGGCACACCTTCAGGCCAGTGCCGTCTTTCACCCCTCATTGCTGTCATCCTGGACTCGGGTCAGCTCTATGACTTCAGCGTCAGGTTACTCTACAAACTACATGCATGTAAGTTGGATTCCTTTTAGTTGCGATTAAAGGGAGATGGTAGTCAGTTTCCAAGTGCAGTAGGTCAAAATTCGCTGTCACCATTAATACCGTTAATGTGTGTACAAGTCTCGCACACAGCAAACCTGTGGTCCCACCAAGAAATACCCCCTAGTCTCTCGTGGAGTCTTTGGGTGAGGGAAATGTAAGTTAATGACTCTTTCATATGGGGCGATTGGTGGCAAATGCAGAGCATTACATAAGGCCTGTTGGTCATAAAACGGAAGGCTAATCCTGATGATTGTTATCGGGTAAACACAAGAATGGTGTCAAATTCCCCATGAGAGCCAACTACTATGCATCTTTCAGCGTGTCCACACACAAAACAATTTATCCCGAAACTCTATAACGATACGTCGTATAAAGAATCATTGTATAAATTCCAGGGTGTCCACACACAAGAAACGTTGTATAAAGAATCATCGTATAAATTCCAGGGTGTCCACACACACACAAGAAAGTAATCCCAAAACTCTACAGCGAAATGTCGCATAGGTGCGCAGTTTGCTACTGCGGTCATGAAATGGAAGCGGAAATGAGAGGTTAGGTCTCCTTTCGCGCGCGATCCGACGTTAAGCCCGCCCAGTTAGACTAGTTCCGTCCACACACAAAATTTCCGTGATTAAGCGTGATTAGGCGTGATTAGTTATTGAGTTCTAGTTCAAACGATGCCCAAACCTGCGTTTCGTTATCGACGTTCGTTATGACGTATCGTTAGTAAGCGTCCACACACACAATTTCATCATATAACTATCGCGAAACGGTATAACTATCGCGAAACGGTATAACTAATCACGCCTAATCACAGAAAATGTTGTGTGTGGACAGGGGGTTTAACTTTGGACATCTAATGCAACGAACTGTATACTGCCACAGCCAACCTTTGTCACATGTACGGTGTAGTAAAAAAAATAGTACTTCAAAGATATTACATCATCGCACAAAAAAAATACAATAATATTCATACGGGTAACCTGTTGATTACAGAAGTCTCTTATTTCCGTAGGGTTAATACAATAATGGCCTGGTTGCTGTAAGCGATGGGTTACCGTTAATAGTGAAAGAGCACAAACGATAAATTTGATTTGACTTTTAGGCCTCTTGGTTACTAACTCGGAATTGATTAATTTTATTCTTAATAATAGGTGTAGTGTTGGGAATCAATCAGGGAAAAGTGAAAATGATAGATGCAAAAAGTTTTTGTTTACTTCATAATTCTTTTTATTTCTACTAGAGTTTACCCATTGAATTAATGTTATGTGATAATTTGAATTTATGAAATATATACTTATACTTGCATTAGATATATTCAAATATCGTCCATTTGGAGCCAGAAGGGCATTAAATCATATCATTTTACACAGAGGTACCACCCATCTGGCTCCAAACAGGCAATATAGTAAATCAAATATGAGTTGGCTTGTTCAATGTGAATTTTTATCTTTCGAAACAGGCTTGCCAGAGGACACACTCGAAGGTCATAGGTCACGGTTTCTGAAGCAGTTCCATGCCCTGAAGGAATTCTACGCCAAATGCAGCAGCATCATCTACTTCAGAAGACTCATCCAAGTACCTACTCTACCTGCAGTAAGTAACCCCACTTTTCCTTCAAGCCATTCATGTTACATGTATATCATAGGAAGACTTATTAAATTATATGAAAATGGGTATCTGTTAAAGAGTATCCTACAGGCTGAAAAGGTGTCAAGTGACACTCAATTTGTTTTATGTACACAAGCATACAAAATAACAACCTTTTTTTGCACTGTAAAATGCATACAAAAGGGTATTAGACTGCGCACCTCTCTGCCCTGCGCGTACCCCGTGTTTGCATTGTCTTAGCTGTATGCATCTGACATGAAGGCAGCCTGAATGTTATCGAGAGGGCCTGACTCCAAAGGAGCAAGGCATGAGATCGCATATACCCTCAATTTTTGTGTAGCAAATATTGCATGAATTGTGTTGTTCAATATAACATATATTCACATCCAAATTCAGTATCCCCCTCGTGCCATTATATTTCAATCTTGGCCTGAATTTGTCAGTTCATATCATATATATTGAACGCCAGAGCATGCAATATTTGTATAATGTACACACCTTGCACTGAGTATTACCTCTTCTCCAAGTCCTTTATATCATAGGAAGACGTATTGAATCCTGTACTCTTCTTGCAGTAAGAACTCTTATATCTTGGCCAAGTCCTGTCCTGTAATCAAAGAATCAATCATGTCATTCTTCCTGCTTTGAGACACATGATATCTCATCATGTCATTACCGTAGAAGATTCATTTGAGTATGTTGTCGTGTGCCAGGCAGATGGGTGCCAACGGATGCACTTCCAACAGATGGACAGATTTGTAGAGCATATGGATTTTGACATTTTGATCTATCCTTCCTGCATCTTTACAAAACATTTTAGTCCTGACATTGTCAAAGTTTCATTAGGGATGGGTTGTAACTTCTCGCTAAATGTTTCTTATCCTTTCATTACGAAGCTAAAATGTTGACAGGTCTGACCAATTTTCATATTAGAGTCCTTCTGCCAAGCAAGCAATGATCTACTGATTTTGTAGTTGTTAGCACGACTATATCCTTAAAGAGAAGGTTGAATTCTGGGAAGATGTGAAAAATAATTTGTGAGCATTATCATTGTTATTACCATAGGCAAGTGTGGAAGAACATCGGATAAAAAAAGTTCCCTGAAAAGTATGGCTCTTCAAATGCCTTAATATTCTAAATATGGCATGTAACAGCATAAAAATTGGGACGTATTTTTATGCCACATGTTTGTGTAGTCCCATATACATCTTTCTGTGTACAGTGCTTGTAACTTTACCAAGACTGGACCAAATTTCTTATCATTTTGATGATTCCAGAACCTTGCAGAACACACCAATACTTATATGCTAGATGATCAACCTTTTCTGATCGATTCCACACCGTTTCTTTCACAATGCAATCGCATGACCAGAACTCAACTTCATCTTTAAGTTTTACCTTGTGCAGTGTTCCAACCAACTTTGTTTAATTGAAATTTGTCTAAAGCAAATACACCCCCGATCTATAAATTAAAAAAAATGATTAAAAAAATTGTTAGAAGACAATGATAACACTAATTATTTCATTCATTGCACTGTTAAATCTTTTTATCCTTTTAGGACCCTCCAAACTTCTTTGTGGCTTCCATGAATCAAGATACCTATATCAGCCCAGCTGTGATGCTTGCCCTCAATGAGTCTATGCTTGATAGCAGTGGAAGAGATAGTCCTCCAGTAAGTACACATAATAATAATAATAATAATATGGATATTTATATAGCGCCGGTACCCGCCAGGCTCTGACGCTCATGGCGCTGTACACATATTATCCTGGTTGTAGCCAAGCTGCCAAAGTAACTAGCGCTCAAGCATATCAGGTACCCATTTACACCTGGGTGGAGAGTGGCAAATGTAGATTAACGTCTTGCCAAAGGACATTAGTGCCGCGGCGGGACTTGAACCCTGTACCTTGTGATCTGCAGTCAGGTGACTTATCCACTAGACCACAACACCTTCAGAATAAACTACAAAATAGTAATTTCATGTATTACAAGTATGTTCTCTCGAATGTAGTTCTTCGGTATTGTATTCCTTAGAGTGTTTGGTTATTTCATTTGAGATTCCTGAGGAAAGAAGGAAAATTAGTTTCAAAGCAAATTCATAACATCGTGAATTGCAGTGAGCAGAAATGCTCATTGATTATCTTTCTTAACTAAACTGTACTAGACTAGACTAGACTTGACTTGACTTGGACTTAGACTTGACGTAGAACCATAATGAATGAAACTGAACTGAACTGATCTGAATTGAACCAAAGTGAGTTGAACTGAACTGAACTCAACTGAATTGCTCTCAATTGAACTGAATTGCTCTGAATTAAACTAAATTGAATTGAATTGAACTAAACTGAACTGAACTGAACTGAACTGAATTGAACTGACCTGACTTGAATTGAATTAAAGTGAACTGAACTGAATTGAAGTAAACTCAATTGAACTCAATTGAACCGAATTGCTCTCAATTGAACGGAACCGAACTGAACTGAATTTAACTGAACTAAACTGAATTGAAGTAAACCAAGCAGAACTGACTTGAAGTGAATTGATCTGAAGTGAATGATTTATTCATTCCAGCCTCCCAGTGAAGCATCGTCCATTGAGGAGCCCGTCTTTGAGAAGTTTGAGGAACCTGTGATGCACAGTGCTATGTTAGTAGACCTCGTGTCATCTCCACCCCCGCAACAGAATGGACAGTTCCAACAGCAGCAAATTCAGCAGAGTGGTCCAGATGAAAGGTACATAATTGTTCTTACATTCTTACATACACTGTACATAAAGGGAAAGCCCACCCTGAAATTAAGTTGATTTAAATAGAAGCAGAAAAATGAGAGAAACAGGTCGGTGAAAGTTTGAGCAAAGTCCAAGAGAACAGACCTGATAATAATTTAAGATCTCGTACATGCTATCCTGAACATAATAATCTGATTTGATTGAATTTGATATGGTTTGATTTAATTTGATTTGATTTGATTTGATTTTGATTGTATTCAGGCATTGGATCACTGAACAGCTGAGAGAGGAGGTGAACTAACTCAAGTTTGAGCTAGAGAGAACAAAGAAAGAAGACCAGAAAATTATAGAGGGAACTCTCTTTAACCATTGATCTTAATCTGATTTGATTCAATTTGATTTTAATTTTATTGTCTTTAAGGATCGAATCATTGAGCAGCTGAGGAAAGAGGCAAACCACCTCAAGTTGAGCCTGAGAGAACCAAGGAAGAGGTCCTTAGGGAATATGAACATTAAATCATTTATTTTTTGAGATTGCAAGGAAAACAAAAGAAATATAGCAATTTTGCATTTTAATTTATTCTATATTTATTGTTCTCATGGATTGGATCATTGAGCAGCTGAGAGAGGAGGCAAACCAGCTCAAGTTGAGCTCGAGAGAACCAAGAAAGAGGGCCTTATTAAATCCATACTGGGTACATTAAATCATTCAATAGTTGAGATCGAAAGGAAAACAAATGAAATATAGCATTTATTTTATTTTTTATTGTGTTTAGAGATTGGATCATTGAGCAGCTTAGGGAGGAGATAAACCAGCTCAAGTTTGAGCTCGAGAGAACCAAAAAAGAAGATCAGCGAATCATTGAAGCACTCAAGAAACGGCTGATGGAAATGGAACATGAAATGAATGAACATCGGACAGTGGTGGAGACACAGTGTGAGGTAATAGGCTTCTAAGTTCTAGACAAGGCATTTTATCTATAGTTGTCTATCTCAACCCGGGTATTGAATGGGTACCTAGAAGGATTTGATCTTCGAAATTCACTTTGTGCTGGTAGCAACGTCAGGGTAATGATTTCCAGAGCACTTCAGAAGTGTACAGAGATGTTTAATCAGTATACCCACTATGCAAGAAATGGAATACTATCATTGTTATTCATGCACTCCATGATAAGAGTTTTGTATGTTGACCAAATTTTGTGCATTGACCATGAAACGTGAGACAAAAGCATACATGTTCTACACCGTGCTTTTGTGGTAGTGTTAATCTTGCAATATCGTCATTGAGATACATGTATTTTGGTGGTCCTACATTTGCTGTGATATTTCAAGAGCCATTTTACGCTTGAAATTCATGTCTAGCAGCACTATGTATCACTACATCTTGAAGAAGTGTAAAAGTATTCATTTGATATAGGTCAAACATCATTGGAGTCTGATTAACAATAGTGTGAAAACTTGTTTATAGCCTGATCTACCAGTATGCTGAATATTCTTTTTCATGAAGGCTTAAACAGAGATGCCAACCTTCATCAACGAAAAAAAGTATTCTTAAACAGAAAAAACAGTATTTTTTGACCCAAAAAAGTATTTTTGAAAAAACCCTAAAATATCGCCCAATCAAGCAGCTTCAAAGAAATAGGCAACGGCGGTAACACTTATACGTACCCGGATCGGAGCGCGACGTGCATACAGTACACATGGGTTGTTCGCAACGATCGCAGTTTGGGCCCCGTATCACTGTACTGCATGCATCGTTTGAAGACATAGGTGCATAATACACATACAACACAAAGCCCATGATCGGAAATTAAGAAAAACTTCAATTTAAAAAAAAAAAAAAAAAAAAAGGAACAAAACACACACAAAACATACTGCCGTATTCATAGCCAAAAAACGGGAAAAATACGGCAAAAACGGAACAGTTGGCATCTCTGCTTAAAGATCAATAATCTTATTTCATTATTCATATGAGTTATGGCAAAAGGTACATGCAGTACCAATACTTTAGAGACTTAATGGCTTAATGATTTTGATTCACTCTTACACATTGTCTTTTATTCTACTCTGCAGGAAAATGAAACGTTACGGGACAAAGTAAAGGAACTTGAATATGCCGCCCTCATGGTCTCGGAAGAGAAATTAGTAGATGCAGAAAGTAAGTTGATTCATAGTGTAGATAATCTTGCTTGAGTACATGCAGTTTTGAGTTTTGGTAATGACGATTTTCTTCAGGAATTTAATGGATTTGAAACTGGACTTTTAAGACTACAAATCTTTGATACCTCCTTAAGCCTGAAGCAAATTTGATGGGAAATTAATTTTAATGAATCAACAAGTATAGGAAAAGTTCGAATAAGTTAGCCAATAAAGATGTAAATTGAATATGTAGTTCTGTGTGCTCATATAATGTTGCTTTTTGTTTTCTTTGTATATGATTTTTTTTTATTTTGAGTAAGTTCTGATAATGACAATTTTTCTTGAATTATCAACTTTATTGGGACACATGTAGAATTATTCTTAACCTTTTTATTGACCTTCAATCAAATGAATTTGAATCTATATTAACCTAAAACAGGGAGGTCCAAAGTGAATGAAGAGAGATTCAAGAAGATGAAAGATGTCTACAATAAACTGAGAGAAGAACATCTAGGTCTCCTGAGAGTGGTGAGTTGTAATTATGTAATCTTTTTTAAAGATAGGGTTTGCCTTTTACCCAGGGCATCACTTTTGAAATACCTCTGGTAGTTGTACCTTTAATTTAGTCCATTTTTATTTTTCGGTTTACCCATCATGTAAAAAAAAAAAACGTCAGCCCATACCATGCCGGATAAAGTTTATGTGGTTGATTTGATACATTCTAGCTGTACACAACTCATTTATTCACGTAATTTGTAGGCCTTAATTATCCAAATGTCTATCTCTGTATGCAGAATGCTGAAGCCAACAAGCAACTGACGACGGTATCCAGGAGCTCGGAGGAGATGGTTCATGCCAGGCAGACGGCCGAGCAGACCGTCGAGAAGTTGCAGATGTCCATCGCTCAGACGGCTAGCAGGGAGGCTCAGCTCAAGAGACAGATGGAGGAACAGAGGAAAAAATTGCTTGGTGAGAGGAATTACTTGAACCGTTGGCCTATCACTCGGCATAATTTAGAATGTATCAAGTGACACAGCAGGGGAGTGTTTCACAAAGACTAAGATCGACTTTAAGTAAGACTTAACTATGGCAGGATACTCATGCCACATTTTGCTCTCACCATTTACTGGCATTGGTCTCTCAAGGGACGTAAAAATCGTGGTCACAAATCTACAGAATTTACCTTTTTTGATAGTTCATTATTGATGGGAAAAATATTATCTAAAGATCATAACTGAGAGACCAATGGTGAGAGCAACCAGTGGCATGAATGGCCTGCCATAGTTAAGTCCAACTTAAAGTCAATATTAGTTTTTGTGAAACAACCCCTAGATGATTATTATAGTTAATCAATCCACTCACTTATTATGTAATTTTTAATCTCTTCTTTCTCTAGACTGTCACACTTCTGCCTCTATATCGTTGTTTCTCTTTCTCTCCTTTCTACCTCGTCTCTCCCTTTCTCTCCCTCTCTCTTTCTCTCTCCCTCTGCCTCTGTTTCTCTCCTTCATATTATTGTACGACTATGATATATGTATAGATTTGTAAGACATTTTGTTTTTGTGATTTTACTTTGTAAACTCGATGCAATTCAGCACTTGGGCTGCCATGTGGATCATGTTTCTTTTATAATAAATACCATTTCAAATCAAGCATAGCATCAGGCATCAAGAAAACACTGTCAAATGTGAAATTATTATCATTGTTTAGTTGGTTATTTAGTTATTTGTTTAATTCTTGCTGTTTAACTAGTTTATCTAGCCAGAGCTGTTATGGAAGCAGAGGAGACATATTGTTGCTTATTTATTTGTTTGTTTGTTATAATCTTGTTGTTTATCTAGAAAAGGTGAGGGAGCAGAAGAAGCAACATATTATTGATAGTTTGCATGTTTATTTGTTTGTTTTATTTTTGTTGTGTATGTAGCCAAGGCTGTAGAGGGAGCAGAGGAGACATTGAGACTCATCTCGCAACAGATGGACGACCCTCAGTTTGCATCAGCTACTTGTACACCAGGTAAGAAAGACCAAGATATGATAAATTCAGTATAAAACTTTTTTTCCCTCGGCAACAAAACTGGATAAACAAGACCAAAATATGATCAATTCAGTATTTACATTTTTCCCTAGGCCCAAAAACTGGATATACAAATTTTTGTCAAGTTCTGTTACTAATGGAACAGAATTCCCACAGAATTAAAACAAAAAATTCAGTATAGATACTTTTCCCCTCAACCACAACCTGGGTAGACAAAAAAAATTGACTTGTTTATGGTAATGACGGAAATGAATTCTTACAAAGTAAAATCAAACTTATTTTGAATTTTCATGAGGAAATATCTAATTTCTACACAATCGTGGCTTTATATCACATCTCTCAGGGATTTCCATAAAGGTGAGAGCAGCTATCGAGCAATATTATTTGGTAATGTATTTGATCCAGATGGAATATACGTCAGATTTTGCCCAAACCTTGAATTGGGTCAAAGTCCACCGTACGTCTCAACATTTATATGATATTTATTTCTCTCTGTACAGGGTAATAGATATCATCTAAACCGTCTTTTTATGCCTCCGCTACAACGTAGCCGGAGGCATTATGTTTTCTGGTTGTCCGTCCGTCCGTACGTCCCGTTCTCGTGATCGCGTTATCTCAAGAACCAATTGATGGATTACCGCCAAACTCGGGTCATGTATGTATCTTGCAGAGCTAATGAAGTGATTAGATTTTGGGGTCACGAGGTCCAAGGTCAAAGGTCACAAGGCTCATTATGTATGCAAAAATAGCTCGTGATCGCGTTATCTCAAGAACCGATTGATGGATTACCGCCAAACTTGGGTCATGTATGTATCTTGCAGAGCTAATGAACTGATTAGATTTTGGGGTCACGAGGTCAAAGGTCAAAGGTCACAGGGCTCATTATGTATGCAAAAATAGCTTGTGATCGCGTTATCTCAAGAACCGATTGATGGATTACCGCCAAACTTGGGTCATGTATGTATCTTGCAGAGCTAATGAACTGATTAGATTTTGGGGTCACGAGGTCAAAGGTCAAAGGTCACAGGGCTCATTATGTATGCAAAAATAGCTCGTGATCGCGTTATCTCAAGAACCGATTGATGGATTACCGCCAAACTTGGGTCATGTATGTATCTTGCAGAGCTAATGAACTGATTAGATTTTGGGGTCACGAGGTCAAAGGTCACAGGGCTCATTATGTATGCAAAATAGCTTGTGATCACATTATCTCAAGAACCGATTGATGGATTACCGCCAAACTTGGGTCATGTATGTATCTTGCAGAGCCAATGAACTGATTAGATTTGGGGTCACGAGGTCAAAGGTCACAGGGCTCATTATGTATCCTAAAATAGCTCGTGATCGCGTTATCATTAGAACCAACAGATGGATTACAATCAAACTTGAATTTTAAAAATTGCTTCCATTTTGGTTTGTAAAATTGCTCTATGGCGGAGGCATCGTCGACTGCGCGCAGTTGAATTCCATCTAGTTTTTCTTTCTTTTCTTTTTTTCTTTGTATGAATAAAACAGAATATCTCCAGAGTAGAGCGCCCGTAGCAGATGAAAGTGTGAACAACCTTGAGAGATGCTTCAACTCGTACCAGCAGAACAGCAACGGTTAGTATGCAGTCAGGTGGAATTACACTTTATTATGTAATTTAATATCAGCACGGAATTTGATACGTGGAACTTTGTTGACTGTACACATTTCAGGACATGTTTCGATCAAAATATATACTGGTCTGAAGCTATGAATTGGAAGATACTTTGCCAATATTCCCAACAATGATGTATCAATGTGAAGTATGATGGTGATAATGGCAGTCATAAGAGAAAGCAGTGAAACAAAATCAATAAGGAATAGAACATTAATGTGGAGAAAATATACTGTTTCTTAGAATTTGAAGGAGAATATTTTGTTGTTTTTTTGTTTTTTTGTTTAATAATTTTTTTATTATTAAAGCGATTTTTGTTGGTCATAACAAAACATTTAACAAACTTGTTTATCCTTTTTCATAAATGTATTTGGAACATGTGATATAAATGATAAATAATCAACTGATACATACTTTTTGTGAGCATACTGAACATAGTAATTCATGAATTGTCAACATACAGTGTATATAACTACAAATCTTGTTATGCCTCCGCTACAAAGTAACCGTAACTGTTCTCATGATCGCGTTATCTCAAGAACCGATTGATGGATTCCCGCCAAACTTAAGTCATGTATGTATCTTGCAGAGCCACTGAACTGATTAGATTTTGGGGTCATGAGGTCAAAGGTTAAAGGTCACAGGGCTCATTATGTATGCAAAAATAGGTTGTGAATGGCTGAACGCATTGTCAATAGAACCGACGGATAGATTACTATCAAACTCAGGACATGTATGTATCTTGCAGAGCCAATGAACTGCTTAGATTTTAGGGTCATGAGGTCAAAGATCAAAGGGTCATACATGTTTAGGAAAAATAGCTTTTTATCATGATATACTGAGAACCTGTTAATGGATTACAACCAAACTTGAATTTTTAAATTTGCTTCTGTTTTGGTTTGTAAAATCGCTCTATGGCGGAGACATCATTTTCAACTGCGCATAGTCGAAGATCCATCTAGTTTTTCTTATGTCTCAGTGTTACATGGTACATTAAAAATAACATTTGCATAACAAAAAATAGTCACATGTCATTCAACTATCAAAATAAAAATTCAACTTGGACCAGGTTTTTATAAAGTACAGACAAAACAAACAGAGAGACAAGATACTAACAGAACAACAACAACAACAAACAAAAAACCCACAGAAATCAAGAAAAAAGAAGAAAAAAAAAAACATCAAAAAGAGAAGATGTTTATGATACACCATCAAATAGTCTATTGTTTACCTAAAAAAAACTTATGAAGATGAGTAGTTCTTATTTACAATCAATCCATTTTTATTTGCCAGATTTTGGAGGATTGATCGGTGCCATCGCCTCCTTTTCTCAATCCCTCGGAGAATACCTGCTGCAGGGCAAAGCCACCTCAAATCTTGCTCCCGTCGATGTCGGAGAAAGTAAGTATACACATTGCATCAGTTTCAGATACAATTTTTTGCTTTTAGTTGAGCTCTGTGATCTCTTACATTTGTCTCCTAGGATGTTACAGAAAGTGGGTGGCCTGATGAAAGATTACGGTACATGTTGAAGCACTTGGGTTTTCCACCAGCACAAAAATACCGGCGTTTTCATTCATTTTTGCCTTTCATAATGACGAGAGATACTTCTGCAGTCGCAAGTAGCTTTCCGAACATATTGAGTGTGGGTTTTAATATTTCCTTGATTTTAGTAATGTTAATCACCAAAGTATTGTCATCGGATTTAATACTCAAATCTAATTTCTGCAGCTCAGTAACTGGCAAACAAATTTCTCCATAAACCAGGCCTCGCAACTATGTACGTAAGAGATAGGGGACTGCAAACTTGCAACTGATTAGAGGACTTGCAATTGATATGGATCAATCGCGACTCTTTAAAAAGTGGGTCCAGGGGCCCGTTTCATAAAACTTGTTATCTATAACAAATGCTAAATTTATATGACAAATATTCAGCCAATCAGATGCCACGATTTCAGTAGCTTATAACAGTAGCTTGTAACTTGTTATTGATATCAAGTTTAATGAAACAGGGCCCAGAGCTTCACACAAACTTATTAGGAGGTAGCTTAGGGATTTTAACCAAAGACTACATTTGATCAGTGAACAATTGTCTTTGGTCTGTTGCAGGGATGCATGAGAGTAGTAGTCCAGACACCAGTGCATGTTAGCGCCAGTTAGAAATATCCTTGATAGGGGAAAGATGAATGCCATTTGGTCAAATGCCTTCTTTGATGGAAAATAGTATATGCCAGTAATTTTCACTCAGCTACATTGCCTTAGGTGTCATTTTTATGGACATTATCCAAAACTGGGAAGCCATACTGAATGGAATATTTTTGAAGTTTGGTGAATGCTGTGAAATTTTTAGAGGGTCATTTGTTTTTGGACTATAAGCATTACTGAATTTACTTTTTGTACAGGATTATCATCCAATTGCCATGCGACGTGTAACAGTGCCTTGACTGTACTTCAATCTTTGAAGGAAGAGAATCAGCAGAACTTCACCCAGAATGAAGACGACCTGAGGGGAAAACTTAGTGCTATCTCTCACCTCACACAGGTAAGAGGGGTTAGATCTATAGTCTTGTGAGAACTTGAAAGGCTCACGTGTAGGTCATGTTGACATATGGTAAGTCTAGAAGTACTCAGAGGCCACTAAGCATTTGCTGTGATGCCCTACCCACTGGTTGTTTCTCTCCTTTCAAAATGTCAAAGCACAAGGCCACTCTAGCCAAGTTCTTTTGCTGCAGATCATAGCATTTTTCTTTTGGCTTTTGTACCTGCCCCCAAAACCAGTGGCATCCAGTGCCTGAGATTGTATCATAAGACATAATATGTAATTGTAGTTGTTAAAGAAATATAAGTTTTTTAAAATCTTAAGCTTATTTGGAAGCAATGGAGTTAATAAACTTGTACGTATTTCCTTCACATAGGAGCTGATATCCGAGGAGATAAATGATACAGAAGAAATTGGTGATCTTGTGGAGGCAGAGATGCAGTCCACAACAGACCTCGTTGACCAGGCTGCTAATAGGATAGAGGTAAACCCTTGATCATGATGTATGTTGATGATGACGATGAGAAGAAGGAGAAGGATGTGTATGATGATGTCGGTGATGATGGTATAATGTTGTGGTGTGATAATGATGATGACTATGGAGCGGATGGTAATGATGTTGATGATGATGATGATGATGACAAGGAGGAGGAGAAGGAAGAGAAGGATGGTGATGATGATGGTAATATTGTGGTGGTGTGGTGTTGGTGTTGGTAATGGTTATGGTGATGATGGTGATGATAATAGTGATGATGATAATAGTGATGATGATGATAACAATGATGATAATAGTGATGATATGCAATGATGTTCTTCTGATCATGTTCATGATGATCGCAGTTGGAAACAATTCTGAAAAGATCCTTACAATATAGCATGCAAACCCCAATCCATTACAAGAACACCTGTCCCTTATGAGATGAAGAGGCATGTCAAACACCATCCATCCAAGATACCAAAATTGTATCTCTTTTCATCCCTGGCCTTGCAGGAGATGCTGAAGAGGTCGAGAGAAGCCGACACCGGTGTAAAGCTGGAGGTGAACGAGAGAATCCTCGACTCCTGTACACAACTCATGATATGCATCAAAGAACTCATCACCAAGTCAAAGTCACTCCAACAAGAAATCGTTGCAAGTGGACGGGTGAGTCAAACGTGCACAACATTCACCTGACTCTTAAGAACTACTTTGAAACAGATAATGTTTCTGAGTTTATCTTTCAGTTCTCATCGACAAGAATCCCTTGTAAATCTTTTTATTTGCACTGCATGAATATAATTTGTCTAATTCCTGTTGATAATGATCCTATTTTTATAGAAAAAACCCTATTGAGGGGTAGTCTCATACTTATTGTCGATGCCTTACACCTTTGGTCCAAAGGACTTCAGAACAGAATACAAAGGCTATATCCTCCTGTACAATGGTACCGACAGAAGTGATTAATTTGTCAATTGATACTTTCTACCCCCAAAATTGCTTCATCCCTCCCAAACATCCCCCTCGGAACTGTGAGGAATCATTTGCAATGCAGTTCTGCTACTGTACATATATCGATCACTGAAAAATTACATGTATGGCAATTCTGACAATAGTTATCTTCCCTATAAAATTTCAAGGAGATCTTATTGCTTTTCGATATTTTATGATTTAGAGTCATGGTTATTCGTCTTTTTTTCGAACAGGGTTCAGCATCAGCCAAGGAGTTTTACAAGCGTCATCATAGATGGACAGAAGGCCTCCTCTCCGCTGCTAAGCTGGTCGGGGTAGGAGCTTCTCATTTGGTGTAAGTAATGACCTTTTTGCTTCAATATTACCTCAGCTCTACTAGGCTACCGTTTTTGGAAGCTCACAGTGTTCGAGGAATTCCTTCCTACCGGTATCCGTTTAACACCTCTGTGGAGAGTGGTAAATGTAGATTAATATCTTGCCAAACGACATTAGTGCCGCGGTGGGACTCAAACCACGAACCATGTGATCCACAGTCTGACAACGTATCCACCAGACCATGAGACCTCTGCACCTCTGAATGGGTCCCTTATACTTGATTTAAAATGGGACTACACTACTTGTAGCTACTTGCGCCCTCTATATAGTAAACAATGCCTAAGTGGTTCCCGTTGGTCCCCCATGATCCCCTTTTTCGTATGTTAAATGAGAGCTGATTTGATGAGGTAACCACCTGTCAGTGACCAGGCAGGGAGGTCTAATCCCTCATGGCCAAACTAGCGCAGATGACAAGGGTGTTACAACTACATCTACTCAACAAATTTATATCATTGCATTCTTTAGATTAAATACCCTGTAGGTTCAATAAGATAGTAATTTTTTTTTTACAAGACTCTCTTGAACACAGAAAGAAAAATATGCTGCATTTGAACATTAACAAGAGCAACAAGAGCTATGTGACTAAGTTTGGATTGCACTGGGGTGAAGTTATATATAAACTGACATGTCATATATATATATATATATACATGTATCTCTCTCTCTAATTGGTCAACATTAACAGGTGTATTGAACTTTATATCACACATTATCATCCTTTAGTTTAGCATTATTTGAATATCATTTGACTATTTGTTATGTTTCTTGATTGTCTGGCAATTCATTAGTCTTTCTTTCCTATGATCTAATTTCATATGTTGTGCATATACTGTACCTTAATTTCTGTAATATTTGTATGACGGCAATTTCTTTGGCAAGGTTCTCTTGAGAAAAAATAATGGTGTTTTAACAAATAAAGATGCCTCCCTGGTTAAGTATAAGAATTAATAAATAAAATAATGACGGGAATAAATGATGTGAACTTTATCTTCTTCTCCGTGATCAGTGATAGTTCGGACAAATTGATGAGAGGGAAAGGGAAGTTTGAGGAGCTCATGGTCTGTTCCCACGAGATAGCAGCCAGCACCGCCCAGCTGGTAGCAGCAAGCAAGGTCAAGGCCGACAAGGGAAGCCCCAACCTCAAGGGCCTCCAGGTCGCATCCAGGAACGTTGCCACGGCAACGGCGGGAGTGGTGGCCTCTGCCAAGACAGGTGCACAGATGATCGAGGAAGGAGGTAAGAAGGGAAGGAAAAGTGGTCTGAGATTAACTTTTGTTTTGTTAGCAAGGGAGTCAAGTAATTAAGAGGTTTGTGGTATTAGCTGTAATGGAATTTTCATGCGAGGTTCACCAATGGTATCATGATGATGATGATGAAGTTAAAGGCATTCTTTGGGATATTTTGACACTTACTAGCGACTATAACCTGGTGAAATAGTGAAGATGAAAACTGGACTTAAGTTGGCGTGTCAACAGTTTATGTTTAGGGTGATGATGAGGATGACGATTATGTTGATTTCAGTAATGATGATGGTGATGCCTGGTGATAATGATAAAGTTAAGAATGATGATATTGATGATGGTCATGATGAGAATAGCAGTGATGGTGATGAAGATGATGATGTTACTACTGATGATGATAGTAACGTAGATGATGATGATGATATTGATAGTGATGATTAAGATGATGAAGAAGATGTAGAAGATGTAGAAGAAGAGAATGCTAATTGTTCAAGCTAGCAATCTCTTTTATATGAATGCTTTGATGCATTTCGGTCTCAAATATTTCACCTGGTAAATTATATAATTTGTTTTTCTTCAAAACTGAGCATTGACAATAAATAGACTAAAAAAGACAGCCATGACCATTTCTGACACATTTTGCGATATCAGTTTCTAATATTTGGATCAAATAATCAATTATTGTGTTATGCTAGGTATAACATATTGAGAAAAAAATTTTCCCACCAGATTCACCCGACTTTACCAAGATGAGTTTGACCCAGACCAAGCGTATGGAGATGGAGGCCCAGGTGACTGTCATAGAGCTGGAGAGTAAGTTGGAGAAGGAACGTGTCAAGCTGGCGGAGCTCCGGAAGCAGCACTACCAGCTAGCAGGAGCCTCAGAGGGATGGGAAGAAGGGGTCAGTATGCTATGATAGTGTTTTGAGCTAGATGTTGGGCGCAAAGGCTATGGCCGTACTTTGCATAGGGTTTAGAGATCAGTAATAAAAATTATAATAATAATACATTTATAGAGCGCAGAAACTATCCAATATTAAGTGATGCTTGAAGGTGCAAAGTCTATAGACGCTATAAATGAAAACACACTTTAATAGCATGGGGTGAAGAGGTCGGTATGCTATGCAAGTGTATGAAGATAGTGATGCTATAAACGCTATAAATGAAAATGTACTTACCTGTAGCATGGAGTTGAGAGGTCAGTATGCTATGATAATGTGTTGAACTACATGTAGATGTTGGGTTAAGGTTTCAAAGTCTTTGGCCCATATAATTGAAAAATACTAAGCTTAGGGTGAATAGGTCAGTATGCTGTGCTTACCTTTGGGTGTTTCGAAGTGAATATCCTTTGTTCTTGAAAACTTACTAACCTGAATTAGATTTAGCTTAGTCCAATTGTCTATTGAATACCATAGCTCATATATGTACCAAATAATGGCCCTTAAAAGTTCATAGTCCATGATCTTTGTATTATGAAACAGAATATGAAATATACTAAAGCAGTTCTTTGCCTAAAGCAGTTCTTTGCCTCTTTTCTGAATGAGCCTATAGTGATGTGTCTGTGTGTGAATGAAGGCTACTCTTCTCTTTTTTTTTCCTTCTTTGGTAAATCTGTCCATTCAGGCTGGAATGCACTGTGTTTATTTCAAGACAATCCTAATAAACAGTTTTGAGTTGAAATCTACTGAATTCTAATAATCTGTGTGCAAATAGTTATACTGACTAGAAAATATATAAAGTAGACATTTAACTTAAATTATTCGTAATTTTTTTTTCTAATAATAGTAATAATAATTAAACGATGCTTATAAAGCGCTTTTCACCGAAGTCTCTAATTAAGCACTAATGTATATAATTCTATTTTTAACTGAGCTTTTAAAAGTAGCTATTACAACTTTAGACTTTAGAATACTGCCTCACGAGTAAAGTATAACACAAGTGAAGAGCCCTGCAGCTTCTTAGGTGATAATAGTTTTGAGACCTGGGCCAGAAATTTCATTATGTGGGTTACCAAAATATCATAGCAGCTCAAACGTTTGACCCTTTAATCAAGAGGCTTAGAGTTTAAAAAAGAATTATTGAAATAAAGAACACTCCCTTGTACTTTCTATCTGTGATTAATTCAATTAATTCAATTAATTCAACAAAAATTGAAAAATTTAGCGATGAATACAAACATACTAAAGCTGTCTAAAGCATCTTGCACTCATCACAGTTAATCGCCACTTTATAATGGATTATTTGAAGTATTTTGTTTAAATTAATTTTGGACCACACATCGTCTTTAAAAGCAAGCAATGGAAACTTGAGGGGTAATACAAGTCTGGACTCTATTTATCATAACCTTTTCAATACATTTTCTCCTTCAGACTATGAATGCTTAAAATTGTAAACTTATTTTGAACCTGTCACATAGCAAACTTGAAATACATTTATCATGCATCAGAAATGAATCAGGCTATGAACTGTAATGGGAAGAGTAAAATTTTAAAAAGCAATCAGTGCAAAGGATTCATTTTGCAAAATGATCATTTAAAAAGAAAATACAGACATATCAGCCAAAATGAATTAAGGTGCCCAGTCTTCATTATTATCTCATTTAAAACCATCTCTACAGTGCATGCAAGTCAGTAGAAACAAGACTTCGGGAATTGTGAAAAGGGCCTTTTCTCACAAGAAGCTTTCGCGAATTGCAAAAAGATACTGATATGGGTCATGTCCATTACCATATATTTCTTGGCATGAAACTTTGGGTATCTTGACCACCAATTCTCTGGAAGAAGTTCCAGGTTTTTATAGAAGGTATTCAGAATGTAACCAAACACAGAATGATACTTTGAAATGCAATAAAACCCATTGTAGATGCATACCTATGATTCGATATATGTTAAAAAAATTGAAGAATGGAAGAAATGAGCTTACTAACCCAATTTCAATGATTCATGCATGCAGTAAAACAAAGGATTGTTTGAAATTATTGCCAGATATACTCATAATTATATTACTATTATATTGTATGCCATTGTGTCCTGTTAATTGAAATATTTGTTCTTTTAGAACGAATAATGACTGTTATGCTATGTTGATTAAAAAGTTACCGTATTCCTCAGTCATAATGCCAAACTTACTCCAAATCAACCTTTTCTCGGCAATGTTGAGAAACGAATTTATTGTTCGGTCTCTTGTCAGTCTTGCCGATGTGACTTGGGTTTATGCTCTTTTATCAACAACAACAAAAGAAGTGAATGACACACAATACCCACTCTGCATGTATTCGTTGTAGAGAAACCCCGGTTTAACTGATTTGTTGGAAATCTAACTGTTGTATTGATGTTGTGTGTTTTTTTCCTTTCTCGTGTGCATGATGCTTGGGTGTTTCACAGGATAGCAAATAATAAAGGTATGTGGCATGGAAAGATGGCTGTTTGTATCAAAGAATTCATCACCCTCTTCCTCTGTCACTTGTCAGATTCAATTATCATTTGTGGTACCCCCTATACCACTCCTATGGGGTATGCCATTTGCACCCCTCATGCACCCTATCATATATAACCAGAGAATGGTGGATGGTTTGACTCTTAACTTACTGTGTTACCATTGTTTGTGACTTACAATATTCCACTCTGAAGTAACCCTGTCCCACCCCTGGGGTTAAATCATTTGCACCCTCATGCACCCCATCATGTATATTCAGAGTATGGTGGATGATTTCACTTAATATACATCAGTTGTCTATTACCAGTATGTAATGTGTGACTTACCGATTCTCCCAAAGACCACACCCTGCCTAGCCCCCTACTACTTGTGGTATATCATTTGCACCTTCCTGTACCCTCTCGTCTTTTTGTAATAACAAGATTATGGTGAGTGATTTCACTCGTATATAACTCTGTTTAACCAAGATTGTGTGACCTTGAGATATCACTTTAAACCTCATCCTGTACAGTACCCCTACCCCTACTCCACCCCTTTGGGTGCATCATTTGCACCCTCATACACCATCTCATCTCATCTACATGTATGTGTATAACCAGAGTATGGTGGCTGCTATCACTTCTACATAAGTTGTCTCTCACCAGTATTGTGTGACACTCAAATTTCTCTTAATACCCCACCCTGTCCAGTACCCCTACCCCACCCCTCGGGGTAAATCATGTATGTACTATTATGCACCGTCTTATCTATGTGTAATAACAAGAGAATGGTGGAAGATTTCATACCTGAACTTCTTTGTTACCATCAGTTAGGACTTACTGATTCTGCTTCACACCCACACCCCATCCCCATGCCTCTACCTACTTCCTTAGGGTATATCACTGGCACCCTCATGTACATGTAGTATGTACCCTTTGATATGTAACCTGAGTGTGGTGGAAGACTTTTTCTCTAAACCTCTCTCTCTCTCTCTCTCTATGACCTCCACCCTGTCGTATGCGACCTACATGTACTCCCATCCATCCTTTGGGGTAATCTTTCGCACCCTTCCGCACCCTGTTAACAATAGAATGGTTGAAGATTGTGCCTCTACACATAAATGCATTATATGTTCTGAGCTTAGGTGTACTCTTGAAAGACTAATAATTAATAGTCATGTTCATTACATTTGTTTGGTTGTTTTGCTTCATCTCTTTTACATGCATTCAATCTGGCTTTAGATTGCATTGCCAGTGTGTTCTGATATGTACTCTCGAAAGGTATCATGCTTACTCGATCGTCATGTCCATCTCATTTGCTTAGTCATGGTACTCTTTTTCCATGCATTCAGTTTGGATCTATATTGCATTGTGACTCTACACATGTACATTGTTAAATGTTCTGAACTTACCGGTAAATGTTTTCTTGAAGACTTACATTTATTTCATAGCCACCATGCTATTGTTTAACATGTACCTCATGTAGTATTTACTCTTTCATCTTCTTATAATTATTGTGTTATAATTATTGTTTTTCATTTTTCATGCCTGAAAAATCTTAGGTATAGAAGAGAATGATCTGCTCCGCCAATTGTTAGGCAGGTGCAGATTGCATAGACCAATTTGTCTTACCTAAGTATGATTTCTCACTTTGTTGATTTTTATAATAGGAGGAAGCATACTTTAAAAAGTAGGAGTAGAAGCAGTTGCAGTTTGAATTTGAGATAATTACACCATTCCTGAATGAGTCGTAGTTGGAAGAATTTACGTCATAGAGGGGAGAAGGAAAAGTTACTTTTTTTTATTGCAAAAGGAAACATAACTTTCATTTTTAAAAATCAATCAAACTTTTGTTCTTCCTCTATGTTTTGAAATGTAGAAATTATCCCTAGAGGATCCCTCTGGAGGAAAAAAGATTTCTTAAAGGGGAATATATTCATCATAGATCGCAGTGGCATTGATATTGATAATTAATATTGAGAAAATGCGAGTATCCATGTTTTGACTTTGTATTTAGCTAATCCAGGCTTTGTTTTAATTTTCAGTCAATTACTTAGTTTAAAGCTTTTCTAGCAGGAAAGTACTTTGAGAAATGACTGCTACACGTAACTTGACTCACAGTTTAAAGTTTTAGCCATGTAATGCATATTCATGTAATACCCTAACTTCTATTGGTGTAATATTTGAAATTGTATGTACATGTACATTTATTTATATAGTACTCCATACCAAGTTACAAAGTACATGTAGATCCTTTGCAGACATGAATATGTACTCTTTCTCTTCTTTGTGATGTACTTACTAAATTTATTACATTTCCGTATAATCATTCTTTATGTCTAAAAATGTCCTAAAAGTGTGCTTCTCCCGTCGGCACTTTTCATTTTCTTACGGAAATAAACTGCAATTTCCTCCTTCCAGTTCCCTCTTTTTGCAATCTGAAACAATGTAATATTATCTGTGTGGAGCCAGAAGGGCATTAACTCATATACATGTAATTTAACAAAGAGTTAACACCTTTCTGGCTCTGAACAGGCGGTATGGTTTACCAACTAAGTATTCCAACCAAGGCTCAAGCTATCTGCTTCACATGTCATGCTTTAGCTTTACTATATCCCTTGCTATTTCCACAAAGTACATGACTTGTATACCACATCTTATTCATTACAGATAGTCATCATGTTGAAAATATTTAAGGTGCCCTTTAATTTACAGTGCTCCATGTGTCCCTACTCCATCCATTATCAACATTGCATCATGCGCCAAATGGATAGTTTAAGATCAGCAATTTGAATTTATATTTAGAATGTTTTAGCACCCTTTAACTTGTAAAATATTCCTTTCAATAGCAATGATTTAAATAATCAATAATAATAATAATATTTCTGCTTATATAGCGCTTAATACATCGGCAAGTCCGAGTTTCTAAGTGCTTTGCAGTTATTACCCCCGGTCATCGGATTCTGGCTTGCCTGCACACAAGTTATGCACTTTCTCCACTCCCTGGGGAGCATTCCAGCAAGCGCTTCTAAGCTCAAATCAAGAAGTTATTATTTCCAAATTCTTCTTATTTTTTTTTAATGATTTTCATTATTTTTTTGCAGGAGGATGGGGACTTTGGAGGACAAGGAGAATATGCTGATCTGGTGTAAAGAAGATGAATTCAACACAAGTTTCTTTGAGCAGAGGATAGGAGGGAGGGAGGGGGGTAGGCAGGTAGACCCATAGCATGTTGAGAGAGATAGTTTTGACATGCTCAAGCAAGCGCTGTCGTAGGTTAAATCATGGAGCTCCAGATAGTGTCCCACCTCCAGAAAATGTCTGGAAATGTGTGTCTGTTTTCTTTGCATCCATCCACATCCTGCTACTAGGAACACAGCAATATATGAAGGAAAATGATTGAGTGCTAGCTTACCTCATGGAATACAATGCATCAAAATAGAGCCTTAAGATCAGTAGGTCAAACAACCTTGCCACGAGACACCAACAATACTGTTTATAGACCAAGTTATTCATGTCAGATAATGGGTTAATGCACAATGCCAAAAACATAAAACAGGTATGATTTTGTTTGTAGACCAATTTATTCATGTTGAGTAATTAGTTTATTCACAATACCAAAAACTTGAAAAATTTTCCATTTTGGCTGCAAACCATATGTCCTATGTCGGGTAAGTTGATATTTATGTGAAGTATTAATAGTGCAGGGAGATTTTTCAAGGTCATGTGACTTTAGCGCGATTGCAAAGACTTTCAAGAAATCAACTTGAGGTCGGGTTTAATACCCTATTGTATTACCTATAGAAATCATGTTCAGATTATGTAATATGAGCGATGGCTCAGAGGTAGAGCAGTGGTTTCATAACCAGGGGGTCCTGGGTTCAAAGCTCAGTCAATGCACTAGTGCCCTTTAGTTTATAGGTGATAATCCGATAAGCTGTTGATTCCCTCTATGCTTAATTTCAAGCAAACACATAGCAATTGGGTAAAATAAACCAAACTAAAAAATTCAATAAGTGATATGCAAGACTATTGAAATTACATTAGGTTTATATCTTCTTGAAAGTCTTGGTGATTGCAGTCTTTTATTTCTCTGAATAGTGTTTTGTTATCTTCTCATGTGTCCTATAGAAATAATATTAAAAAAATTAGGTGCTAAACTGAACATCATATCAGTCACGGAGACTGCATGCATATATTTATTTAGTTTTTGTCATATATACAATGTATGTATCTTATTTATCCACAAGAGGGAACTGAAATAGCCCTGTATAAGAGCTGGCATATGACCTGTAATCGATATTGTCAATCGTTTTCTTGGAATCAAGAATGATTCATTAATGAGTTATTCTTAAGTTACATATGATTATAGCGCACGTATCAAGAATCTCGCAACACGATTGGTCTTAATGAGGTCACATGAAAAATGATAGATTACATTTCTTGACTGTCATGGTGTATATGTGATAGTCTTCATTCGCTGATGCCGCATAGGCATACAAACTAAAAGCTAATAGACCATGGTTTTGCAAAATACGCATAGGCTATTGTGATGGAGATCAACGCGTAGCGCGTATGTGCAACAAGACACAAGCAGAAGCAGCTTGCTACTGTACAGTTACATTCAATGTATGTTTAGTGTTGACTTTTGTTTTCATCATTCCTCGTCTCCTCTTCTCGTTATAAAAATTTTTTTAACATGGGATATAAAGCACATAATCACCTCCTTTACGCTGGCTGGTGGACAAACTATCATCGCCTCGGTGATCTCGGGGGCTCTGCTATCTTCCCTCACCTTCGGCAAGATAGTAGCCCCAAGATCATCTTTATTCTTTATGATGATAGTTCGTCCTATCACCACAGTCCTTGGTTATTACTTGCTTACTGAATAGTAGTTGCATCAAGACTAAAAAAGAGGCAAAGCCTATACGATTTGAGAAAAAAATTGTCTCACAAATTTACACTTGCGGTACATATTCACTATAACCCGGTTGCACTGTCTGGTTTATATTTTGCTTTCATTTCAAATGCTTGCCTCAAGTCTTGCAAGTATGCCCTTTATAGAATATGTGGGTTTCTAAATGAGTTGTAATCATATATGTTATAATGTACAATTATCTTTTGTTGTAGATTTTTTCTTTGTTATATATATATATATATATATTTAACAAGTCATGCATGGAAGCCTCTATAATGATGTATAGTGAATCAAAGAATAAAGAAAGATGTCGTGAAAAAGGCCTAAAATTGCAGCCGCTTTTTCTAAATTTGTACCAAAATTGTTCAACTTCCATGCATTTCTTACTACTTGTTGTATTTATCAAAAATAATTTCTATATTCTATTTTTCTATTTATCACTCATGTATATAACAATGAAAGAGGAAGAAAATGTCGAACAATGCTTTTTTTTTGTAACTTTAAGTGTTCGAACAACATGCATGTGTATATAAAAAAACCTTGCATTCAAATAAAGAGAACAAAATTAGATGGAGGAAAATAATGAGATACATTAATTAATTCAAGGCAATGATGAAATCATTCAACTTGAAACATGAAGGCATTAATACATTATTCTTGTGGATTATATTGCATCAAGTTCATTTTATATTTAGGATGGCCTGAGGATCATTTCTGAAGCAGTGTTAAAATCCATGAAATTTATATTCGCATGCAAAAATATTTTCTTAATTGCCAAGAAATTGAAAGTAATGATTACATGATCACAAAGTGTCTTGAAACCTGCGAGGTGAATGATTATTAATTTCCATTAAAGTTTTATTAACGGTCTTCAAAAACTTGATTTTGATTTTAGATAAAAATGAAATTTCTAATTTATGTGTGGTTTTAAATATCATTAAGTCTATGAAGTCATTGTTTTTCACTTGAGCATTTTTTTGGTGTTTTTTGTTTTGTTTTTGTTTTGTCTTTTGGGGAGATCAGGGGGAAACTTGTTTGACCTTTACATCGAAATTGATAAACTTGTATGGCTTATTTGTGCATAAGATTTCTTTTACAGATGCATGTAATAATGTATGAATTTTCATGCAAGGATTTCAGGCTTAACTATATACATATGACAAAGGATTTAATTTGATCACTAATTTGTTTGGCCCAATCACATCATTTTTATGGTCTTAGTGTTTCCCGTAATTAAACTGTAAGGGTACTCTTTCGCTTTAAAAATACATGTTCAAACATGTTCTTGGATGATTTTTCTTTTCTCAGATTCAAGAAAGATTAATGAACAAGAAATTCTTTTACGGGCATGTCGAAGTATTAAATAATACGTATGGCTTAGCATAGGAATGTTGCTATGAAGTTGAATACTTAAATAGGCATTATTTGTTACATATACATGTATTTAACTGTTGCTTTCGTTTTGAGTGTACTGCTTCCTATATATGTGTACATAAAAACCTGTGTATACTCTTATCATATTAAAATGTGATATGACAAACAAATCCTAATCTTTGCTGCGTATTCATTCATATAATTTTGATGTATTTTGTGGAGTGATGTAGTAAAGGGGGGCAGTTTAGAGTCATGATGAGGTTGCTGAAAAATCATGGTGAAAAATACTAGCTTCCATAGGTGTTGTACACGTGACTTGGTCTAATGACAAGGCAAAGGCCACTCAAATATATTATACTGGCCCTGAGGCCGGACTAGGCTACAACCCTGATTTTGTTAAAGGAAATTTGACAAAATGGTGCTATTTTACCTAAAAAGCAGATACATTTGTTAGACCAGACTTTTTTATGATGATCATTGCTGCTAATTGCAGCAAATGGTTATACATGAGTACATGTACATGTATATATACATGTATATAGATATATATAAATGTATATATATATATATATATATATATATATATATATATATATATATACATACATATATCGGTATATATAATGAAGGGACACTTTGGTGAGAGGCGAGCCCATCCCCCTCAAAATTTTGGTTAAATACTGTAGGATTTTGTGTTCAGTCGATGCGTTACAGATGTTTTGCTCAGGCTCAGTCACCTCAAAAGTTGTTTGCCTATTACAACAAGGCATGATAATCAAGGCTTTTTAGTATAATGGAGTAAATCATTTTTGGACGCAAGGAAGTTTTCCCTCGTGATCATAGCGCTTCGTGAAAATTTAAACCCTTGGTGAAAATATAACCCTATTTAGCGGTCCAAACAAAATGATATTACACACCCTATCAGTAAATATTTAAATATATAATATTTTTGTTTATCTAAAGGAACCTCGCCTGAAGAAAAAAAACTGTTTATTATTCTGAGAGATGTATTGTTTCTTGCTCATTCAATCTACAAGACTCCCCACCAAAGTGTATGGGAGAGAGAGAGATAAAGCAAGAATAATGTACAGTTTTTCACCACGACATAGGCATCGCCATTTTCTTGATAACGCGACGTACTATGCGAAAGTCGTTTATCAAGTAAATCAAGTATAGAGCGCACATGCACACCGTCCAGGGACGCTCATGGCGCTAGCTCAGCAACAGTTCTCTTTAGTACAAGTAAAGTAAATGTTTATTTGATATTAGAGATATTTACCATCAGAAACTCAAAAACTCAAATACAAATTTGCAACACCCATTTCAGTCCTCAGCTCCACAGGAGCTCTAGCATCCGAGGCCACCATGCCCCACACGGGCAGCCTATGAGACTAAAGCTAGGGTGATAACTAATTAAGCTCAGATGTATATACAAATAAAATATTAATTATGGATAAAGTAAAATAAACTTATACCATTTAAAGAAATACTGGGTTACAGATGGAATAGGTAAGTCTTAAGACGATCTTTAAACTAGGTGGAGTATGTTGCAATAAAGCGAAGTGATGGGGGAAGCTTATTCCATAATTTGGCTGCTGCATGCGAAAAAGCATTGTCTCCCCATGAATGATGGGTACGGGGAAATTGCAGCAAATTATCACTTCCAGATCTTAAGGTACGAGATGAATTGTAGGGGTGTAGTGAGTCTTTAATATATTGTGAAATTCCATGGAGGGCCTGATAAACAAGTAACATAATTGGACCCTTTTCTGGACAGGTAGCCAGTGTAGAGAGCGTAATATAGGGGTAATAGAGGACATTCTTGGTGTGAAAGTAAGGAGTCTTGCACTGGAATTTTGGAGGGATTGCAGTCTATCTTGCTGCTGTTTGGTGAGTCCAAATATAATAGAATAACAAAAATCTAAGCGAGATGAGATTAATGCATGGATTAATTGTTCACATGCTTTTCTAGTCAAAGATTTTCGTATGAACCCAAGGTTCCGTAGTTGATATCTCACAGACTTTGATATGCTAGATACATGTCCAATAAATGACATATTATTGTCAAATATCACACCAAGGTTACGAACCTTTGAGGCTGGCTTTATAACTTTGCCACCTACATGCAAACCTAAAGGATCATGATTAGCTCTCAGTAAAGAATTCGTAGAGCCCAAAATGATTAACTCAGTTTTATTTTCATTTATTTTAAGACCGTTGGAATCCATCCAGCCTTTCATGTCATGAATACAGGCTTCTATAAGTTTTCCTAGCATCTGCAATTGCATCTGAGGAAGGATGTACAGAAACGAACAGCTGAATGTCATCAGCGTAACAATGATACTTTATATTAAGCTTTCTAATTATTGTACTGATTGGCTCAAGGTAGACAGAACACAATAACGGGCCACCAACAGACCCTTGTGGTACACCATATGAAAGGTCAGTTTTGTCGGATTGAGAATCATTTACAGAGACATACTGGGTTCTTTTGTAAATGTATGATGAAAACCACTGCAACGCAGTTCCTGTTACCCCAAGAGAGTGTAGTCTCTTAACAAGTATTGTGTAGTCAATAGTGTCGAAAGCACTTGACATATCAAGTAGCACAAGAAAAGTAATATTACCTATATTAAATGTATATCACAGGCTTTTTTTTTTTTTTTCCTTCTGAATAGTAAATAGTACTTAAAAAAGGAGGCGGGCGGGAAAAAGAAACAATTCAGTTTTTTATTTGGCCTTATTGTTTGTTCAATATGCTAGTTTGTTCCTATTCATCACCGTCGCGTTTTGTGTACATACAGTAGTGACAGAGTGCACCTATCTTAGTTTATTACATTTTATTTACTTCGAAATATGTTTTTGTTGTAATGATGTTAGTGCTTCATCTTTATGACAGATCTTTATAACATATTTATGACAGTGACAGGTACCTTGTTAAATAAAGAAGTTCATTATATATATATATATATATATATATTTTTTTTTTTTTGGGGGCTGTTCAGACACTTGTTTATGGAGTGTTATACGTCTAGCCTGTCGAAAAAAAAAATCGACCTTTGTAACAAGTTGAGTGGTGGATTAATTAAAGTACGAATGAAAGATGGAAATACAGAAATTAAACACTCTGATAAATAAGTCGATGAATTAGTGAAAGAAATTGGACCAAAAACATTTTAAAAAGTTGTCAATGTTTTAAACTGAGATAACGAGATTTATATTGTGTTGATGTACATGTTTACGTGGCAACTAAAGAACATATCCTGCTTAGCAATTAAATAACAGTAACACTATATATTTTAAGTCATGTTGCATGTCAGAACGAACAACAAAGTTTCCTGACATTGCATCAACGTGACATCACTTCTCCAATAATATAAAAAATATCATAATAACATGATCTCATACTTATAGAATCATGACTTCAGTATTGTTTCATCGAACTTCTTTTAATTTTTTACCATTCATTTTCTCTATTAATCTTCTTTCCTCCAGAGAAACATGCTAGTAAGGTTGGATAGTACCCTTTAACGAATCTTCAGACTGAAGGGAAACTCCCCTCTAAAACCCAGTACATGAATTAAATCGAATTATTAATCAATTGTATGTTTGTTAGGCAAATATATCACTTCAAGTTGCAATTGATTCCAAAGGTGCACATAAATGGTTGATAACAAGCGAATTATAATATAAAACACAACTATGATTAAGCAATATGACATAATATATTGTTAGATCACACTAGGTCCGTTGAAGCCGCAAAGCGTTTTTGATGAAGGCCTACACTGAAATACAGAATAATACAACCAACAAAACAAAATCAACAGAGTACACCACCTGTATAGAAAGACCACCTATGTATAGATACATTTTTTGAGGGGGAGAGGGAGGGGGTCCCTTTAACACTGTTTCTCATATTATTTATTAAGTAATCGGTACCAATGTAACTTGTATATACAGGGGCAGGGTTAATGGTATTGTATGATCGGTCTTTATGTACAGTGATTAAAAAACACCCTGTTCTTTTCATCCAAGTCAGTATTAAGCGTGCGAATTGTTGTGTATTACTACTTATTGTAATACTATATTGTAATACAATGGAGGATTTTAGAGTTCCTATATATTCGAGCGAAACGGACAGGGATGGGCTCGAATATCGTCCTATTCAGGCAGCAAGGTGCCAAAATATGTCATTAAAAAAAATCTTATCTAGTGTAATTTAATGGCGAAATGACATTTCTAAAATAGTAAAGTACACGTACTCTCCTTTTTGCTCATTTGCTTCGCTCAGTCGCAAAACTTAGAACCATGAAGGCGTGTGACCACAAGATGACCGAATATTTTCATATAAATTATACGGGCAGCGAGATGCATGAATATCCTTATATTCGGCAGTGAGATGCTTGAATTTCATAACCTAATATCTTATAATACCATATTTCGATGGCGAAATGGCATATTTACCATAATAAAATGCCTTTTATCTTTGTAAATAGGACGAGCCCGGGCAACTAGTTACCCGAATATCCTCGTATCCGGGCTGCGGAGAGAATGAATATAATTATTTTAGAACCTATCTAACCTATTTTCTTATAACGACTTAAACATTTGCAACCATGATTAAAGTGTCGGGTGTTTTTTCCCCGTTTTTTTCCTTTTTAGGATGGTAGACTCTCGGACAAGAGGCGTGTCAGCTCCCTTGGCAAAAATGGGTCCATGGGCTTATGGATATATATTCAGTCGGCCTTATGTGATTGGTTGATTTCACGATCTTGTGGGAGTGGCTTTAAAGCCAAGGAAGTTATGTCACGTGATAGTTGTAGTGCACCCATAGGTCTGACCGATGTCAGTTATTATTTACAATTCTTCTCTTGTTCATCGCGACACCATGCTAATGTTAGCTTGAGAGAGTCAGCGATCGTTTCCTAACTTTCGAAACTCCTGTCGGCGTAAAGGGTAAGTTTTGGTTTTAAAGATTATTTTCTATCAAATTTCATCATTAGTGTTTCAATATTTCAGTTTAACATAGTTTGATGGTCCAGTCCAGTCCATTAGCAGATGTACCGAAACTGGGTCGTCCCTCGTTCGAAACTCAAGTTGATGCGCTAATGCTCTTTTGTGAGGAATTTATTCTCAATAACTAATTCCTTCAGATAGGACTCAAAGTCCTATGTCTCACTGATTGCTTAGCTACAAACGTAAATAGCTTTCTGAGCAGTCGGATGAAAATATATCATCAATTAGTCAATCACTTTTAGTGGGCGTTCGCTTTATTTTCATGACGTCAAGTTTGCTTTGATGGGTGCTCCGTCAAGTGCTCTGCGGGCTTCATTTTGTTTAAGACAGGGTAAAGATTAGGGTTGCAAATGAGTTTACGTCAGGATTAGCGGTATATTTGGGGTTGCATTTAGGTTGAGGTCAAGTTTAGAGTTAGATTTAGAGTTGCAATTGGTTTAGGTCCAATTTATAATTGCAATCGGGTTTAGTTCAAGTTTAAAGTTAGATTTGGGGTTGCAATAGGTTATGTCTGGTTTAGCCTTAGAGTTAGCTTTGGTTCAGGGTTGAAACTAGAATTTTGTTAAGACCACGGAGCATTTTGCTGCCGAAGCATATAATTTATATTAACGCCTAAATGACCTTGAGAGTTTTTTTAAAAATTATTTCTTTCTTTCAATATGTTCACTTTTCTAGAGTGGTTAGAACAAACGCTTTCCTGTTGGTATTGAACGTTCTTGGATATACAAATATTTGTCAGTGCATGCGATTCTGGTGAGTTGCATTTAACCCCTTTTTCACAATGTCTTATGTATACACGGTATTTCAGAAAAAAATTGCGTCGAGCTTCAAGAGCCTGTCACACCTAGCCTATTTGGCTCGCCGGAGCTATACCGGAACATACATTTTTTTCGATTTTGGGGGGATCAGTACTAGTACGGCAGCGCAACGGTATCACATCGCTAAGAACGGTAGTACATAGTCCTGATATCGTCAGAACATCGGCGAAAAAATTAGCAACGGCAGGCGACGGTATACATTTTCTAACATGCTCAAAGGTATACGGCAGTACTCCGGTATGGCTTCGTTAATGTCGGTAGAGCACCGGTAGCGCCCCGTAATAGATCGGCGGCTCTCCGGTGGCCACAATATGTACCGGCACGTCGGTATTACATCGGTAGAACAACAGTGGCGCATCGGTATAACATTGGCGACGCATTGGTAACACTAAGGTGACAGAAAAGTGGTATTCGGTAGCACATCGGCTCTTACATCGGTAGGACAACGGTAGAACAACGGTATCCAACGGGAACGCTGGTACTACATCGCTATTGCTACCGCTAATCTCAAGTTGTGTGCTCCGGTTTAGTCCCGGCGAGGTATACATCGGCTAGGTGTGACAGGCCTTAAGACATCTCTTAGATGACCTACTGAATCAACTTCAATAAACGTTCGTATTTTCTGCCATTGGAATATAATCTAGAATTGATTTGAAGTTATGCTGATTTCTTCGAAAATTCTGTTGAATGGTGGGTCGTAAAAAGAAATGATGACATCACATCAAATAAACTTGAACAGCGTTTTGTGTGTTCTATTTTACTCGTGTTTTGTCATTATAAATTATATTAGATTATTGAAATGAGTTTTTGTGAAATATATATTTCTGTTATAGGTTTTCACGGTCAATTTCGCAAAATTACCATTCCAATTCATTTTGCGTGCATTCAATCGAAAATAATCTAGCATGACCTTGCTATTCGATAGCTCGAATGTTTTATCTGTGCATTCAAATTCGCATTTTCGTCAGTCAAATTAACATGTTTCTCATTCAAATGTATGTGTTATGAACGCTTTTCGTTGAGTGTTCATTCAATTTAGCATGACATGATCACGGGATCACATAATACTGACGTTCGTACGTTCAAATTCATTTTACGCATCCAACTTAACTTCGTTCATTCAAATTAGCAAAATTCTCTTATGGTTCTTGTTTTAACTAATCATCACGCACATTTTCCTTCACAGTGTGTCCTTCAACCGTGATACACATATAGTGATTTCTTGAAAGAACAAAATACCTGAAAATATCTCTTATTTATATGCCTTTTTTATGAAACAATTATCTACCGTACACCAACTAAAATATACAGTGTGAGTCAAAACAATTATTTTTAAAATCATTTATGAACATAGTAAATTATTATACATCATTACGAAAGAGTGTTTTTATCCCAAATCGTTTGGTATCATTTTGTGGGGTATGTGGTCACGCTTGGATGAACAAGAGAGTGCAAAAATCGATTGCGCCAAAGTGATGTTTGAATAAAACAATGGGGATTTGGGTATTAATTCGGTCTTTGCAGATCCAAATAACATCCCTAACAAAATAAATCATGCCATACATATCAAAACACACTCAGTCAGTCACACTCAGTCAGTCACACACACGCACACACACTTTTCTTTTTTTTCCATATTTTTTATTTTATTTATTAGATATTTCATTCAAAATAAATCATTACATAAAGAATCAATGTAAATAATTCCATACAAATACAAATCTACATTTCGTTTTCTTAACACAAATAAATTATTCACAAAACAGTGAGCAAAGAAGGAGAATAATGGAATTAAATCACTAAATTTTTCAAATAATAATAATTACATACTGAACTTAGTAATTACATGTACCATAATTCATCCAAAAAAATAACATGATACATTTTTGTATTCAATGCCCCTAATCCCCAGCCACCCTCCACCCCTTCTACTACTTAACCCCCCCCCCCCGGTAAGCATTCACATTCACACTCACGAGCTCGCACCTCACAAACATACACAGATTCACACGCGCACAACACTGGAACTCCAGCTAATCATCCTCACTCACAAGACCACACCAAATTAAGACACTCCCATTCACACCAAACACAACAACTTATCCAACCAACACAAAAAAAAACACTGTACAAACACGCCATTCACACAACAACACCTAGCCATACAACTAACACACATACCTAACACCCTAACTTCATTAATCCATCATCATCATCATGACATTCCTGTGACACACAGCACACACGCACACGCACACACACACCGCACACACACACACATACACGCACACACGCGCCCACACACACACACACACACTCAAGGCTCTGGGAACGATTTTTTCACCGGGGGTGCTGAGATATGTAATACGTATATATATATATATATATATTCTTCTTCTTCTTCTCCTTCTTTCTTTCCATAAAAAGCAGTGCATGATAACGTCTTTTTATATCAAGTAACAGTTTAAACAGTTTGACCCAATGACGATGCGTTTTTTTATTGCTATTTTGAACCCCCGTAAATGTTTCCCTGGCATCTACTAACACAATGGAGACCATAAAAAGCAGTGCATGATAACTTCTTTTTAAATCAAGTAACACCAATGACGATGCGGAGCATCGTCCACGAGCCGCGTAGCGGCGAGGCGATTTCTTGGGGGGCTATTTTGAACCCCCGTAAGTGATGTTTTCCTGGCATCTACTTACACAATGGAGACCATAAAAAAGCAGTGCTTGATAACGTCTATTTGAATCAAGTAACACTTTAAACAGTTTGGGGGTAGGGAGCACAATTTTTTTTTTTTGGCACCCGTAATTTTTTTTTCCCTACGGGAAGGGTTATTTTTTCCAACCGCCACCCCCCCTTGGGCGCCAGGGGAGGGGGCCTATCTTCTTCTTTTTTCAAAAAAGGGTGTTTTTACCTGTTTCTTGTGCTAGGGGAGGGGGCCCGGGCCCCCAGGCCCCCTGGATCCGCCACTGGTCTTCGCCACTAATTAATAATCATCTGTCTGCGCGGCAGGGTATTACATGTATTATATGAGGCTGAGACTGAACAACGTTTGTCACAATATAGTTTATCAAGTTCTCAATTCTCAAATGTTCAGAAAGATACATTTTATTTCAGCGATGTTTCAGTGTGTAGGTGTTTATCTTTCCATTCAAACAACACTGCATAATTTATTTATAATTCAACAAAACGTTTAAGATGTTATGTCATAGATTGATGCATAATATTTTTATTATTTAAACTCAATTGCTCATGGCATGAATCTCAGAGAGTTAAGAGTTTTCGAGAGAGTTAGAAAGTGGATGCATCTCTCCCATATCTTACTTCTGAGTTGATTTATTGGCCTTTTATTACATCTTGTATTCTTGTAGGCATTAATTTAATCATCTTCGAGCATTCATTTACAGACCAGCAATGATGTGAAATGTAGTTTAGTTCTGGAGAAGAAATATTCATCTAGTAAGTTCATAAAATCAACTTTTTGGTCCCACTGCTTGGAATAATTTTCCACTGGATATTCCTTCATGCCCTTCAGTTGGATCTTACAAGAGAAAATCAAAGACGTAATACAGTCTGTGTATTGATTTAAAACATGGTACAAGCAGAAAAAATATATATACATGATATGAATTTTCACAAGGCTTTGCTCAAAAAGGAAGTATGTGTATTTGGCATCATATTAAACTGGAATGATTACTATTGATGTTGCTCCTTGAATTTAAATCATATTAATTTGATTTTGTAAATGAAGAGTTCTGTCTCGTTTTGCGTGACGAGGCGAAATTCTGTTTATGCCACTTTTTGCATTTATCGAAGAAATCGTCCTGAAGGTTCCAACAGTGAAAACTATGCACTGAAAAGTTAATACATGTAATTTGTGAGATACATCAGTTAACATAATATTTATGACTTAGTAGAACCTGACATGTACAAATAAATACTAAAACCTGCTACGGTTATGTCATTATATTCCTCACAATGAACCTTTTTTGGGTAACAATACTGTTTCATTGTGTGAAATCTTCATGAAGATTTATACGATGAATACACGGCACTAATATCCTTTGGTAAGATATTTACCTGCACTTGCTACTCTCCACCTAGGTGTTAAATGGGTACCCGGTAGGATGCGAACATTCATGCGGTTGGATAAGCAAGTATGCGCTTGTAAAATTGCGACTGGCTGGAATGCTCCCCAGGGAGTGGAAAATGTGCATACATTGTGTGCGGGTAAGCCTGAATCCGATGACCGGGGTAATAATATATCTGTAAAGCGCTTAGGCACATCGTTGGATCGATGTATTGGGCGCTATATAAAAGCGGATTATTATTATTATTATTATATTACAAAAAGTTAATAAACAATTCTCTTCGAAAGAGTGTACGGTAACGAATAACCCATGAATTATGCATCATTATACCGGGTGGCCCACAAAAAAAAACGAACACTCGATACAGTCGATTTTTTAGGATTTAGCTCTAATCATCATTTTTACCAATTCACCTTGCTGGATTGAGCACCATTTCCCCATTATAATAACACTAAGATCATCAAATTTAGTTGAGAACTTTTTATTTTATGAGTAATTTCTAATGGACTGTCATTTTCGGAATTTGACCGATTTCCAGAGTTTCGAAGCACGATGACAAATCAATGGCAAACCTCGAAAATGACAGAAATTACTCGTAAAATATTTTTTTCTTCAACCAAATGTAATGATCTTGGTGTTGAAAAGGTGTTGAAAAGTTTTTCTATCCAGGAAGGTGAAAAAGGATAACTGTTAGTCAGAGCAAAGTCCTTAAAGTAGAAACGAATTCAAATACAATATTATATTAATGGAAAGCTTATAACCTAAAGAGAGTGAAAAGTGTCATATCTTTTCCCTAAAAACACATATATGACCACAATCAGACATTTAACTTTGAATCTTGACATCCCCCTCATAAACAAAACCGAAATCATACACATTGGGCGGTTTCGATGATGACGTAGGCGATTGGGGTCAGATTGGGGTAATTACTTCCGCATTCACACAACACCGTACGTATCACACACGCTAGACGGTCGACAGCAGCCATACTCTCATCAATTTTAATTATTTATCATCCATTCAAATGAGTGAAGTTAGGCCAGTTAGTAACTTGTATGTACAATATTCATCGTCTGAATCAAGTGACGATGATAGTGATGGCATCGATAGGCCAGCATGCAGTTGGAACAATTACAGAATACCCTACCACGGTTTCACGGGGGCAGAATTAGAACCAACAGTCTGACAAATATTAGATAGGGACTTCTAGATTTGCACGATGATAACGTGGACTGCCACATGCATGGACATCCTTTTAAGGCAATGTGACGTCCTTTTAAGGCACTGCCGGGCACTGCCAGTGCCTTAAAAGGATGTCCATGTGGCAGTCCACGTTCTCCAACTACCATGACCATCGACCAACATTAGTCTAAGCACAAAGCTATTTTTTTCTTTTGTATTTTTAGCACGAGACATTCCACTATTATAAGCACAAAACTATTTTTTTCTTTTGTATTTTTAGAACGAGACATGACTTGTTGATTAAAAAAGCAAAAAATATTTTTTCTTTTGTATTTTTAGAACGAGACATCAGTCTTATCGATTAAATATCTAATAGGGTCTTTGACAGCAGACTAAACAGTACAGAGCTATACTAACTTAATAGCGGGCACAAGGTACATACAAATACGTGCGTGGGACTATACACAGGCTGGACTTTTTGCGTTACTGAAATAGTGCTCAGAATTCAACTAATTCATCTACTGAATGACCATAATAGACAAGAAACAATTCAAAGGTAAGGACAAGACTCAGTGCTTATCAATATAACATAAATTTTGCATGAAATATCATCAGGAAAGCCATCTAAATTTGTCACAAATTAGCGACGAACACACCAAATTCCACGCTGCAATGACGGACAAAACGGCGTAGAATTCAACTTTTCATCCACCAAATGAATACGAACACTTGCATTATACAATCTTCAATACCTGTATCACCATTATCCCAAACAATAAAATCACAGTCTATATCTACGGCTAATATATGAAGACTAACAATATGGTAGGGTATTCTGCAATCAAGCCGGCCAGTTTTCGAATGATCACCGGCAATATTAGTTATTACTTAGACATATTGTGTTAATTTTCATTGATTTCTTTCATCTGTATAATTTCTTTCGTCAGTTTTATGTAATACGGAACATTACACCTTTTTTCTTTTTAGTTTATCTTTATTTAGTTCAAAGAACAGACATGCAAAACAATCAAAACATGCAACAAACTTATACGGCAAAAGCCATAGACTCCATGTAGAGGGTACGAGCTTTTGTTTGTTTTGGGGACAATCTCCCAATCGCCTACGTCACATTATTTTGGGCGATTTATTGGTGTCATTTGGGCGAGAAAATGAATGATGAACAATTCATGGTTTTGGGGAAGTTTTTTGGTTGTTACGACCTGATTCATTATCATAAAAATCTGAAATATTTAAAAAAAAATTACTGAGCTTTCCATTAAATATAATTGTATTTGAATCCGTTTCTACGTTAAAAGTCAACTACATGTATTCCGATTTTTTTGGGGGCCACCCGATATAATGTAATAACACACTTCACCATTTCTTCTACTCATTAACAAAAGTCATGTCCGTTTGGCTTATGGAGCAGCTGGGCCGTCTGTGAACCTGGAAACAAATTTAAGACTTTTTTGCTATGCATGCAGCATGCTGACTATGATCGGAGCCGATTATTATTTTATTAATGTTGTCGAATTTCCCCTATTCCACACTATTAAAGAAAATGATTAACGTGTGCTATAAACATCTTTGACTTGTTACATACAAATATATGGTATGCATTTGTCGCGAGTATTATTGGGTCGCGTGCCAGCTAGGGATACATGTTATAGGATTTTGTGAAAGAAAGTTAAACAATTTTTGTTTTTAAAGCGTCATTTGTGGCTGTCGGCTGTGTGACAATTTCGTAAACAAAGCATAATGATATACATTAAATATATCATACACAAAAATTTCCGGGGGTGCTTCAGCACCCCCAGCACCCCCGCTTCCCAGGGCCATGCACACACTTCCGCGCACTTGCACACTCGGATAAATGAAAAATACACGCAGCCAAGTCATTATTACGTAATGAACATTTTTGTATAATCGCAAATTTCCCATTTAATAACAAAATAGAATTTAAATTCAATCATAATGCCATAATGAAAGTTTGGTGCAAAATGAACTGTTTCTCCCAAAGGACTCGGTCAGTCTGCATCTAAATGTGCTATTTGAGTGTGTGTGCGTGTGTGTGTTTGTGCGTGTGTGGGTGTGTTCCTTATATGTGTGTGTGACCGTGCTTCTGAAAAAAAAAAGCATATGCAATTAATGCATCTCATATGATACATTAAATTTATTCTCTCACTTTAATACTATTGTGCAAGTCGATTTTTGCACTCTCGCAAAAATGCCTCCTGGTCATCCAAGCGTGAACACATACTACACAAAAATGATACCAAACGATTCGGGATATAACACTCTTTCAAAACATGTATGATAACCTTTCGTTCATAGCTGACTTTTAAAATTGTGACAATTTTCTGAGTGTAAACTTTTTTTTACTCATACGGGTAGTGTTACAAAGAGGTGCTGCGTAAGGAGGTACACTTGTCGTGCTCAATAATTTTAGCACATAATGTGCTATTTCTGACAAAAACTTATGCGGTGCAGAAGAAAAGTGAGCTAAAAACAAGTGCTGAGCCATATGGGAATCAATGAGGGCCAATGACTTACCATCTGTAGAGCTATGCCAATTTTGCATATAATCAGGTGGGCTGTAATACAGACCACCTTATGTTTTCGTTAGAATTGCCTTTATTTATTCTTTATTTTTCTTATTTCCAAGCACTTTTTTGTGAACAAGATAATTTGAAAATGTGCATGGCTCAATCATATGTCTTGAAATTTGGCATACATATGTATAGGCATATGGATAAAGCAAAATAACGTTTTCAACCTTGACCTTGACTGATGACGTCATCTAGGCGCCATTTTGTGAAATTTTCTGAAAATCTACTCATGATCATATCTTCATAACGAAAAGTTGTTTCTCATTCATATTTATCATGATCAAGGTCAATATCCGTCCGGTCAATTTCAGGTTAAAAAACGCGCGCGTATGCGTACGTCCGCGCGTCAGCGCGCGCGCAAAATTTAAAAATGCTCCAAATCGTCTCAAATTCATTTTGAATACGTTTCAGGCCATTTTAAGCATTTCGCAAAAAACGCGCACACGCGCATGCGCGCCCGTTTTTGCGCGTACTGGCATTTTGCAACATAGAATCGCCAATTTTTCTTTGTCATCATATTTGGCACATTTTTCCAAGCATTTTGATACCTTGTTCACCTTTTTCTGACCAGTAATAACGCAATGAGCGTCCGTTCAAGAAACATGTCCGTGCGCGCGAGCTCTTGTAATACATAGCATATATGGGCAAAAACATGCCTATACAAAATTCATTGTAACTCTTCAGAATGGATGGGAACTCCCAATTTTTTTCATATTTGGATAGATTATGAGTCGGAGATATGATTTCATGTCTCATTTGACCCTCAATTAACTCATGACGTCATCATAATGGCCTCCGAACTCAAAATTTCAATTTGCATATTATGACGTCAGCATATTTTTGGAAAATTGATTGTATCTCTGTAAATATTGATCGATTTTCTTCCAAATTTTGATATGTTCTAGCTGAGACAATTTTCTACAAATACAGCTTCATGATTTTTCATTTTGACAAAGGCATCATGGCGTATTTTTGCGATTAAAGGAGGCATGTCAATTTTTCACATTTTGCGTGTATTCTCTATGGGACATGACTTTTTTCAAAACTGGATTCTACATTCCCGTCTTTCGCGAGCAATATCTCCGTCGTTTTAGTTTCGTTTTCGCTGAGCTTCGAGTATGTTGTAGCTGAGACAATAAGCTATCACAAGTGTGCCCTTTATTTTTCGATCAGATGCCGGGATCATGCTCATATTTCACTTGCAAAGTGGGATTTGAGAATTCCATTTTCCGTTCACGTGTAATGTCTATGTGGATTATTTTGGTATAGTGGTCATAGCACTTGCCTCCCATTCCGGCGACCCAAGTTCGATTCCTGGTGGGTCAATTTTTTTTTTTTTTTTTGCCGTCGTTTTAAATTTGATTTTATGATCTTCTTCGACTATTATAACATATTATCATATACAATCACAAACAATGTAATAAAATGCCTAATTTTGCGTGTTATATCTATGGGAGAAGAATGTCAATCGTTTGAGTACAACCCTATGGGAAATCTGAGTCCTTGTCGTGTATTAATTTTGTTATTCATAGTTGGATAGAGTATGAGTCGGAAATATGACTTCTTATAAAAAAACAAAATCTAAAAAATGCATATTTCATTTCGATATTTAGATTTGAGGGTCAAAGGTCAAATATACTGTACATGGTTTCTCTAAAACCATGCATTGTATAGACTTGTAATTTGGCACACTAATAGACCTGAATAAGAGGATTATTTTAAAAAATAAGGTCAAATCATGCCAATGTTATCTTAACTACTTAGTATGTCACTAAACATGTGTGGCATGCACTTGGAACAGCCCACCTATACTTGTTATTAACAAGTATTACATGTCTAGTTTTATATTGCTTTTTAGGTTTTTGTACGCCTTTTAAAAAGGTTTTTGTCTACTTCAAGTACATTAAATAATCTATTGTCCCAGCCAGCCTCTCACAAAGAAACAGCGTCTCATACAGTTAACCCCCCACATTTTTTCAAGTATCCCAAAAGTGCCCCTTTTCACATAGGAAAAATACCCCCTTTTACTTCTGATAAGTACCCGTTTTCCTTTGTAATAAGCGCCCCCTTTTATCTTGACACGTGCCCCTTTTTTCTTTCTAATAAGTGCCCTTTTCCTTTTTGATTAATGCCCCCCTTTTCAATATGAGCACTTTCTCCTTCTCATAAATGCCCCCTTCTCACACCTATTTTAAATGCCTCTATTTAAATCTAATAGGTGCCCATTTTCATTTGTATTAATTGCCCCTTTCCATTCTCATACGTGCACTTATTCATCTCAGGCGAGTGCCCCTTACCACCTCTGTTAAGTGCCCAATTACCTCTTCTAATTGCCTCTTTTCAAATCTGGGAGGTGCCCCTTTTACTTTGACAAGTGCCTATTTTCCTTGGTATGCCCTCTTTTCATTCTTATACGTGCCCCCTTTCATATCTAGTGAGTGACTCTATCCAAATTTGAGAGGATCCCCCTTTTGATTTTGTAGTAAGTGCCCCTTTTCCATTCTCATAAGTGACTTTCTGAATCTCTGGTGAGTGCCCCTTCTCAGGTGCGAGAAGTGCCCAATTTTCACCTCTGATAATTGCAATTTTTACTTTGAGAAGTTCTCCTTTTACTTTCTAGTAATTATTGTCCGTTTTTTCCTTTGCAAATATGCGCCCTTTTCCTTTCACCATAAAATGTGCCCCTAGTTTAAAGCGCCTAACAGCAACTTTTTCTTTAATTTTCTCTGAAGCTCATTCGCTACGCTGACTCAAATTTTGAGTTGATTCAATTATTTTTCTTATTAAAGGTCTTTTCAGTCTTTCATGATTAGAATGTGACATCAGGATTGTTTTAATCTCTTTATAAGATCTACTTTTTCGCACTGCGATCTCACAAATCTTAAAAATTTGCTTGCTCGCAAAAAAATATTCAGATCATCACACCCAACTGCAAAGTATGATGCTTAATCAGTATCTTGGACCATGTAAAGAGAGAAAAAAATATTGAAATCATGTCAAAAAGTGGTGCATATGTGCTTTGAGGTTTCCCTTTGTAAGTGCCCCTTTTTCCAGAATGTGCCCCCCCCCCCAAAAAAAAACTTTCAAAGACGCTCCGCGGCCCCTGCCCAAAAGTGTTGTAAATAGCCTTCCAAGTGCTAAAAAGAGCACTTTAGTTTTTAAAGTGTACAATGATGTATATACAGCGTGGATTTATTCAAATCCGCTTAGAATTATACATTTAGATTAAATCGTGAGCATAAAATTAAATGATATATGTGCAAGGGAGGGGGCAGATTAAAGTTTATCAGTTGAAATAAGTTTCTTTCGTTGCTATTTGCCCCCTAAATTTCATAACGAAGAAAATATATATCCTCCAGTTTAAATGCATGAGCGTATGAGCGACATAAACATGAATATTCAAAATTGGGTAATTTTCGACATTTAAAAAAGAAACAATGTTTATTTTGTACTTCGTGGTTCACTCAAACTAATGGGGATACATTTTCCACCTTCCCATTGCCATGGAATGACGTCTACCTTGAGCACTCCACCCCCACCCCAATAAAAAACCCAAAATACGTTTTGTCTGTTTTTTATTTATTTATTCTTTTTGGCAATAAGGGAACTATAATTATAAAACTATTTACATGGTCATCAGGTAGCTACTATAGGTTAAAAGGGCGTCCGATGTGGTCAATGAAAGAAAATTAATTAAAATGCTTACATTTGCATGGAATTTTCAGAGTAAAAAGTACATATACAACAAGTATGTTAAATTGAAAGATTATGTTATGAAATCAAATGCTCGAGATTTCCTTTCCGTAAGTGCCGGTGAACTTGAATGAATGGTGGTACATGCTGTAGACGTAATGAGCTTGAATGTCCTATACGCTAAATTGAATAGCCGAAGTACAATTTTTAGGGACAACCTCCGACGAAAATGATGTTTGCTCTAAATAGGTCGGTCTATTAACATATTCAAATTTTATGTACTATACTTTTTAAACAAAGGTTGTTCTTGACAACCCGAAAGCTTGCCATAGGCTTGTCCGCCATAGCAACAAGTAATGTATGCAGACTGGATTCCAAGTATTGTAGTTCATTCCTTGATAACAGGTTTATTAAATAACTCGGCTCTATGTCCGCAGGAAAGAAACATCCATGCATTTGCTTATGTTAGTAAACCGGGCTATTTAATGCACGTTTTATCACGTTGACTGAAAACACTTCAAAATTGACCTGGAAAACCTATATTTTTCCATGGTTTTTCTATTTTACATCATATTTGTTTTTTGTTCTCTCTTTCAGTGAGGGATCTGAAGCATGCAACCACCCGTTTCTACGAGCGATGAACAGTGAAATGAGATTTTCTTTAACTCGTCGCTTCTCAGCAACTCCTAGTTGTAACTAGATAGACGATATTGTACAGGTTGATGTTAGAACTTTGATGGCGTGAATTCTCAGCCAAACCCATTCCCTCCTCAATTCGTTTTTGTATTGTATAATTTACATTGCCAGATCATTTGATGTATAGTATACTTTCTTAAAGAGATAATGAAGTGAAGTGAAATTTCTGTTTTAATGTTTTGTGAACTTCTTTATTTACATGTACTGTACCATGATTAAGACACGATTGTTTGGGAGATTTATATTTGTCTCGTGTTTTGACATTGTACAGTAATGGCGTCGCTTGAACGCACCCTTTCACGCACTTTGGAGTGTCCTATTTGCTTGGAATTACTCAGTGATCCAAAACAGTTATCATGTTCGCATACATTTTGTAAAAGATGTCTAGACAATATGCTAGAATGCTCTTGTCAAATTGAAACGGTCAATTCTCTGACGTGTCCGATATGTCGAAGCGTAACAGATGTCAAGCATGGCGATGTGATGAATCTAAATACAAGTGTTCCTCTTAAGTCTCTGGTTGAGGATCTTAGAAACACCCAGCAGCTCTGTGACTGTGAGCTGTGCCAAACGGGTTCAAAGGCGGTGCATTTCTGCCAGGAATGCGGGAAGAACATGTGTAACGAGTGTCTGGAGAATCACAACAAATGGCCAACCAACCTCAAGCATACAGTCGTATTCGTGAAAGATATTCAAGAGCAAGATCGTAGGAAGGTCAGCAATGAGCACTACTGCCAGGAGCACGACGCATCGGACGGAGAGCAGAATATCTGCTCCGACGTCTGCCTTACTTGCAACAAGTTCATCTGCATGAGATGCCGCATGCTGTTGCACGAGAAGGAAGGCCACACTGTTGTAAGTGCCGTAGAATACAAAGATTATTTCCAGAGGAAAGTCAAAATATTGCAAGCATTAGGTGAGGAGAAAGCCGCAACCATCAAGACCCATCTGGCTGTTATTGAGAGTCAGATGAAGCGCGCTACTGATCACATTGCCGGAATATGTGATGAGATCGTCAAGGTGTATGTAGAATCAGCCATGAAGTTAAGTGAGAGTCAATCAGCATTATTAGATCAGGTTCATGCCCAAAAAGGACCACTGTGCCTACGTTTGCAGAAAATGAAGGGCGATCATGAAAGGTTGGTTGCTAGTCTAAAAAGTGCGAGTGTGTTGTTGGGCAGCAGCTTGGAGGCTCCTCTGAGTGGAGATGTCATTGCTATTCGTGATTCACTGTCTGGTAAGCTTCAAAGTCTGATAGATCGGGAGGATCCGGACGACCAGCTTGTTACTGATGTGGGTGATCGGGCAGAGGAGTTGTTATTTACACCAGGCCAACAAGATCCCTTGAGCATCGGGGATTTCTGTGTAAAGTATAAAATCGTCCGTAGTGTGAAACTCTCAGGTCGAATGAACTCCTTGGCTTCTTCGGTCGATGGTCGAATGGCAGTAGGGTATTGTGGAGGAGGGATCGAGTTCGTATCTGAGAATGGGCAAGTCCAGCAGAAAGTCCTCAACGATGTCAAGATTCTTGGAGTAAGATTCCTCTCTGATGGCGGGTACGTTGTCCTTGATGTTAGCAACACCATCACCACGTACTCACCCGAGTGTGTGAAGTCAGATGCAAATTTTGCGACACTGGGTTCCGAAGAAGGCGGGGTCGGAAGCCTAGCTGTATGCAGTATCGATCAGATCTATGTCGGCTACTGCAAAGCAAAGAAGATCCAAGCGTTTCGACCAGGAGGTGGAACTGCTATCAGGGAGATGCAGTGCAATGGTTTCGAACCAGCGCAGATTACTTGTCTCGATGACTCCCTGATCATCAGCTATTGCACTACAACGAAGATACTAAGTCTTGGTCCAGAATTCGTTAAGAAACACAAAGTAAAGAGATCGAACGCTTCTCCATACAGTACCGTAACTCAAGACAACTCCATTCTTATCGCATGGGTCAATCATGACCAAGGGTTGCTCACTATCGAAAAGTTCACTAAGAGATTGAAGCCGGTGAAGACTCTCTTGTCGGACTACAAGATTGAGAAGTCTGACATGAATTGGTATTCCCTCCAGGTTTTCACATCTGGAGGAGTTGCTTTCTGTACTTCAAACAGACTCTACATATGGGCATGTCCACCATAATGGGAAAATGCTTGCAAATGTTCATTCGATTGTAATGATTTGAACTACTTCCGGGTATTCCTATTTGGAGGAATTGTTTAGGTGATTATAATCTAATGATAATATATTAGTAATAAAGTTTGTTTGACAAGAGAAGTTTCATCAGCATCAATGCTGTTCTTCCTAAGGGCCATGCAATCATGAGTACCTCAGCAATTGCCAGGTATCCATTTACACCTGGGTCGAGAATGGAAAATGCGGGTAAACATCTTGATCCAAGAATGTAAGCACCCAGCGAGGATCTAACCCCGGACATCTCCTAAATATTATGAACAAAAAGCAACAACAAACTATATTGTCGCAACGCATGGTCCAAAAGACCCCTACATAAGTATGAACGGTTAACAAAATTTCCCAGAAGAGCAACATACATTGCATCTAGAAAGTCATGGGAAACCCCTTCTCAACAAAAGCTTTATAAGCTCCAATGGCTTGTCTTGTTTTAAATGCGTCAATTCCAGTGTTCCTCTTGTGTTGGCCTCTTAGTATGTTTCAGTTGATGACGTTGAAGTAATGTTAACCAGTTAACCCGTTAATCTGTCCAAGTTGTCAAAGTCGTAAGCCTTAACGCTGAATTTGCCCTGCTCCAACCCGTTGCTTGAATGATTTCGCGATGAACCTCATGCGCATGCTCTGTTGTTTTTAACCAGTAACTTGGACGACGATCGAATATGATGTCACGCTTCAGTACTCGATATAGCCCTTCCTCTTTGTTTTATATTGTAATGCTAATTGAAGTTATACCCCAGTCACAACGTCACACCGACTCAAGGCGGACTCCAGACCGACCGGTTCGTGGTAATTGGGATTAATCTCATTTCTTGTTCAGTCTATTATTGGTCTGGTGTCGGCCTTGTTTTGGTGTGACGGAGGTCTAAGACACACCGACTCAATACGGACTCCAGACCGACTGGTTCGGGGTCATTGGGAATTTTGGGATTAATCAATCTCTTTTCTTGTTCCGTCTGATGTTGATCTGGTGTCAGTCTCGTTGGTGTGACAAGGGTAATACATACAAATAGACTGTTCAAAAATTTCATTAACCCTAATTGCCAAACATCTAGTCTGAAATCGTTTTGGTGTTGGTTTGGTGGTGTGACAGAGTTAGACATATAAGTCGCATTGCCCAACCGACTTAACACTGATTTCATATCGACTCAAGACCGACTCTGAACCGACCGATTCTTGGCCATTGACGGCAATCCTGATAATACCTCAGTCACATCGCAAAGCCGACTCCAGACCGATTCCAGACCGACCCATTCCCAGCCAGTTGGTGCAATGTATTTGTTTTTGTTTTTAAAGCTTTGATACTATATTCATAATTTTTTTTTAATAAGGAAGAAGGAAGGAAAATGAGAGTGTCATGAGTGTCATAACATGTTGATTGGACGCCACAAGGCTCTTTCTTTTCTCTTGTTTTGTTGGTGTTTGTGTTTGTATTTTCTCTTTCTTATATATGTTTGTCTGTCTATTACATAGGTTCCAATTAATGGGTGTTAGATGCTTTTCTTCTCATGACATGTGTCAATATGTCAATTTGAAATGATATCTTAAAATACACTGCAATGTTGTTGAATTGTTCAAATGAGTCGTATGTTATGTAGCTTTCAATTATAGTATGTAATTATCAATCCTTGTTGAATGTTTATTAAATATTTATTTGTAACACCTGTGAATGATGGAACTAAAATACCACGATAAAAAAGTGATATATTCAATATGTCAATTTGAAATGATATCTTAAAATACACTGCAATGTTGTTGAATTGTTCAAATGAGTCGTATGTTATGTAGCTTTCAATTATAGTATGTAATTATCAATCCTTGTTGAATGTTTATTGAATATTTATTTGTAACACCTGTGAATGATGGAACTAAAATACCACGATAAAAAAGTGATTGTTTGTTCGGTCTATTAGCCGTCTGTGTCGGGCTCGTTGGTGTGATTGTGGTATCATGTCATTTATTATTCGGTCTATTGTCTGTCTGTTGTCAGTCCAATCGGTGTGGCTGATGTATATATTTCTAAACTCGTGCTATTCTGTATATATTTTGTTAGTACTTTGTAACATATTCAGAAGAATACAATATTAACAGTTTGAAAACACTTATCTTTAACTAAACTAAATAGTATTAAGCAGTGGCTATCTAGAACAGAGAAAAAAGGGAGTAGGACGTGCATGGTGCCGAAGACAATTATCGATCTGGGGCGGTCTGGGGGCGGTCTCCTCTCTGAATATTTTAAAATTGACTTACAATCTTCTGGTTTATGGGACTGAAATCTACGTTTGGTAATCATGTATATTATGCTTTGTAAAATTAAAAATGATTTAAAATCTTTATTCACTTAATTTTGTACATAAAGTAGGTTGTTTGGGTTTCAGGACCTGATAATCAATTTTGATATTCATGTATCTATATTTCTTTCACTTCCGTTCATTCGATTATTCTAATCTGATTTATGTTCACTATGCATGGCACCTGCGTAGATGACATTTTGTGTTGTTGGTTATGTAAATTGTATTAACTGTACTTTTATTTGTGTAGTCATCATATTGTCGATCAGAGAACAGATATTGATTTATGTTATAACAAGATGAGCGGGTATGTGCATATTGTTGTGTTAAGAATAGAACTTGTAGCTAAACTTTGCCTCAATTGGGCCACTGTTTCGAAGGATTTAACCAGGAAGCGATGTAATGAAATGCGCTCATAGTTAAATACATGAATTTATTCTCGATGTTAAGACATATTAATAGTTGAATTTATCGTCATCGTGAAGAAGATTATGAAATTTGTCATCATTAACATCTACACCCCTTTTATCGAGTTTTTACCTAAGTATCGATAATGAAAGCATTTATCTTGAGAGATTAGGTTATATTGCTTCAGCTGTTGCTGAGTTGGATACCACTAGTGTCTTTATAGCTGGTGACTGGAATGCTGACATTTCTGATCATCTATCACTTTTTGCAAATCATTTGAAGGCCTTTTGTAGTGACAATAATCATATTTTGTCAAGTCTTGAATTTATACCGGTTGATAATTATACGTATGTAAGTGAATCCTGGCATACTACGTTTTGGTTGGATCACTGCATTAGTACAGCAGCTGCTCATGCTTCTATCGAGGTCATTCAGATAAAATACCAGTTTGCTACATCAGATCATATTCCATTTGGTATATCAATTTATTTAGGACACCTGCCTAGTCACATGGGCACAGGATCAACTAATGTTTGAAAAAGAAAGTTGGATTGGGCAAAGATTGATGGTAGTCTCAAAGGTGAAATCACAGTCAGACTGAGTTCTTGTTAAGTCAAGTTAACTTGGATTCTGATGCATTTTTATGTAGAGATTCTAATTGTACAAACAGTGGTCACGTTGGGGACTTATGTACATTGTATAACAGGATTGTAGATTGTTTATGTGCAGCAAATGATCATTTGTATAAAGCGTAAGAGTATTTTGCATAAAATTAGACCTGGCTGGAATGAACAAGTCGCAGAGCTTCACTCACAGGCTCGAGAGCCCCTTTTGCGTTGGGTGGAGGCTGGTAAAATCAAATAAGGCCCTCTATTTGAGATGAAGAATAGAGCTAACGCTCGATTTAAATATGCTTTACGTTTTGTTAAAAATAACGAGGACTCTATGCGTGCAGATTCTAGTAGTGCTAGTAGACTGCAGAATCACAGTTATCAGGAATTTTGGAAAGAAATTAGATGCATGAATAAAAATAAATCACCTTCACCTACTAAGATTGAATGTGTCACAGGAAATGCTGAAATATGTGAGCTGTGGAAAAAAGCATTATAGAGAATTGCTTAATTGTGTCAGAAGTCAAGCGTGTGAAGTTAATAGTGTTTCTTTTCATGATGACATGATTGTTGCCCCGGAGGAAATTAAAGAAGCTATCAAGCAGTTAGACGACAATAAGTCATATGGTATAGATACTATAACTGCAGATCATTTGAAGTATATGCAAGTTTAAAATTGTTGTCTCTACTTTCTGTATGTTTTTTTTTTTGGTTTTCTTATTCATGGTATTTTGCCAGATAGTATGATATATGTCATCTTGGTTCCAGTATCAAAATAAAAAAAGCTGGTCGCATTGCTAGTAAGGACAATTATAGAGCAATTGCATTGGCCAGTGTTCTTTCTAAAGTATTGGAGAAATTATTATTGTCTAGGTTAGAACTATATATTTCTATGAATGATAATCAGTTTGGCTGTAAAGCAAAGCATGGAACTGATATGTGTATTTTTGTTATAAAAAGATAATTGCTAGTTATCCTAGGAGAAACTCCTCTATTTAATTGTTTGTCATTCTTGATGCCTCCAAAGCATTTGATAGAGTGAATAATGGATTTTTATTCGAGGAAATGAGTAACAGGGGCATTCCCCCTTATTAGATTAGAATATTGATATATTGGTATGGTCACCAGACTATGATGGTGGGATGAAGTAACTGCCTTTCTGGCACCTTTCATGTTGGTAATGGTGGTCGGCAAAGAGGTATATTGTCTCCATACTTATTTAATTTGTATATGGATGATTTATCTGTGAAATTGAATAACTGTGGTACTGGCTGTTTTGTTGGTGGTACCAAAGTTAATCATTTAATGTATGCTGATGATCTTGTTATTTTACTCCATTACCTGCAGGCTCACAGAGCTTGCTAAATGTTTGTTCTCAGTTTGGTAAAGACAATGATGTTAAATATAATGCGAAAAAGGGTCACGTTATGATTGTGAATTGTTAAGAACATTGTAAGTTGGTAATTCCAGATTTTTATTTGTGTAGTGCTAAACTTGATGTTTGCAAAGAGGCCAAGTACCTAGGTCATTATTTTACTGAGGACCTGTGTGGTGATAGATATATTTATAGACAGTGTCGTAAAATTTATGGACATTGTGCAGAAAGTTTCATAATTATGTGCTCTCGTAAAGTTAAGGTTGAAGTATTTCGAGTTTATTGTACACCGTAATATACTGCACATCTTAGAAGTAGGTATACAAAGAGCAGTATAAAAAGCTCATGGTTGCCTATAATGATGCTATGAGGATGCTCTTACGAATACCTAGGCACTATAGTGCAAGTGAAATGTTTGCAGATGTGAATATACCTTTATGTCAAGCTGTTGTAAGAAATCTAATTTTCAAGTTTATTCAGAGAATTGACACTTCAGCAAATATGATTGTTAAAATTTTGGTAAACCCATTGCAAAGCAGTACAAGGTTCACCTCAGACTTGTGGAAGTTCTGGTTCAGTAGCTTATTGTCACAGTTGGCAGAGGTTGATTAAAATAGTTTAGAAGTGTCGTAGTCGAGTGGTTTAAGCACTTGACTTGAAATTCAAAGGTCGTGGTTCGATCCCCGATACGGCACTAATGTCGTTTGGCAAGGCATTAATCAGCATTTGCCACACTCGACCCAGGTGAGGTAAATGGGTACCTGGCAGGAGTTAATTCCTTGAAATGCTAGAGCGCTGTAATGGCAGCTAGTCTAAAGTTGGGGTAATAATTAATGCGCCTCGGAATACAATTTCTAGATAGACGGCACTATTGAAATGCGGCGATGGTGATGGTGATGATGATGATGATGATGATGATGATGATGTTGACAACGATGGCGATGGTGATGTTGATGATGGTAAGGGTAATTATCTTGCACAAAAAACACGTTGATATAGACAAAATCAAGATGGATCATACAGCGTTTGGCAAGGCATTAATCAGCATTTGCCACACTCGACCCAGGTGAGGTAAATGGGTACCTGGCAGGAGTTAATTCCTTGAAATGCTAGAGCGCTGTAATGGCAGCTAGTCTAAAGTTGGGGTAATAATTAATGCGCCTCGGAATACAATTTCTAGATAGACGGCACTATTGAAATGCCTATAATTATTATTACACACCTGTATTATTATTATTATTTTATTTCTCTTATATTTATATATATGTGTTCCCCTCTTATTTTTGTTCATTGTTTATATCTACCTGAAAATATGGACCTCTGCTCTTGCAGCTGAGTCTGGAATAAAGTCTTGAATTGAATTGTGAATACAAGTGTACAAATAGATAACGAAAATGTTGACAATGGTGATAATGATGATGATGAAGACCATGGTAAATATGATGATACTGACGATGGCGACAATGTTGATAGTGATCACGGTGGTAGCACAGATTATGGTAATGATGATGATGGTGATAATATTTAAAATGATGGTGGTGGTGATGGCAGTTGTGATGGTAATGCTGGGAGTGATCACAATGATGGTGATGGTGATGATGATGGCGGTGATTATGATGTTGACAATGATGGCGATGGTGATGGTGATGATGGTGATGATGATGAAGATGATGATGATGTTGATGATGGCTATGGTGATGATGATGAAGATGTTGACAACGATGGCAAAAATGATGATGGTGATGATGATGGTGATGATGTTGATGGTGATGATGACGCTGACGAAAACAACGCTGATGATGTTATGGATAATGACGATGATGATAGTGATGACGAGAGGAAAAAGAGATTATGATATCGTCGTTGATAGTGGTGATGACGTTAGTGATGGTGATGATGATGGCGATGGTGATGTTGATGATGGTGATGATGATGGTGATGATGATGATGATGATGTTGATGATGGCGATGGTGATGGTGATGATGATGATGATCGTGATGATGATGATGTTGAAAATGATGGCGATGGTGATGTTGATGGTAATGATGATGGTGATGATGATATTGATAATGATGGTGATGATGACGTTGACGATGACAATGATGATGATGTTATGGATAATGACGATGATGATAGTGATGACGAGAGGAAAAAGAGATTATGATATCGTCGTTGATAGTGGTGATGACGTTAGTGATGGTGATGATGATGGCGATGGTGATGTTGATGATGGTGATGATGATGGTGATGATGATGATGATGATGTTGATGATGGCGATGGTGATGGTGATGATGATGATGATGATGATGTTGACAACGATGGCGATGGTGATGTTGATGATGGTAAGGGTAATTATCTTGCACAAAAACACGTTGATATAGACAAAATCAAGATGGATCATACAGCGCAACGATTCACTGAAATAAATATTTCCCCCAAGATATAGGGACACCGAAGGGGTGGGCTGCAGTAATTTCATCCTAAATTTTTAGACAATTTTAAAGCGGTTTCAATGATGAGTTTGTTATAATACAATGTTTGTTTTCTCGGGATGGAAGGAATGGGGTAGGGGTGGTAGTGGCCGTTTCCGTTCGCCCATGTATCTCCCCTCCCCTCGGACACGACAGGAGTCAGGCATTAAGATTTTGCATACGATGAATTATTTTGCTGCCTCATGAAAGTCATGCCATGGTCAAATAAATCTAAAATATATTTTCCCAGTACACCATCTGCGGCAACAATTCGACAGAAATGATAGGGACTATTCGGAAGCGAAAGAGGGATATCTGAGTATAGAGAAAGAGAGATGGGGGTTGGGAATGGAAGGAACGTTGTCGAGTGATTACCCCCGTCCCAGAAATAAGTCGAGTGATTCAAATTCAAACTCAACAGATTAACGATCCATGTAAATGCGTTCCTGTGATCGGAAGTATTTACATTCTTGCCCTATCAGCCTCTTTCATACTTTTTTCCTGGTTATGCCACTGCTGGTCGCTATGCTTCGTAAAATGTCGGTCTACCCCTTTGGCAAGACATTAATCTACATTTGCCACACTTGAACCTGGTGTAATTAGTGGATACCTGGTAGGATTCATTCCTTGACTGCACTGAGCGCTACGGTTGCTCGAGCTAAAGCCGGGGTCATAATATCCAAAGTCCTTTGTAAGCGCATAAAGAAGTTATATCATATTTGATATGCCTATATGCAAGACCGGTATATTATTATTATTATTATCATAATTGTTGGTTCAATGCTAGTTTCTTCCTATTTACTGTCACGTTTTGTGTACATACAGTAGTGACAGAGTGCATCTATTTTATTTCATTAAATTTTATTTACTTTGAAATATGTTTTCATTGTAATGATGTTAGTGCTTCATCTTTATGACAGATCTTTATGACAGTGACATGTACCTTGCTAGATAAAGAAATTCAATATATATTTTTAGGCTTATCATACATTTTTGTTGTGTGTTATACGTCTAGCCTTTCGAGTTAAAAATAGACCTTTGTAACAATTTGAGTGGTGTGTTAACTAAAGTACGAAATAATAACAAAAAACAGGAAAAGGAAAAACAAAATCAGAGAGAAAAGTCGATGAATTGTGAAAAAGGAGCTATGTGAAAGAAATTAGCCAAAAAACAAAACAGTTTTGAATATTAGAAACTGAGATAACGAGATGTATATGTTGATCTAAAAATAGTGGTAGAGCAATGGTCTCGTAGCCATTATCAGTGCACAATGCATTTCAAGGAATATTCCTACCAGGAACCCATTTACCTCACCTGGGTGGAGTGTGGCATACGTAGATTAATGTCTTGCCAAAGGACGTTAGCGTCGTGACAAGGATTCGAACCCCGTACCTTGTGGTTCACAGTCCGGATACTTATCCACTGGACCACAAAACTTCTACTATTGATTTTGATCAATATTTACATAAATTCATTTTACATGTTTATGTTATAAGTTGTCAATAATATGTCTTCTACTTAAGTCACTATAATCGCATTCCCACTCCCTTTATTTTCTCTAGCTTTTCGAACGGTTTCATGGACCTGGTTATGGTTTTTTGCTGTATTGCTATATAATACTCTTCAATTAAAAAAAATGGTTATAAAACATTACATTTACGTGTATATGATTATACAAGCTTAGCAATTAAATACAAATATATATTCTAAGTCATTTTGCTTGTCAGAACGAACGACAGAGTTTCTTGACATTGCATCAACATGACATCACTTCTCCAATATAAAAATATCATAATAACGGGATCTCAAATCTTCATAGAATCATGACTTCAGTATTCTTTTAATTGTTTACCATTCATTTTCTCTATTAATCTGCTTTCCTCAAGAGAAACATGCTAGTAAGGTTGAATAGCGCCCTTTAACGAATCTTCAGACTAACAGGAAACTCACCTCTAAAACCCAATATATGAATTAAATCTAATTATTCATCGATTGTATGTTTGTTAGGCAAATATATCACTTCAAGCTGCAATTGATTCAAAAGGTGCACATAAATAGTTGATAACAAGCAAATTATAATATAAAACAAAATTAGGTAATGCAAAGTTTTGGGAAATTCTGAAATTGGATGAATAGTAATTCTTTAAATTGTTGATATATTTGGATGCCCCTGTGGATGTTTTATAAGCACTACAAAATTTAGCCCCTAAAACACTTTTGCTTTTGAGCAAATTGAATAATCAAAATTTACCGGTGCTCCCGGTAAATTTCAAATATTTCAAATAGCGCCTTAGGCCATTCCATGGTAGCTGTGACCATGAAAATCTCAGATTATGCAGTTCTGATATATAATTTCCAAACGGGAATAGCAAATTGGTCGATTGTAGTCAAGAAACATTGTTTTAAAGCTAGAGTAATATCAGTCTTGATAGGGCGCTGTACAACATAAAGAGTTTATTATTTACAATTTCATCACTTTAGACTCGATTTCAACCGCGACAACGATCATTGAATATTGTAAAATCGCATATGCTTCCAATATGTTCATTTGAACCAAATTCATGACCCCATACCAAAACTTTGTAATACCTTTAAGCAATATAACACAATTGTTAGATCACACTAGGTCCGCTGTAGACAGACAATGGTGCGCTTAGAAACTACTGCATTAAGCGCCTAATAAATGTTGTGTACTATTATTATTATTAAAGCCGCAAAACACGTTTTATGTAGGCCTACACTGAAATACAGAATAGTACAAACAAACAGAGGACACCACATGTATATAAAGACCACTATAGATACTTGGAGCGGGGGTTCCTTTAAACACTGTTTCTTATAGTATTCATGAGGTAACCGGGACCAATGTATAAGAGTACCGAAGCTGTGACGTCATAAAAATCTATTTTTGGAATTTCTTAATTTTTTCTTCATTTTCCGAAAGAGCATCAAGAATAATGTCCAAATGTCGAAAACCAATTGAATATGTTAAGTATTGGCGGAAAAATGACCATCTGAATAAAAAGATTGCCTATGGGAACTCAGTGTTATATTGCTCTGGTTCATAACATTAGGAGCCAGAGCAATATAACACTGAGTTCCTATAGGGAATCTTTTTATTCAGATGGTCATATCCCCGCCAATACTTAACATATTCAATTGGTTTTCGACATTTGGACACTATTTTTGGTGGTTTTTCGGAAAAATGAAGAAAAAATTGAGAAATTCCAAAAATAGATTTTTGATGACGTCACACTTCACCACTCTATACACAGTATTTATGGTATTGTATGATCGGTCTTTAATAATGTATGTACAGTGATTAAAATATCACCCTGTTCTTTTCACCCAAGTCAGTATTAACTAAATGCTCATTGTTGTGTATTACTACTTGTTTTTCTGCAATATTGTAATAGAATGGAGGATTTTAGAGTTCCTATATATTCGAGCGAAACGGGCAAGGATGTGCACGAATATCGTCCTATTCAGGCAGCAAGATGTCAGAACATATGTTTTTTGTATCTTGTCTAGTGTACTTTGATGACGAAATGACATTTCAGAAACAGTAAAGAACCCTCCTTTTTTTGCTCACTTGCTTCACTCACTCGCAAAACTTAGAACCAGGATGGCTTCTGACCCCAAGATGCCCGAATATTCTCATATACATGTACATTATACGGGCAGTGAGGTGCATAAATATCCTTATATTCGGCAGTGAGATGTTTGTCATAATCTTATATTTTATCATACAGTATTTGATGGCGAAATGGCATTTCAAAGATAGTGCAGTACCCTCCTTCTGCTCACTTGCTTTGCTCACTCGCAAAACTTAGAACCAGGATGGCTTCTGACCCCAAGATGCCCGAATATTCTCAAAAATATTATACGGTCATGCAGCGAGGTGCATGAATATCCTTATATTCGGCGGTGAAATGCATGAATGTCATAATCTTATATCTTATAATACAGTATTTTTATGATGAAAGGCATATTCACCATAATGAAATGTCTCTTATTTTTTTGTAAATAGGACGAGCCCGGGCAACAAGTTACCCGAATATCCTCGTATTCGGGCTGCGGAGTGAATGGATAATGATTTCAGAACCTACCTAACGTATTTTAATGACGAATTAACATTTTAAACCATGATTAAAGTGTCTGGTTTATTTTGTCCTTTTTTAATATTTAGAATGGTTGATACTCGGGCAAGAGGCGTGTCAGCTCCCTTTTCGAAAATGGGTCCATGGGCTTATGGATATACATTCAGTCGGCCTTATGTGATTGGTTGATTTCGCGATCTTGGGGGAGTGGCTTTAAAGCAAAGGAAATAATGTCACGTAATAGTTTTAGTGCACCCACAGGTCTGACGACGTCAGTTGTTATTCACAATTCTTCTCTTTTTCATCGCGACACCATGCTAATGTCAGCTTGAGAGAGAGTCAGCAATGGTTTCTTAATTTTCGAAACTCCTGTCGGCGTAAAGGGTAAGTTTTGGTTTTAAACATTTGTTTAAAATTTTAATTTCATCAATAGTTTTTCAATATTGCAGCATTACATAGTTTGATGGTCCAGTCCAAGATCAGAGGTACCGTAACTGGGTGGTCCCTGGTTTGAAACCCAAGTTGATGCGCGAATACCCTTTTGTGAGGAATTTATTCAAATTTACTCGAATTTACTCAAAGTCCTATGTCTCCCTGATTGCTTAGCTACAAACGTAAGTAATTGCTTTCTGAGCAATCGGGTGAAAATAAATCATCAATAATCAATCACTTTCACTGGGCTTTTGCTTTATTTTCATGACGTCAAGTTTGATTTAATGGGTGCTCCTTCAAATGCTCCGCGGGCTTCATTTTGTCTAAGACTGGGTAAAGATTATAGGGTTGCAATTTGGTTAACGTCAGGATTAGCGTTATATTTGGTGTTGCATTTGTGTCAAGTTTAGAGTTAGATTTAGATTTGCAATTGGGTTTAGGCCCAATTTAGAGTTAGATTTGGGGTTGAAATAGGTTTATGTCTGGTTTAGCGTTAGAATTAACTTTGGCCAGGGGTTGAATTAGAATTTTGTTAAGACCACGGAGCATTTAGCGGCCAAAGCATATATATTTCAGAACGCCAAAATACCCTTCAAAGTTTTGATTATTTCTTTATTTCAATATGTTCTCTATTTTAGAGTGGTGAGAATAAACGCTTTCCTGTTGGTATTGAACGTTCTTGGATATACAGATCTTTGTCAGTGCATGCGATTCTGGTGAGTTGCATTTCACCCCTTTTTCAAATGGCATGTATACACGGTGTCTCAGAAAAATGCATCGAGTTTTAAACATCTCTAAGAGAAGGACTATACTGAACCAACTGAACCAACTGAACCAACAATAAACGTTCGTAGGTTCTGCCATTGGAATATAATCTGGAATTGATTTGAAGTTATGCTGATTTCTTCAAAAATTCTGTTGAATGTTGGGTCGTAAAAAAATATGATGACAACACATCAAATAAACTTGTACATCGTCTTGTGTGCTCCGTTTTACTCGTGTTTCATTATTACAAAAATACATTGGATTATTAAAATTAGTTTTTGTGAAATATGTATTTCTGTTATAGGTTTTCCCGGCCAATTCCGCAACATTAATAATCCAATTCATTTTACGTGCATTCAATCGAAAATAATCTAGCTTGGCCTTACTATTTGATATATCAAATGTTTTGATCTGTGCATTCACTTTTTCGTCAGTCAAATAAACATGTTTCTCATTCAAATTAACATGTGTTATGCAATGCACGCTTTTCGTTAACTGTTCATTCAATTTAGCATGACATGATCACGGGATCACATATTCATTTTAAGCATCCAATTTAGCACGTCGTTCATTCAAATTAGCAAAACTTATCATCACGTATTATATGTGTTTTGTTCCCTTCAAAGTGTGTATTTTAACAATGTGTTACACACATATTGATGTCTTCAAAGAACAAATACCTGAAAATATCTCTTATTATCTGCCCTTTCTAAGAAACAATTATCTGCCGTACACCAACAAAAATGAAGTGCTAATAAAGAGGTGCTGCGTATTTTAAAGGAGTTGCACTTGTCGTACTCAATTTTAGCACCTAAAGTGCCATTTCTGACAAAAACTTTTGCGGGGCGGAAGAAAAGTGAGCTAAAAACAAGTGTTGAGCCATGGGAATCAATGAGGCCAATTAGCATCTGAAGAGCTATGAAAATTTCGCATATAAATTTCATAGTTTTTAAAAGGTTTTTGTACGCCTTTTAAAAAGGTTTTTGTCTACTTCAAGTACATTAAATAATCGATTGTCTCAGTCAGCGTCTATCATAGAAACAGCGTCTCTAATACAGTGCACCCCCACTTTTTCAAGTATCCCAAAATGGCCCCTTTTTCACATAGGAAAAATACCACCTTCCCCTACTGATAAGTGCTCCCTTTTAATCTTGACACGTGCCACTGTTTCTTTCTAATAAGTGCCCTTTTTCTTTCTGATTAATGTCCCTTTTCTTTTTTAATATGAGCACTTTCCCCTTCTCATAAATTCCCCCTTCTCACACCTTTGTTAAATTCCTCCATTTAAATCTGATAGGTGCCCCTTTTCCCTCGACAAGTGCCCATTTCATTTGTATTGATTGCCCCTTTCCATTCTCATACGTGCCCCTATTCATCTCAGGTGAGTGCCCCTTACCACCTCTGATAAGTGCTGGGAGTTGCCCCTTTTACTTCGACAAGTGCCTATTTTCCTTGGTATGCCCTCTGTTTCATTCTTATAAGTGCCACTTTTCATATCTAGTGAGTGCCCCTATTCAAATTTGAGAGGATCCCCCTTTTGACTTTATAGTAAGTGCCCCTTTTCATTTTTAATAAAAGCGCCTTCCCCTTCTCACGAATGCCCCTATTATCTGAAAGGTGCGAGAAGTGCCCAATTTTCACTTCTGATTTTTACTTTGAGACGTGCTCCTTTTATTTTCTAGTAAGTGTCCGTTTTTTCCTTTGCAAAAATGCCCCTTTTTCCTTTCACCAGAAAATGTGCCCCTAGTTTAAAGCCAAAAGTGTTGTAAATAGCCCTCCAAGTGCTGAAAAGAGCACTTTAGTTTTTAAAGTGTACAATGACGAATATACAACGTGGATTTATTCAAACCCGCTTAGAATGATACATTTAGATTAAATTGTTAGTATAGAATTAAAGGATATTTATCGGTATGTGCATGGGAGGGGGCAGATTAAAGTTTATTGGTTAAAATAAGTTTCTTTCGATGTTATTTGCCCCCTTATGTTCATAACGAAGAAAATATATACCCTCCAATTTTAATGCATCAGCGATATGAGATTATACAACATTGGGTAATTTTCGACATTTAAAAACGAAACGATGGTTATTTTGCCATTGGTACTTCGTGATTCAAATTCAAACAAATGTGGATACATTTTCCACCCTCTCCCATTTTCAATGAATGACGACTACCTTGAGCACTCCACCCCGAATAAAACCCCCAAAATACGTTTGCCTGTTTTTTATTTATTCATTATTTTTGGCAATGCCTACCTGGCTTCCTGGCTGCCACCGTCAGTTGCTGGCGATTGGCGACCACATCTGCACATCTTCTTGTCTTTCTCCATTTATTTTTATCCTGTGCTAATCTTTTGGCTTCTAAATATATGAGACCTGTCCATTCTTTGATGTTATCAAACCACTGCTCTCTTTGTCTGCCACTTTCCCTTTTCCTTCTACTTGGCTTTCTATTATTTGTGCTGCTAAGGGGCTCCCACTGCCACGCAAAATATGTCCAAAGTAAACCCATCTTGAGGCGAGCCACTTTTCCAAGGAGATCTCTTTCTGTGTTCAGTTCTTGTAGAACACTGAGGTTAGTTCTTTTGTCCTTTTGTCCTCCAGAACCACATTTCTGCTGCCATGATGGGATTTTCATCGGTTTTGACAATAAGGGAACTATAATTATAAAACTATTTACATGGTCATCAGGTAGCCTACTAGGTTAAAAGCGCGAACGAAAGAAAGTAAATTAAAATCCTTACATTTTTATGGAATTTTCAGAGGAAAAAGTACATAATATTATACAACATGATGTTAATTTGAAAGATCATGTTATGAAATTGAATGCTCGAGATATCACCTTTCCGTAGGTGCCGGTGAATTTGAATGAATTTTGGTACATGCGCCAGATGTAATGCACAATTTGTAATTAAGGACAACCTCCGACGAAAATGATGTCTGCCCTAAATAGGCCGGTCTACTAACATATTCAAATTTTATGTATACTTTTTAAACAGGTTGTTCTTGACAACCCAAAAGCATAGGCTTGTCCGACATAACAACAAGTAATGTATGCAGACTGGATTCCAAGTAATGAAGTTCATTCATTGATAACAGGTTAATGGAATAACGCGTCACTAGGTTCCCAAGAAAGAAACATCCATACAATTGCTTTATATGTTAGCACACCGGGCTATTGAATGCATGTTTTATCACATTGACTGAAATCACTTCAAAATTGGCCTGGAAAACCTGTATTTTTCCATGGTTTCTCTATTTGACATTATACTTGTTTTCTCTCTCTTTTAGTGAGGGATCTGACGCATGCCTGTATTTACGAGCGGTGAACAGTGAAATGAGATCATCTTTAATTCGTCGCTTCTCAGCAACTCCTAGTAGTAATTAGATATCAGATCGACGATGTTGTAGAGGTTAATGTTAGAACATAGATGGCATGAATTCTCAACCCAACCCATTTCCTCCTCAAAATGTATTTTTATTGTGTAATTAACATTGCCAGATCACTAGATGTATAGTACACCTTTTAAGAGATAATGAAATGAAGTGAAATTTCTGTTTTAATGTTTCGTGAACTTCTTTATTTACATGTACTATGATAAAGACACGATTGTTTGGGAGATTTATTTTTGTCTCATGTTTTGAAATTGTACAGTAATGGCTTCACCTGAACAGACCATTTCACGCACTTTGGATTGTCCTCTTTGTTCAGAATTACTCAGTGATCCCAAGCAGTTATCATGTTCGCATACACTTTGTAAAAGATGTCTAGACAACATCCTGGCATGCTCTTGGCAAACTGAAACAGTAAATTCTTTGACATGTCCGATATGTCGAAGCGTAACAGATGTCAAGCATGGCGATGTGATGAATCTAAATACAAATGTTCCTCTTAAGTCTCTGGTTATGGATCTCAGAAACAGCCAGCAGCTCTGTGACTGTGAGGTGTGCCAAACGGGTCCGAAGGCGGTGCATTTCTGCCAGGAATGCGGAAAGAACATGTGTAACGAGTGTCTGGAGAATCACAACAAATGGCCACCCAACCTCAAGCATACGGTCGTGTTCTTGAAGGATATTCAAGGGCGCAGGTTTGTTTTCGGGAAGAAGGTCAGCTACTGCCAGGAGCACGACGAATCGGACGGACAGCAGAATATCTGCTCTGACATCTGCCTTACTTGCAAGAAGTTCATCTGTATGAGATGCAGGATGCTGTTCCACGAGAAGAAAGGCCACACTGTTAAAGATGCTGGAGAATACAACATATCTATCCAGACGAATATCCAAATACTGCAAGCAGTAGGCGAGGCGAGAGCCGCAACCATCAAGATTCATCTGGCTGCTATTGAGAGTCAGATGAAGCGCGTTACTGATCACATTGACGGAATATATGATGAGATCACCAACGTGTATGTAGAATCATTCAATAAGTTGAAAGAGAGTAAATTAGCATTATTCGAGCAGGTGGATGCACAGAAAGGGTCATTATGCCAACGTTTGCAGAAAATGAAGGGTGATCATGAAAGGTTGGTTGCTAGTCTAGAAAGTGCGAGTGTGTTGTTGGGCAGCAGCTTGAAGGCTTCTCTGGGTGGAGATATCATTGCTATTCGTGATTCACTGTCTGATGAGCTTCAAAGTCTGATAGATCGGGAGGATCCGGACTATCAGCTTGTTATTGATGTCGCTGATCGGGCAGAGGATTTGTTCTTCAGACCAGACCAACAAGACCCTTTGAGCATCGGGAATTTCTGTGTAAAGTATGAAATGGTTCGTAGTGTGAAACTCTCAGGTCGAATGAACTCCTTGGCTTCTTCGGTCGATGGTCGAATGGCAGTAGGGTATTGTGGAGGAGGGATCGAGTTCGTATCTGAGCATGGGCAATTCCAGCAGACAGTCCTCAACGATATCAAGATTCGTGGAGCAAGATTCCTCTCTGATGGTGGGTACGTTGTCCTTGATGTGAGCAACAACATCACCACGTACTCACACGAGTGTGCGAAGTCGGATGCAAGGTTTGCGACACTGTGTCCCGATGAAGGCGGGGTCGGAAGCCTAGCTGTATGCAGTATCGATCAGATATATGTCGGCTACTGCAAAGCAAAGAAGATCCAAGCGTTCCCCCCAGGAGGTGGAACTGCTATCAGGGAGATAGAGTGCAATGGTTTCGAACCTAAGCAGATCACTTGTCTCGATGACTCCCTGATCATCAACCATAGCACTTCAACGACGATATTTGGCCGAGACGGCGTTGTGAAACACAGGATAAAGAGATCGAACGGTTATCCATACAGTACCGTAACTCAAGACAACTCCATTCTTATCGCATGGGTCAATCATGACCAAGGGTTGGTGACTATCGAAAAGTTCACCAACAGCTTGAAGCCGTAGAAGACTCTCTTGTCGGACTACAAGATTGATAAGTCTGAGATGAATTGGTATTACCTCCAGGTTTTCACATCTGGAGCAGTTGCCTTCTGTACTTCAGACAGACTCTACATACTGGCATGCCTACCATAATGGGAAATTGCCTACATGGCATTGTTGAGTCGATTCTAATGATGTGAACTACTTCCGGGTATGCCGATGTAGAGGAATTGTTTTTAACAGACTCTACATGTTGGCATGTCCGCGATAAACGAAATAAGTCCTGGGAATTATTGACATGGTTGAGTCCATTATAACGGTGTGAACTACTTTCAGGTATCACGAGTTGCTTTCTGTAGTCTAACTGATTCTACGTATAGGTATGTCCACAATGAAGTGGATCAAGTTCTTGGAATTGTTGACACGGTTTAATCGATGTTAACCTAATGATAAAATAATAGTTATAAGTTTGTTTGACCAGAAAGGCCTCGTCAGCATCAATACTGTTCTTCTTAAGGGCCCTACAATCATTATTACCTCAGCAATTGTCAGGTACCCATTTACACCTGAGTCGAGAATGGCAAATGCGGGTAAACATCTTGATCCAAGAATGTAAGCACCCAGCGAGGATTTAACTCAGGACATCTCCTAAATATCATGAACAAAAAAACAACAACAAACTATATTGTCGCAACGGATAGTCTAAAAGACCCCTACATAAGTTACAATAGCTTGTCTCGTTTTTAAATGCGAGCGAATATGATGTCACGCTTCATGCAGTACTCGATATAGCCCTTCCTCTTTGTTTAATGCTAATTGAAGTTATACCCCAGTCACAACGTCACACCGACTCAAGGCGGACTCCAGACCGTCCGGTTCGAGGTCATTGGGGTTCATTAATCTCTTTTCTAGTTCGGTCTATAGTCGGTCTGGTGTCTGTCTCATTGGTGTGACAGGGGTAAAAGTCACACCGCCCGGTTCGGGGTCATTGGGATTAATTAATCTCATTTCTTGTTCGGTCTATTGTCGGTCTGGTGTCGGTGTCGTTGGTGCTTCATTTTGAAGGCAGAATGAGCGTTTTGAAACGCTCATCGTAAACGCTCATCGTAAACGCAGTTCCACGGGGGTACTGTTTATGCTCCCTTCTCCAGACGAATTCGGGCTCTGTATCTGGATTCGCATGCTACGTTGACCCCGGGAAGGCAGGTCAAGTTTTGGCGCGCTTTTTCGAATATGCTTTGTAGGCACTGCATAGGCAGGAGCACTGTATAATCAAAGAGATACACATCAGATGACGATCAACTCACGAAATGTAGTGTAGCAAATGCATGATGCAACGGGTTAAGCCTTCCGCGTGTTAGGCATCTTGCTAAATGATATGCTTTGTAGGCACTGCACCGACGGAGGTCTAAGTCATACCGACTCAATATGGACTCCAGACCGACCGGTTCGTGGCCACTGGGAGTAATCTCATTTCTTGCCGGTCTGGTGTCGGTCTCGTTGGTGTGACAAGGGTATTACTTCAGTCACACCAATGAAACCGACACCAGACCGACCACAGACCGTTCAAATATTCCATAAACCCTAATGGTCAAATATCCAGTCTGGAGTCGGTTTGGAGTTGGTTTGGTGGTGTGAGCTGGAGAGGTAGACATATATAAGTCACATCGCCTAACCGACTCAACACTGATTTCATATCGACTCCAGACCGACTCCAGACCGACCGATTCTTGGCCATTGACGGTAATCCTGATAATGCCTCAGTCACATCGCAAAGCCGACTCCAGACCGACTCATTCCCGGCCAGTTGGTGCAAGTTAATTGATTGTGCGGTCCATTGTATGTCTGGTGTCAGTACAATCGGTGTGGCTGATGTATATATTTCTAAACTCGTGATATTCTGTATATATTATTTTAGTACTTTGTAAAATATGCAGAAGAACACAAAAATGACAGTTTGAAAATGAACTTATTTTTGAACTAAACTAAATAGTATTAAACAGTGGCGTATCTAGAACAGAGAAAAAAGGGAGTAGGACGTGTTGCATGGTGTCGAAGAAAACTATGGGTCTGGGGTGGTCTGGAGGCCGTCTCCTCTCTGAATATTTTCAAATTGAATTACAATCATCTTGTTTATGCAGCTTAAAGGGATAGTTGAGTTTTGGTATAGAGGGCGCTACACGAAATATTTTTTGGGGGAGATAATGAAAAACTGAGTGTCAAATTTGAAAGATCATCTTTGTTTGATCAAAATCGTTTCAGAGATGGCTGAAATATCCATAAAACCATTTCTAATATTTGTGGGGCCCCACAAATATTCGATAATTTTGAACCAGCCGTTGAAAAAAAGAGATAGCGCCTTCTCCGTTTTATTCCAGCCAATGCCAACGTTGGCTTTTTCGTTTTGGTTATAATACGCAAAACCAGCCGGCCCGTGCATTTTTATTATTAATTAATTAATTAATTAATTAACGGTCATCGTATTTTTTTGAAAGTGGAGCTGAATTGGCATAATTGGATTTAATCTGAATTTCACACATTTTGGGGTCTTATCCTTAAAAGAGCACTAGAAATGTCATAAATAAGAATAAGAGCAATCACCATGCACTTTGAAGGCATGTGCGGTCTTAAACAAGAACTCAACTGTCCCTTTAAAGTGACTCGGTAACATTGTTGAAGGCTGATACAAAAACTGCGTAATTTTTGTATGAAAAGTTACTTAGTATATTCCTTCTACTGTACTAACCCTCTAACAAGCAAAAAATCCTGGAAAAATGCTCAAACCACGAAGATATTTATGGTTTTCTTTGAAGGCGTCTCTGTGCGACACCCTCTAACAGTAAATTCTCCCAACCAATTTTTGAATTTTCCCAACCGTTTTTTCATGAAAATACGGCGTAAAACAGGCTTTTTAAAATCTTTCAACACTTAAATGTTTGGAATGGTATATAGAGCCAATTTATTGCTTTGTGACGTTTTACATTCACCTAAAATTAAATTAAATTATAATAATATAGTTGGGAGAATTCAGAAATCGATCAGATCAGTTTTTTCAATCTTTATCATTAATAATGGTCTGTTTTCACTCAATTTTTCAGACTATCTTTAAATTTACTTCTAGCATTGAAGTCACTACCTTAGCACCATTTTCTCTCATCTGAACACTGTTAAGTAGTCCCTTTAAGTTTACGCTTGGTATTCATGTACATATACTTTGAAAAATTAAAAGTGATTTAAAATCTTTATTCACTTAATTTTGTACATAAAGTAGATTTGTTGGGTTTCAGCATCTGATAATCAATTTCGATGTATCTATATTTCTTTCACTTTCGTTCATTCGATCATTCTAATCAAAGTTATGTTCACTATGTTTACCTGCCTAGATGCCACTTTGTGTTGTTGGTTATGTAAATCAATTCACTGTACCTTTTTTTTTTGTAGTCATCATATTGTCGATCACAGAACAGATATTGATTTATGATAAATGAGCGAGTATGTGCATATTGTTGTGTTAAGAACATATTTGAAAGCTTACTTGTAGCTACACTTTGCCTCCATTAGGCTACTGTTTTGAAGAGAATCAGGGGGAAACTTGTTTGAACTTTACATCAAAATTGATAAACTTGTATGGCTTATTTGTGCATAAGATTTCTTTTACAGATACATGTACATGTATGAATTTTCATGCAAGGACTTCAGGCTTCACTGTATACCTATGACAAAGGATATACCTGTTGGACACAATTTGTTTAGAATGTTTTCAGATTAGATTTAATCTCTAATTTGTTTTGCCCGATCACATCATTTTTATGTTCTTAGTGTTTCCCGTAATTAAACTGTAAGGGTACTCTTTCACTTTAAAAATGCATGTTAAAACATGTTCTTGGATGATTTTTCTTTTCTCACATTCAAAGAAAGATTAATGGAACAAGAAATTCTTTTACGGGCATGTCGAAGTATTAAATAATAAGTTTTATGGCTTGGCACAGGAATGTTGCTATGAAGTTGAATACTTCAGTTAAATAGGCATTATTTGTAATACATATACATGTATTTAACTGTTGCTTTCGTTTTGAGTGTACTGCTTCCTATATATGTGTACATAAAAACCTGTGTATACTCTTATCATATTAAAATGTGATATGACAAACAAATCCCAATCTTTGCTGTGTATTCATTCATATAATTTTGATGTATTTTGTGGAGTGATTGTAGTAGAGGGGGGGGCAGTTTAGAGTCATGAAGTTGCTGAAAAATCCTGGTGAAAAAACACTAGCTTCCATAGGTGTTGTACATGTGACTTGGTCAAATGACAAGGCAAAGGCCACTCAAATACATTATACTGGCCCTGAGGCAGGACTCCCGAGTTGTATAAATATGTATAACTTCGTCTGGTACGTCACATTTTCAAGAGAATGGCTGCGCCCATGTCATGCTAAAAGCATTTTTAATGCCTATTAAAAAGGAGCTAAAGCCAGGGTCATAATATCCAAAGTCCTTTGTAAGCGCATAAAGATGTTATATCATAATGTAATATGCCCTATACAAGAACGATATACATGTATTATTATTATCATTAGGCCAAATAACAAAACTAACGTTTCTCGTTCGGGCTTTTTTTTTTAAAGGAGGAGGCAGGGCGTTTTAGGGCCTACTATTTACTATTTTACAATTTTTTGCAATTTTTTTTCCAAGAACGCTGCCATGCTAATTATAGCTGGCCAAGCCTATTTATTCACAGATATTGTGCTATGTGAGTATACTGATGCAATGTATGACAAAACAAATGATTTGTATTACTTTAGAAGCGATTTACCGGTAAACAAAATGTATATCACAGGCTTTTTGTCTTGAAGGGGGCTTTTTTCCTTCTGAATAGTAAATAGTAAAAAAATAATAAAAAAGGAGGCGGCGGCCAAAAAGGAGGCGGGCGGGGACGAGAAACACTTCATTTTTGTTATTTGGCCTTATTGTTTGTTCTATGCTAGTTTGTTCCTATTCATCACCGTCTCGTTTTGTGTACATACAGCCATAGTGACAGAGTGCACCTATTTTATTTCATTAAATTGTATTGACATTGAAACTTGTTTATTGTTATAATATTAGTGTTTGATAATCTGAGTGTTTGCTGACCTTTATGACAGTGACATGTACCTTGTTAGATAAAGATATTTAATATAATTTTTTTTTTTTTTTTTTGGGGGGCTGTTCAGACACTTGTTTGGAGTGTTATACGTCTAGCCTGTCGAGAAAATCGACCTTTGTAACAAGTTGAGTGGTGGATTAATTAAAGTACGAAAGAAAGATGGAAATACAAAAATTAAATATTCTGAGAAACAAGTCGATGAGATTGTGAAAGAAATTAGACCATAAAACATTTTAAAAAGTTGTCAATGTTTGAAACTGAGATAACGAGATGTATATTGTGTTGATCTCAAAATGGCGGATTGGTCAATGAAACGTATATCGGGGTATATCTCTCAACACCAAAATGAATTTCAATTTCTTTCCTTGAAGCTGTACATGAGATTGTTTATGGGTGTTATATTATTGGTTTCGATTATTGTGTAATAAGTTGGCAATAACATGTCTTCTACTAAAATCACTATAATCGCTTTTTATTTTTTTTCTCTTGCTTTTTCGATCCTACGATTCACTGTACAAACCAAACAGGTTCATTTTTGTTTTGCTGTATTGCTAAATAATAGTACTCTTCAATTAAAAAAAAAAGGTTATAAAAACTTACATGTACATGTATACGTTACAACTAAAGAATATATCCTGCTTAGCTATTAAATAAAAACATATATTTAAAGTCGTTTGCATGTCAGAACGAACGACAGAGTTTCATAACATTGCATCAACATGACATTACTTCTCCTATATGAAAATATCATAATAACATGATCTCAAATTTGATAGAATCATGACTTCAGTATTTTTTAAAATCGAATTTCGTTCAAATTGTTACCATTCATTTTCTCTTTTAATCTGCTTTCCTCCAGAGAAACCTGCCAGTAAAGTTGAAAAAGCACCCTTTAACGAATCTTCGGGAAACTCCCCTCTAAAACCCAATACTGTAATTATTCCTCCATTTTATTGTATGTTTGTTAGGCTAATATATCATTTCAAGTTGTAATTGGTTACAAAGGTGCACCTAAATTGTCGATAACAAGCAAAGTGTTATATAAAACATACTTATTATTGAGTAATAATTATGACACAATACTTAGATCACACTTTATAGGTCAGTTAAATCAGGGATTGTAAAGAAAGGACACTTATCTTATCTATAGAGACTTTTTTTTAAACATTGTTTCTCATATAGTTATTAAGAACATGTACCAATATAACTTGTATATACACAGACAGGATTACTGGTTAAAAAAAAACCTGTTATTTTCACCCAAATCGGTATTGAGCATACTGCATTGCTACTACTTTTCTGCCATATTGTAATAGTATGGAGGATTTTAGAGTTCCTATATATTCGAGCAAAACGGGCAGGGATGTGCCCGAATATCGTCCAATTCAGGCAGCAAGGTGTCATTTTTTAGGATGGTTGATTCTCGGGCAAGAGGCGTATCAGCTCCCTTGGCAAAATGGGTCCATGGGCTTATGGATATACATTCAGTCTTATGTGATTGGTTGATTTGACGGTCTTGTGGGAGTGGCTTTAAAGCCAAGGAAATAATGTCACGTGATAATTTTAGTGCACCCACAGGTCTAGCCGATTTCAGTTATTATTCACAATTCTTCTCTTTTTCATCGCGACACCATGCTAATGTCAGCTTGAGAGAGTCAGCGTTGTTTTCCTAACTTTGAAACTCCTGTCGGCGGAAAGGGTAAGTTTTGTTTTAAAAGATATTTTGTATATTTGAATTTCATCATTAGTTTGTCAATATTTCAGCGTTACATGGTTTGATGGTCTAGTCCCAGAGCAGAGGTACCGTTACTGGGTGGTCCCAACAGTGGCGGATCAGGGGCCGGGCCCCCCCTAGCAAAAAAAAACAGGTAAAAACACCCTTTTTTGAAAAAAGAAGATTGGCCCCTCCTGGCGCCCAAGGGGTGGCAGTGGAAAAAAATCACCCTTCCCGGAGAGGAATTTTTTGGTGCCCCCAAAAAAAAAAAAAAATTGTGCTCACTACCCCTGGCGCCCAAGGGGGAGGTGGAGAAAAATTACCCTTCCCGGAGGGGAAATTTTTCGGGTGCCAATTTTTTTTGCCCACTACCCCACTGAGCGAAAAATCGACGGCACGATTTTCAAATTTTCGCACGAAGTGGGCCTCTTTTTAGGCCCCCTCCCTTGCCGGCGGCTGGATCCGCCTCTGGGTCCCAAGTGGATGAAGTAATGCCCCTTTTTTGAGGAATTTATTCTCCATAACCAAGTCCTTCGGATGGGACTCAAAGTCATATGTCCCCCAAGGCGCTTAGCTACAAACGTAAATTCTGATCAGTCGGGTGAAAATAAATCATCAATTAACAATCACTTTTACTGGGTGTTTGCTTTATTTTTATGACGTCAAGTTTGAATTAATGGGTGCTTCGTCAAATGCTCCGCGGGCTTCATTTTTTGTCTTAGACAGGGTAAAGATTAAGTTTGCAATTGGGGTTACGTGAGGATTAGCGTTATATTGGGGTTGCATTTGCGTTTAGGTCAAGTTTAGAGTTAGATTTGTGGTTGCAATATGTTTATGTCTGGTTTAGCGTTAGAGTTGAAAGTTAGAATTCTGTTAAGACCACAGAGCATTATGCGGCCAAAGCATATATATTTCAGAACACCAAAATGAGCTTGAGAGTTTTGATTATTTCTTTCTGTTCACTTTTCTAGAGTGGTTAGACGAAACGCTTCCTTGTTGGTATTGAACGTTTTAGGATGAGGTGCAGATCTTTGTCAGTGCATGCGATTCTGGTGAGTTGCATTTAACCTCTTCTTTCAAATGTCATGTATACACGGTGTCTCAGAAAATTGCATCGAGTTTAAACATATCTAAGAGAAGACTTACTGAATCAAGTTCAATAAACGTTCGTATTTTCTGCCATTGGAATATCATCTAGAATTGATTTGAAGTTATGCTGATTTCTTCGAAAATTCTGTTGAATGGTGGGTCGTAAAAAGAAATGATGACACCACATCAAATAAACTTGTACAGCGTTTTGTGTATTATATTTTACTCTTGAATATTGAAATTAGTTTTTGTGATATATATATTTCTGTCATAGGGTTTCCCGGCCAATTCCACAACATCAACACCAATCTAATTTATTTTGCGTGCATTCAATCAAATAAAATCTACCCCGACCTTGCTATTCGATAGCTCGAATGTTTTATCTGTGCATTCAAATTCGCATTTTCGTCAGTCAAATTAACATGTTTCTCATTCAAATTCGTGTATTATGAACGCTCTTCGTTGAGAGTTCATTCAATTTACCATGACATGATCACGGGATCACATAATACTGACGTTCGTACGTTCAAATTCATTTTATTTAAGCATCCAACTTAGCACTTCGTTCATTCAAATTAGCAAAATTATCTTATGGTTCTTGTTTTAACTAATCATCACGTATTACATGTGTGTTTATTTTCCTTCACAGTGTGTCTTTCAACCTTGATACACATATAGTGATGTCTTCAAGGAACAAATACCTGAAAATATCTCTTATTATATGCCTTTTTTATGAAACAATTATCTGTCGTACACCAACTAAAATATACAGTCGTGTTAAAAAAGAGGTGCTGCGTATTAAGGAGGTGCACTTGTCGTGCTCAATTTTAGCACCTAAATAAAGTGCCATTTCTGCAAAAACTTGTGCGGTGCGGAAGAAAAGTGTGCTAAAAACAAGTGCTAAGCCATGGGAATCAATGAGGCCAATTAGCATCTGAAGAGCTATGACAATTTTGCATATAATTTTCATATTGGTTTTTAGGTTTTTGTACGCCTTTTTAAAAGGTTTTTGTCTACTTTAAGTACATTAAATAATCTATTGTCTCAGTCAGCCTCTCACATATAGAAACAGCGTCTCATACAGTTACCCCCATTCACTTTTTCAAGTATCCCAAAAGTGCCCCTTTTCACATAGGAAAAATACCCCCTTTTAATTCTGATAAGTACCCCTTTTCCTTTGTAATAAGTGCCCCCTTTTATCTTGACACGTGCCCCTTTTTTCGTTCTCATAAGTGCCCTTTTCCTTTCTGATTTATACCCCTTTTATTTTTTTTAATATGAGCACTTTCCCCTTCTCATAAATGTCTCCTTCTCATACCTCTGTTAAATGTCTCTATTTAAATCTGATAGGTGACCATTTTCATTTGTATTAATTGCCCCTATTCATTTCAGGTGTGTCCCTCTTACCACCTCTTTTATTAACTGCCCAATCACCTCTTCTAATTGCCTCTTTTCAAATCTGGGAGGTGCCCTTTTTACTTTGACAAGTGCCTATTTTTCTTGGTATGCCCTCTTTTCATTCTTATACGTGCCTCTTTTCATATCTAGTGAGTGACTCTATCCAAATTTGAGAGGATCCCCCCTTTGACTTTGTAATAAGTGCCCCTTTTCCATTCTCATAAGTGACTATTTTCATCTCTGGTGAGTGCCCCTTCTCAGGTCCGAGAAGTGCCCAATTTTCACCTCTGGTAATTGCACTTTTTACTTTGAGACGTTCTCCTTTTATTTTCTAGTCATTGTCCGTTTTTTCCTTTGCAAAATGCCCCCTTTTCCTTTCATCATACAATGTGCCCCTAGTTTAAAGCGACTAAGAGCAACCTTTTCTTTAATTTTCTCCAAAGCTCTTTCGCTACGCTCACTCGCATTGACAGTTGATTCAATTATTTTTCTTATTAAAGGTCTTTTCAGTCTTTCATGATAGAACGTGACATCAGGTCTTTTTTAATACCTCTTTATAAGATCTAATTTTTCGCACTGCGATCTCACAAATCTTCAAAATTCGCTCGCTCGCTCGCAAGTAAATATTCAGATCATCACACCCAACTGCAAAGTATGATGCTTAATCAGTATCTTGGACCATGTAAAGAGAGAAACAAATATTGAAATCATGTCAAAAAGTGGTGCATATGCGCTTTTCCAGAATGTGCCCTTTTGTTGTGGTGCCCCCCTCCCCCCAAAAAAATCGAAGACGATCCGCGGCCCCTGCCCGTAAGCGTTGTTAATAGAATTCCAAGTGCTAAAAAGAGCACTTAAGTTTTTAAAGTGTACAATGACGAATATACAGCGTGGATCTATTCAAATCCGCTTAGAATTATAAATTTAGATTAAATTGTGAGTATAGAATTAAAGGATATGTGCATGGGAGGGGGCAGATCAAGGGCGTCAATCGAGGGGGGACAGGGGGGTCAGGATACCCCACGATTTTTCCTAGGGAGGGGACATCATATCAAATGTCCCCCATGTTTTGTCAGAAAAGGGGACGACCCATTTTGCCCCCATTTAAAATTTTTGAATTTTTTTTTTAATGCTCACTACCCCCCCTCCCGCTTATTCACCAGCTTGCTGATTTACCGCTAAATATTTTCTCACGAATTGGACAAAAAAAAAGTAGTGCTCACTACCCCCGCGCTTATTCACCGGCTGGCTGATTCGCCGCTAAATATTCACGTTGCCGCCGGCTGGATCCGCCCCTGTGTAATTGTGTCTCCCCCATGCTCAAGCTCGTATCGACGCCCTTGGGGCAGATTAAAGTTTATCAGTTGAAATAAGTTTCTTTCGTTGCTAATAGTTGCCCCCTAAAGTTCATAACGAAGAAAATATATACCCTCCAATTTAAATGCATGAGCGATATGAGCGACCATACATGGTCATCAAGTAGCCTATTGGGTTAAAAGCGCGTCCGATGTGGGCAATGAAAAAAAAAATCCTTACATTTTCATGGAATTTTCAGAGGAAAAAGTACATATACAACATTTATGTTAATTTGAAAGATCATGTTATGAAATTAAATGCTCGAGATCACCTTCCCGTGAGTGCCGGTGAATTTGAATAAATGTTAAACATGCTGTAAACGTAATGAACTTGAATGTCCGATACGCTAAATTGAAGGGCCGAAGTGTAATTTTTAAGGACACCCTCCGACGAAAATGATGTTTGCCCTAAATAGGCCGGTCTACCAACATATTTAAATTTTAAGTATACTTTTTAAGCAAAGGATGTTCTTGACAACCCAAAAGCTTGACATAGGCTTGTCCGATATAGCAACAAGTAATGTATGCAGACTGGATTCCAAGTATACATTCATTGATACCAGGTTAATGGAATAACTCGTCACTAGGTCCCCAGGAAATCCATACATTTGCTTATGTTAGTAAACCGGGTTATTTAATGCACGTTTTATCACATTGACTGAAAAGACTTCTAAATTGGCCTGGAAAACCTATATTTTTCCATGGTTTGTCTATTTGACATCATACTTGTTTTCTCTCTCTTTTAGTGAGGGATCTGACGCATGCAACCACCCGTTTCTACGAGCAGTGTTTAACTTCAGTCTTTAACTCGTCGCTCCTCAGCAACTCCCAGTTGTAACTAGATATCAGATAGACGATATTGTAGAGGTTGATGTTAGAACATTGATGGCGTGAATTCTCAACCAAACCCATTCCCTCCTCAAATCGTATTTTTATTGTATAATTTACATTGCCAGATCATTTGATGTATAGCATACTTTTTTAAAAAGAGATAATGAAGTGAAGTGAAATTTCTGTTTTAATATTTTGTGAACTTCTTTCTTTACATGTAACATGATAAAGACACGATTGTTTGGCAGATTTATATTTGTCTCGTGTTTTAATATTGTACAGTAATGGCGTCGCTTCAACAGACCATTTCACGCACTTTGGAGTGTCCTATTTGCTTAGAATTACTTAGTGATCCAAAACAGTTATCATGTTCGCATACATTTTGTAAAAGATGTCTAAACAATATGCTAGCATGCTCTTGTCAATATGAAACAGTCAATTCTTTGACGTGTCCGATATGTCGAAGCGTAACAGATGTCAAGCATGGTGATGTGATGAATCTAAATACAAATGTTCCTCTTAAGTCTCTGGTTGAGGATCTCAGAAACAGCCAGCAGCTCTGTGACTGTGAGGTGTGCCAAACGGGTTCAAAGGCGGTGCATTTCTGCCAGAAATGCGGGAAGAACATGTGTAACGAGTGTCTGGAGAATCACAACAAATGGCCACCCAACCTCAAGCATACAGTCGTGTTCGTGAAAGATATTCAAGAGCGCAGGTTTGTCTTCGGGAGGAAGGTCGGCAAGGAGCGCTACTGCCAGGAGCACGACGCATCGGACGGACAGCAGAATATCTGCTCTGACGTCTGCCTTACTTGCAACAAGTTCATCTGTATGAGATGCCGCATGCTGTTGCACGAGAAGGAAGGCCACACTGTTGTAGGTGCCGGAGAATACAAAGATTCTTTCCAGAGGAAAATCCAAACATTGCAAGCATTAGGTGAGGAGAAAGCTGCAACCATCAAGACCCATCTGGCTGTTATTGAGAGTCAGATGAAGCGCGTTACTGACCACATTGACAGAACACATGTTGAGATCACCAACGTGTATCTAGTATCAGTCAAGCTGTTAAATGAGAGTAAACCAGCATTAGTCGAGCAGGTTGAGGCCCATAAAAAGCCACTGTGCCTACGTTTGCAGAAAATGAAGGGTGATCATGAAAGGTTGCTTGCTAGTCTAAAAAGTGCAAGTGTGTTGTTGGGCAGCAGCTTGGAGGCTCCTCTGACTGGAGATGTCATTGCTATTCGTGATTCACTCTCTGGTAAGCTTCAAAGTCTGATAGATCGGGAGGATCCGGACAACCAGCTTGTTACCGATGTGGGTGATCGGGCAGAGGATTTGTTCTTCACACCAGACCAACAGGACCCCTTGTTAATCGGGAATGTCTGTGTAAAGTATGAAAAAGTCCGTAGTGTGAAACTCTCAGGTCGAATGAACTCCTTGGCTTCTTCGGTCGATGGTCGAATGGCAGTAGGGTATTGTGGAGGAGGGATCGAGTTCGTATCTGAGAATGGGCAATTCCAGCAGACAGTCCTCAACGATATCAAGGTTTGTGGAGCAAAATTCCTCTCTGATGGCGGGTACGTTGTCCTTGATGTGAGCAACAGCATCACCACGTACTCACCCGAGTTTGTGAAGTCAGATGCAAGGTTTACGACACTATGTCCGAATGAAGGCGGGCTCGGAAGCCTAGCTGTATGCAGTATCGATCAGATCTATGTCGGCTACTGCAAGGCAATGAAGATCCAAGCGTTCCACCCAGGAGGTGGAACTGCTATCAGGGAAATACAGTGCAATGGTTTCGAACCTAAGCAGATCACTTGTCTCGATGACTCTTTGATCATCAACCATAGCACTTCAACGACGATATTTGGTCGAGGCGGCGTTGTGAAACACAGCGTAAAGAAATCGAACGTTTATCCATACAGTACCGTATCTCAAGACAACTCCATTCTTATCGCATGGGTCAATCATGATCAAGGGTTGGTCACTATCGAAAAGTTCACCAACAGATTGAAGCCGGTGAAGACTCTCTTGTCGGACTACAAGATTGAGAAGTCTGAGATGAATTGGTATTACCTCCAGGTTTTCACATCTGGAGGAGTTGCTTTCTGTACTTCAAACAGACTCTACATATGGGCATGTCTACCATAAGGCATAATGGGAAACTGCTTGCAATGTTGAGTCGATTGTAATGATGTAAACTACTTCGGGGTATTCTGATGTAGAGGAATTGTTAAGTTAATTATAATCTAATGATAATGTAATAGTAATAATTTTGACAAGAGAGGTCTCATCAGCACCAATGCTGTTCTTCCTAAGGGCCCTGCAGTCATTATTACCTCAGCAATTGCCAGGTACCCATTTACACCTGGGTCGAGAATGGCAAATGCGGGTAAACATCTTGATCCAAGAATGTAAGGACCCAGCGAGGATCTAACCCATGAAAAAAAAATATATTGTTGCAACGCATAGTCCAAAAGACACCTACATATAAAGTATGAACTGTTAGCAAGATTACACAGAAGAGCAGCATACATTGCATCTAGAAAGGCATGGGAAACCTCTTCTCAACAAAAGCTTTATAAGTTAAACTGGCGTGTCTTGTTTTTAAATGCGTCATTTCCAGTGTTCATTTTGTATTGGCCTCTTTAATAGTTTGTTTCAGTTGATGACGTTGCAGTAAGGTTAACCAGTTAACCAGTTAATCTGGCCAAGTTGTCAAAGTCGTAAGCCTCAATGCTGAATTTGCCCTGCTCCAGCCCGTTGCTTGAATGATTTCGCGATGACCTCATTCGCAGGCTCTGTTGTTTGGATCCAGTAACCTGCATGACATTGTCAGTCCGATGTGAGTCCCGTTGGTTTGACAGGGGTCAAAGTCACACAGACTCAATACGGACTCCAGACCGACCGGTTCGTGGTCATTAGGACTAATTAATCTTTTCTTGTTCGGTCTACTGTCGGTCTGGTGTCGGTCTCATCGATTTGACAGGGGTCAAAGTCACACCAACTCAATACGGAATCCACACCGACCGGTTCGGGGTCATTGTGATTAATCTCATTTCTTGTTCGGTCTATTATCGGTCTGGTGTCGGTCTCGTTTGTGTGACTGGGGTATTATGTTATTTTTTGTTCGGTCTATTGTCTGCCTGGTTTCAGTACAATCGGTCTGGCTGATGTATGTATTTCTAAATTCGTAATATTCTGTATATATTATTTTAGTACTTTGTAAAATATGCAAAAGAATACAATAATGACAGTTTGAAAATGATCTTTTGAACTAAACTCAATAGTATTAAGCAGTGGCTATCTAGAACAGAGAAAAAAAGGGAGTAGGACGTGTTGCATGGTGCCGAAGACAACTATGGTTATGGGGCGGTCTGGGGGCGGTCTCCTCTCTGAATATTTTAAAATTTGACTTAAAATCTTCTGGTTTATGGAACTGAAGTCTACGTTTGGTAATCATGTATACTATGCTTTGTAAAATTAAAAATGATTAAAAATCTTTATTCACTTAATTTTTGTACATAAAGTAGATTGTTTGGGTTTCAAGACCTGATAATCAATTTTGATATGAAGAGTTTAATTCCAAAAGGAGCTAAATCCACTTTTGTAACTTCGGAGAAAAAAGGATTTGTTTACCAGATTTTGTACATGCGTCTATGGAAAAGTGATATTAGAAGGTGAATTTTTTCATAATTGCTCCAAAATTTAGGTAAATACTTTTGTAGAAAGACAGGTACTTAAGTGAACAATGTTCTGATATCAATAACTCAATTTTCATCAAAAGTGGATTTAGCTCCTTTTGGAATTAAACTCTTCATATACATGTATCTATATTTCTTTCACTTTCGTTCATTCGATTATTCTAATCTAATTCATGTTCACTATGTCATCCTCCTAGATGCCATGTCGTGTTGTTGGTTATGTAAATCTTATTCACTGTACTTCTATTTTTGCAGTCATCATATTGTCGAACAGAGAACAGATATTGATTCATGATACACTGTATAACAAGATGAGCGAGCATGTGCATATTGTTGTTTCAAGAACATATTTGATATCTAACTTGTAGTTATAATTTGCCTCAATTAGGCTACTGCTTTGAAGGATTTAACCAGGAAACGATGTGATAAAATCCGCTCATATAGTTAAATACATGAATATATTCTCGATGTTAAGACATATTAATATTTAAATTTCTCATCATCGTGAAGGAAATTGTGAATAAAAGTGTTAAAGCAGTAAAGTAAATGTTGACGATGGTGATAATGTTCTGATGAAGACCATGGTAAATAAAATGATACTGACGATGACGACAATGTTGATAGTGATCACTGTGGTAGCGATGATAATGGTGATGATGATGATGGTGATAATATTTAAAATGATGGTGGTGGTGATGGCAGTGACGGTGACGAAGGTGATGGTGAGGATGATAATGATGTTGATGATGATGTTGATGATGATTGTGATGGTGATGGTGATGATGGTGATGATGATGATGGTGATGTTGTTGATGTTGATGTTGATGGTGATGATGACGCCAGTGGCGGATCCAGGGGGGGGGCCAAGTTTTTTTTTGCTCACTACCCCCACTGAGCGAAAAATCGACCGGCACGATTTTCAAATTTTCGCACGAAGTGGGCCCCTTTTTAGGCCCCTCCCTTGCCGCCGGCTGGATCCGCCCCTGGATGACGCTGATGATGATGTTATGGATAATGACGATAGTGATTACGAGGGAAAGAAGAGATTATGATATCGTCGTTGATAGTGGTGATGACGTTGGTGATGATGATGATGCTGCTGATAGTCATAGTCATGGTGGTAGTAGTCTTTATGGCGGTGGTGATTTGTAGTGATTGTGCCGTGTTAAGGCGAGTAAGATGAATGCCGGCAACCCTCATAAACACAGAGGACCTAGGCAATTCCAGTATCAAAATATGACATTGCATGAGGCACTTGTGACATAGTTCAAAGAGACCAAAATTGTCCATATATTATGGCTGCCTCTTTCGTCTAAATGATATATCAAGCCTTTCAGAATATGGCCGCAGATGGGGGAGTGTCAGAATTAAGATTTGTTTACTTCATATAGTCTCGAAAAGTTTATCACATTATCAATTACGCATATTTATGTCCTACTTTAAGGAATTTATTGCAAACGAATATTTCATAACTTAGCGATTATTGTACTTTGGGTGAGAATTGTCACTTACAGGGCAATTATCTTGCACAAAAAACAAGTTGATATAGACAAAATCAAGTTAATGGATCAAAAAGCGCAACGATTAACTGAAATAAATATTTTCCCCGGGATATAGTGACACCGAAAGAGTGGGCTGCAATAATTTCATCCTAAATTTCTAGACAATTTAAAAGCGGTTTTAATGATGAGTTTGTTAAAATATAATGTTTGTTTTCTCGGGGTGGGAGGGATGGGGGGAGGGGGTGGTAGTGGCAGTTTCCATTCGCCCATGCATCTCCCCCCCCCCCGATAAGGTCAGGATTTAGGCATAAAGATTTTGCATACGAGGAATTATTTTGCTGCCTCAAGAAAGTCATGTCATGGTTGAATAAAACTAATATATTTTTCCCAGTACGCCATCTGCGGCAATAATTCGACAGGAATGATAGGTACTATTCGGAAGCGAGAGAGGGCTATCTAAATGAGAGAGAGAGAGAGGGAGGGGAAGAAATGGAAGACTCGTTATCGAGTGGTTACCCCAGTCCTGGAAATTAGTCAAGTGATATAAATTCAAATTCAACAGATTAACGATCAATGTAAATGCGTTCCTGGGATCGGAAGTATTTAAATTCTTGGCCTTTCAGCCTCTCCCTTACTTTTTTGCCCTGGTTATGCCACTGCTGGTTGCTATGATTCGTAAAATGTTGGTCTATCCCCGACCCAGGTCATTACAAGAAATAGCCCACCGACCTAATTAACTAGATAGCTCTTACATAGACAAAGATGTCATTGGTACACAGCTCATCATGTGATATCGATTGCTAGGATCGCAATTAGTTTATTTCACTCCCGCTCATTTTTCGATTGTTAAATGAGTATATATTTTTGAGCCATACTGTATCAAGCAACCCTACGCGCACTAGCGTGTACCCACTGTTTACATTGTCTTAGCCTGCGTGCATTTTACACAGATGGGCGGGTCGACACACACAAAAAACAAGGCATGAGTATACAAACTAGACATGTAATACTTGATAATAACAAGTATAGGTGGGCTGTTCCAAGTGCATGCCACACATGTTTAGTGACATACTAAGTAGTTAAGATAACATTGGCATGATTTGACCTTATTTTTTGAAATAATCCTCTTATTCAGGTCTATTAGTGTGCCAAATTTCTAGTCTATACAATGCATGGTTTTAGAGAAACCATGTACAGTATATTTGACCTTTGACCTTCAAATCTAAATATCAAAATGAAATATGCATTTTCTAGATTTTTGTTTTTTTATAAGAAATCATATCTCCCACTCATACTCTATCAACTATGAACTAGACTTGAATTCGTCACTTTGACGAATTAGATGATACGTATGCTAATGATTTACATACTGAAGAATGCATTTTCACGATTTCATATTGTTATATAAAATGCTTCTACCATTATGATCTATCCATATGTCAAGTTTCTACTGTTTAGCCTTGATCATTATGGATGTATGGAAGATAGATTGAGACAATTTGACCATTGACCCTGGACAACAACCAGTTACACATTTGACTCTAATTGACATAATGAGGCATACACATTGCATATTCCGTGGTAACAATGAAGTAAGCGAGGGAAAATGAAGGCATTGACAAACGAGAGAGAGAGAGAGAGCGACAGAATATGGCCGGGTTCAAATTAAGTTTTCTTTAAATTATTAGACCCAGTACTGAGGATCTATTAATCTGCCATGTTTTTGTTATTTGACGATACAAAGAAATGCTGTCTTTTGTCACCAAATATTGTTCAAATATCATTGTAGAGACGACGAACACTAATGCAAAGTCGTAAGCCATGAGAATGTCAATTTCTATGTCGTTCTGCAAAATAATCCGAACAATAGAATCAACCAAGTGGAATCAACTGTTAAACGAATTTATCATGAGTTCTGAAATTTTAATTTGTTACTGCACGTCATAGTAGTATTAAAGAGCAGCAATGGCGAACAATTGTCGCTAAAATTCAGAAATTGTTGCTTAGATTGCTTTTCCACAAAAATTAACATGAGACATCAAGCTACATAGAACTATGATCGACAAACATGATATTGTTTTGAAAACAGTCAGAAAACATTGCAGGTAGAATAAATAAGAGATAATGTGGTCATGTAAACAAGTGCATTATGTCCATGTTAGTCCCCTAGTACCAAAATCATGATTGTATTCTCCACTTATTTCTCCTATATAATTTATTTCAATTTAAAATAGAAATTCTAATGTTTCTTCTTTTGGCTTGCTAATATTTCAGCAACGAATTGACAGTTTTGGTAGACATCTTGGATGTATCATAGCAATAAATTCTTGGCACATGACGTATTGTGGGTACGATAATTATGTTAAGAAGAAGAAGCATACAAATAACTATAAGAATAATAACAATAACAAATAATCACTATAATAATGATTATAATTACGATATTTACTATAATAATAAATATAACAATGATAATAATAATGATTATTATGATAATGCTGCTTTTACTACTACTACTACTATTACTACTACTACTACTACTATGAAAAAGTAAATGAAGAAGAAGGGGCAGGAGAAGAATTATTTCAGCGATATTAGTGATTATATTCTCTATTATTGAGGCATACACATACACATTACATAATCCGTGGTAAGAAGGAAGTAAACGAGGGAAACGGAAAGCATAGCCCGGGTTCAAATTCAGTATTCGTTAAATTATTAAACCCGGTGCTCATGATCATTCTGTCATGTTATTGTAATGTGACGCTACATAAAAATAGTACCAGATTGTCGTCTATTGTCATCAAATATTGTTCAAATAGCATTGTAGAGACGATGAACAAATAAGAATAATAATGCAAGGCCGTTAGTCATGAGAATGTCACATTCTATCTCTCTCAGCTTAATAGTCCGAACAATAGAATGAACCGAGAGGAATCGACTGAAATTTCTTAACAACAATTGAAACTTCTCCCAGGAAGCCAAACATTAGATTTGTTCCCCATTCAAATAGCTTTGTAAAGGCGGTGAAGAAAAAAATACTTCGTCGTTAATGGTGAGAATATTCACGGCTATCTCTCTCATCTAATTCCTGCGAACAGTGGGCTCAACCAAGCGCAATCAACTGTTAAACGAATTTGTCATGAGTCCTGAAGATTCAATGTGTCACTGCACGTCATAGTAGCATTAAAGAGTAGCAATGGCGAACGATTGTCGCTAAAATTCAACAATAGTTACTTAGTTTGCTTTTCCCTAAAAATTACCATGAGACATCAAGCTACATAGAACTATGATCGACAAACATGATAGTGTCTTGAAAACAGTCAGAAAAACATTGGAACTGGAATGAATAAGAGATCATGCGATCATGTAAACATTTTGTCCATGTTAATCCTCCAGTACCAAATACCCAAGCAAAACTCGAGCCAGATGCAAATGAAGAGCTTGCAACCAAAAGGCGCTAAATCCACTTTTCACCAAATTGCATGTTTTAAACGATTTGAATAGACCTCTCTCATGTGTATCTAAATCACTAAATTTTCCCTCAGAATTGTTTCAGGAAAATATGAAAATATTGATTTGAAATTTATACTTTCAACCAAAGGCGCTATATCCACCTTTCTTTTCTTTCCTTTGATTGGCCCAATCATACCAGCTTGTGGAAATTTGATCAGAAAGCAATCAGAAAGCAGAACACAAAGAGCATAGCACAGGCAGACTTCCTAGATTCGTTTTTACTATTCACGTTTCGAAATACCTCATTTTCTGGCGATTTCATCATGGATAAATTATTGTACCAGTGGTTATGTGATGAAAGTTTTTGCACATTGATGATCATGTGTGTGTGTGTGTGTGCGCGCGCGCGTGTGTGTGTGGGGGCTACTATGATTCAAGTACAGGTAAGTATAGTTAATATACAATTCAGAAGCATTTACACACAAATGACATCCTTCTATACTTATGTCAGTGAACAACTCTATATTGACTGTAAAAAGTGTTCTGTCAAAAGGCGCTATATCCATGATTTCTCCAAAAGGCGCTAAATTCGAAAAGAAATGAAATATGAAAAATTATATAAAATACATGGTGTACGCAGGATTTTTCTAACTTGCATTTGTATGACATATAGTGGTAGTTCTTCCACCTGTAGTATAGATTTGATTAATAAAAATGTGTGAAATTAAAAAACAATGATTTTCTCGAAATTAACCGGAATGGATTAAGCTCTTCAAATAAAGGTTAACTTAAAGATACTATGTCCCTTTTGCAGCCAACATCAAATTCTGTAGAACTTTGCAGGAATTATGAATATGTCATGTATGTCCTATCTGTGAAATTTAAACGTTAGCAGTGTCCTAATATTCAAATTATGCAAGGAAACCCGTTTACTTGCTAGACTTCACTGTCAGACACTATTGAGTGACTGACTGGCTTTTCTTCTTTGGTAATAACATACATAAAATGAGCTGTAAAGGGTACATGAGCATTTGTCTACATCAATAACCCACTTCTTGTAATGGCCAAAATTAAACTGATTGAATCTTTGCGCAGCACAAAACGTACGACCATTCGGTACAATGGTCTGAAAATCAGACTATTACTTACTGTCTTATAGCACTTAAGTCGATTCGACAACTAATAGTCGTTATTTTCCCACTTAAAGACATTTTCAACCCCCTTTTTTAGGAAAGTTCTAAATTAGTATTATCTTTCAAATGCCGTTGGAATTTAACCCTTTCATTTTTAGGCCTGCAAATGGGACATAGTACCTTTAAAGACATTAATTTATGACATATTGTCTATTGTCTTGATTGTTTTCTCTACTTAGTTCTTTTTCCTATCTTATTTTTTTCAAGATATATTCTAATGTTTCCTTGTATTGATTAGGTTCATTTATTTTCATTTTTGGAGGGGGCGTGGTTAAAAAATAACAACTTCTTTAACATTCTGTTTCCATGGCAACGGTCTTATTTGTTACTTGAAATGACTCAAATTTTAATCATAATCAACCAGGCATCTGAAGTTTTTAGATGCTTACTATTTGCTTCATGTTGTTGAAAATCGCCTCCGGCTGGATCCGCCCCTGCTTCCCTTCATCAACACACACTTTGAGAAAAGAAAGGAAAAACAATTTTCTTTAATTCAAAGTTGTGTTACAACTTTTTGAGCATCATATAATACCCGCATTCATTCAGTTAAACTTGACATGCCAATTGTTTATCGTTTATTTTGTAGAAAGATACGAACCCTTGTGTAATTTAATGTTGGAAATTTGGAATTGAATTGGGGCCTTGAGCGAAGTACACGTTTAGCTGACCAAAAGTGCGAGGCAGTTTCCACTCCCCGTGGGATCATAAAATATGTCATCAAGATCGTTTGCCAGTAGGTCTGGAGTATCGACGGTCGTTAAATTTAAGATCAGACCTTCGAAGGGTCATTAGATCTTATTTTGATCTGAAAAATTTCAAGCGTATAAAAGAATCAAAATCAGTTCGAGAAAAGACATCTTTAAGTCTCCAGCGGTAAGACAATAACAAGCATAGTTTAAAACCAATCTAAGACGTATTCATAGTGTATTGCATGGCTGAGATAAAACCATTAATGACATTTCACATAATGACGTCATGATGACGTCACGATGCCCTGGCGTCGCTGAAAAGTCACGCAGTTCTAAGTTGGACTATAGGAACTATCTTCAAGGAAAGTTTCATGACAATGGCTTTACCGAATCTTGAGATATCTTGCGAACAAATTCGAGGAAGAATCATAAATATTTCTTCCATACAGACACAAAATAAATACTATTTTTAATTTTAATTCGTCACTTAGACGAATTAGGCGATACGTATGCTCATGTGTTACAAAACGAAGAACGCATTTTCACGATTTCATCTTCCGTTTTGAAATACTCCTCCCATTATGGTCTATCCATAAGTCAAGTATCAACTGTGTATCATTGATCATTTTGGATCTATGAAAGATGGTCGCCGGAATGGGAGGAAAGTGCTATGACCAATATACCAAAAAATCTGCATAGACATAACACGTAAACGGAAAATTTGATTCTCAAATCAAATCTTGTATTTAAAATATCGCCATGATTCCAACATCTGATTAAAAATTAAATGTCCCCTTTATGTACAGAATTTTCTCAGCTACAACATATCCGCAGCTGGCAGAAAAGAATCGAGATATTGCTCAAACAACTAAGACTGGAACGTAGAATGAAAATTTCAGAAAAATTCACCTCCCTTAGAGAATACACGCAAAATTGGGAAAATTGACATGCCTCTTTTACTCGCAAGAATGGGCCATGATGCCATTGTTAAAATGAAAATCAATAGCACCTTTTGTGTAGAAAATCGCCTCAGCTACTTCATATCAAACATTGAGAGAAAACAAACAATATTAACAGAGATACACTCAATTTTTTGTAAATATGCTGACGTCATTATGTGCTTATTCGTATCTTGAGTTCCAAGGCCATTATAATGACGTCACGATTTATTGACTTGAAATTGACCGGACGGATATTGATCTTAATCATGCTAAATATGAATGAGAAATGACTTTCCGTTATAAAGATATGATCATAAGTTGATTGTCACAAAATGGCGCCTAGATGACGTCACGATGACCTGGAATCACTGAAAAGTCACGCAGTTCTAAGTTAGACTAGATCTATCATCATGGCAAGTTTCATGATAATGGTTTGACGATGTTCTTAATGGCCAAATGAGACATGAAATCATATCTCCGACTCATACTCTATTTAAATGTGAATAAAAATTTGAGGGTCCCGGTGCATCCCAAAGAGCTATCATGGATTTTGTATAGGCATGTTTTTGCCCATATGCTATGTATTACAAGAGCTCGCGCGCACGGACATTTAACTTCAATGGAGGCTCATTTCCTTATAAATGGTCATAAAGAGATAAGCATGGTATCAAATTGTTCAAAAAAGAATAAGGAATATCGTGTCAAAAAAAATCTAGGAGGAATTATTTTGCGTTCGGCCGTGACGAACGAAAACGCGCGCGCGACTTTTTATGAAATGCTTATGCTAATAATGGCGTACGCGCGTTTTTGACCTGAAATTGACCGGACGGATATTGACCTTGATCATGAAAAATATGAATGGGAAATGACTTTCCGTTATGAAGATATCATCATGAGTTGATTTTCACAAAATGGCGCCCAGATGACGTCATCAGTCATGGTCAAGGTTGAAAACCTTATTTTGCTTTGTCCTTATGCCTATACATATGTGTGTCAAATTTCAAGGCATTTGATTGAGCCATTTTTAAGTTATCGTGCTAACAAAAAAGTGCTTGGAAATAAGAAAAATATTCTAACGAAAAAATAAGGTGGTCTGTATTATATACAGCCCACCTGATAATGAAAAGTCTCGACGAAATCTATAGGTGATACGTTTTACTAACTACGTACGTATCACCTTATGATTCCTCAATGTTCTACAGAATTTGCAATTTCAACTTTCAATTGAAAATTTTGACATGACCCCTACATCTGACCAAAAAACAAAAGTCACAGTTTCTATAGCACATTGTCTCAGCTATAACATACCGAAATTTGGGAGAACATAGAGCACAAATAAGCTAGATAGAGCTCAAAGGATAATGTCATGAAGATTCATGATTTGAACGAAATTCACCTTCCTTAGACATAACACGCAATTGAAGAAATTGTGACATGTGGCCTTTAATTGAATTTTTGACTATGATGACGTCATTAAAATGAAAATTAATGTGTATTATTCTTGTAGACGATTGCCTGAACTACAACATATCCAAATTTGGGAGAAAAATGATCAACATTTACAGAGATACGCTCAATTTTCCAAAAATATGCTGACGTCATAATATGCAAATTCGTATTTTGAGTTTCAAGGCCATTATGATGACGTCCTGATGTACTTGATGGCCAAATGAGACATGAAATCATATATCCGACCCATACTCTATCTAAATATGGAAAAAGTTTGAGGGTTCCGGTGCATCCAAAAGAGCTATCACGGATTTTGTATAGGCATGTTTTTGTCCATATATGCTATGTATTACAAGAGCTCGCGCGCACGGACATTTAACTTGAATGGACGCTCATTCCCTTATTAATGGTCATAAAGAGATAAGCATGGTATCAAATTATTCGAAAAAGAATAAGGAATATCGTGTCAAAAAAAAATCTAGGAGGAATTATTTTGCGTTCGGCCGTGACGAACGAAAACGCGCGCGCATGCGCGTGTGCGCGACTTTTTATGAAATGCTAATGCTAATAATGGCGTACGCGCGCGTTTTTGACCTGAAATTGACCGGACGGATATTGACCTTGATCATGATAAATATGAATGGGAAATGACTTTCCGTTATGAAGATATGATCATGAGTTGATTTTCACAAAATGGCGCCTAGATGACGTCATCAGTCATGGTCAAGGTTGAAAACCTTATTTTGCTTTGTCCTTATGTCTATACATATGTGTGTCAAATTTCAAGGCATTTGATTGAGCCATTTTTAAGTTATCGTGCTAACAAAAAAGTGCTTGGAAATAAGAAAACGTAAGGTGGTCTGTATTATATACAGCCCACCTGATAATACACAGCAGTGATCGAGGGCATATAGTAAGAATTACCAACACAGGTACCTTTGGAACAGTCTAACACGCCCGAGGCAATATCCGAGGGTGTTCGGACTGTTTCGAATTTCATTTTACTAATGCCCGAACAAAATGATGTGTATTATTTGTTTTATAAGATGATGTCTTTATTTGTTTTATAAAATGATGTTTATAACATGATTTTTACTAATGATCGACCGGTCATTAGTAAAATTACGTGTTAGGCAAAATAAATGCCTGGTCACGTGTACGCTCTCAACCAATCATTTAATTTGGATCCGCTTCACCATCTTATAAATCGCAATTATCCTTAATTTTATATAATCAAGGCTATCTAGTATGCCAGCTATTGACTGTGGGGTGAATAATATAAAATGACCGCTAGGAAGTTTTCCTCGTGATCATATTTCACCTCAGGGCTGAATAAATGGGTTACAATATTATTGTGACCCTGTTATATATTTTTCACCAAATACAATTTTATCTTCTCAGCTATGATTTTCCCCCATTGAAAGGTAGAGGTTTTTTTAATTGAATTAAAAAATTCTTTCCAACTAAAGCTTGGTGTGTGATATATGTATAACTTTGCCTGGTACGTCACATTTTCAAGAAAAAGAAAATGGCTGCGCCCATGTCATGCTAAAAGCCTCTTTAATGCATTTAAAAAAGGAGCTAAAGCCTGGGTAATAATATCCAAAGTCCTTTGTAAGCGCATAGAGACGTTATATCGTAATATGATATGCCCTATATAAGAACGATATATTATCCTTATTGTTTGTTCAATGCTAGTTTGTTCCTTTTCCCGACGTTTTGTGTACAAACAGTGTTGACAGAGTACACCTGTTTTGTTTAATTAAATTTTATTTACTTTGAAACTTATTTTTATCGTTATAATGTGAGTGCTTGATAATCTGAGTGTTTGCTGATCTTTATGACAGTCACAGTGACATGTACCTTATTACTAGATAAAAAGAATTAATATAATTTTGGGGGGCTTATCAGACACTTTTTTTAGTGTTATGCGTCTAGCCTGTCGAGAAAATCGACCTTTGTAACAAGTTGATTGGTGGATTAATTAAAGTACGAAAGAAAGATGGAAAGACAAAATATTAAAAATTAAACATTCTAAGAAATAAGTCGATGAAATTGTGAAAAAATTAGACCATAAAACATTAAAAAAAGGTTGTCAGTGTTTGAAACTGAGATAACGAGATGTATATTGGGTTGATCTCAAGATGGCGGATCAGTCAACTGACAGAGACGTATATCGGGGAATATCTCTCAACACTATAGTGAATTTCAATTTCTTTCCTTGAAGCTGTACATGAGATTGTTCATGGGTGTTATATCCATGGCAATTGGCATGTATCAGTTAGGAGACTGTCCTCCTTTTGCTCTGTGATTATTGTATCAATTTTGTATATCCTGTTACTCCTGTGAAAGGACAATTTGGAGTCAACTTTAGTGGATTTCTTGGTAGCTGTTGAGTTCTTATAAAAGAGGTCTTCTGACTTTCAACTTTAACTTTACGTACAACTTCTGGATCAGTTTGACATTTCAGTCCCATGCCTTAATTCTGTTTTATGTATATTTTTCTACAATTCCTGTCAATAAGTCACACTCGAAATGCCATGCCTCTGACAAGGAACAGAAAGAACAAGATGCCGGGACACTTTCTGCCAAGCTCGAAAACACAAGGCCGCATTCCAACGGCCAAACAACCTTTTACTAGTTTGCAGGCACAAACCCTGGTCAGTCGTAAAAGAGAGTCTGCACTATAAGACTACCATAGGCCATGTACTATAGCTGCTCCTGACACAGGTAGCTGGGCTAGGCTTCTCTCAAGGCATAATGATTTTTTTTATAAAGTGTCAAATTAGGGTCTGTGCTTGCAGACTAACCTTTTACTGCCCACGTGGGAGTCGACCAGGCAGTGAAGGAGAAGAGAGGAATGGCAGCTGTGGAGGAAACCAGCTCTAAACTGGGGGCTCAAGTGAGGCGAGTGCTGGGATCCAGCTCAAACTTGATGGGCTGTTGGAAGAGCTTAGGGGGATAAGAGTGAGCCTGGTGATGACATCGCCCAGCTTGTTGTGACTGCGGTCTCCACCGCCGTTAAAGCTGCACTCCCCACTATCATTCAGGCGGTGCGAGAAGCCTGCCTTTCCAGATTTAAGGAGGCAGTCAACCCGCACCTGCTGCGTCTGCAGTTTAAGCAGGACGAGATTATGCAAAAGCAGAGGAGGGACAACCTGCGGCTGACTGGCCTAGCTGGAGGAGAACGAGGAGGAGTCAGAGGATGCTCTTGCGGAGAGGGTGTACGTGTAAAGTCGCCAATGAGGTCGGTGTCGACATCCAGCCGACCGACATTTCTTCGTGCCATCGGCTCGGGAAGAGGAGAGAAGGAGGGAGGAGCAGGCAGGCCATCGTCCGATTTGTTTCGCGGAGAAAGCGAGACCGTCTCTACGATGGACGGTTCCGGTTGAAGGGGAAGGATGGTATGAGAGGGGTCTTTATCAAAGAAGATCTCACATCACTAAAATTCTCTGTCTTGATGAGAGCTAAGGATCAGGTCCCAAGCGGTGAATACGGAAGCATCTTCTGCAAACTGCAAGATGATGCCTACAAGGTCATCCGGAGCCCGGATGATCTCTTTGAACTCGGAGTGGACAATGTCCAATACGGCGATTTTAAGCTCCATTTCCTTGCCTAGTATGTTTAACTCAATTTTGAGGCTATGTTAGATTTCCCAATACTTCATTATGTTATTAAATAATCAATATGAGAACAACCTCTTCTCAAAACATATAGTTTTGATAATAATATGCAGTCTAAATTTGTAACTCTTTTAGTGTTACTCATGTTAATATTACGTCTCTAACTAGAAATATCGGAGAATTAAGTTTCCTTTATGAATATAGCCTTGCCTCTAAATTTGATGTGATAGCCCTGTCAGAGGTATGGAACGCACATATTTTTGTATACAGACTGTTTTTTTTTTCTTGCCTTTGTTCATTATATATCCCCTCACTTTCCTACTTTATTTCTCCTTCACTCCCTGCTATTGCATTTCAACATGGATTTTATTTCTCAAGCTGTCTCCTTTCCCTTGGAATCTAAGTACATTGGTGCTTTATATATATTTATGTGTATTTCCTATCCTCTCTATCTCATGTCAGTTGGCTACCTGAAGAATTACGAACCGCAGTTTCACAGTACAATATCTATTTTCTTACTCTCTCAATATGGTCGAAACTAAACATGATATATGCAGTTTTTTGGAATCCAATGCAAGTACCTTGCAACAATATGATGAAAATAATGACCAAATTACAATAAATTGTAATTATTGTACCGAAAATCAATTCTTTCATATGGTCTGTGGTTCAGAGAGTAATGAACTTGCTTTAATTCACCTGAATATTCGTAGTATGTGTAAGAATTTTGACAATTTCATTGTTTTCACCAAGCGTATTAGTTCAGGATTCACAGCAATAGGTGTTACTGAGACCCGGTTTCCTACTGAACTCGATACTAGCTTATATTTAATTCCTGGTTATAATTTGGTTTATAATAATAGACGAGATAAAAGAGGTGGACAGGTGGCTTTATACATTTCATCTGTGATGGATTACCAAATATGTCATGAGCTTATCATTATGAATGATGTGTTAGAAACTACTTGTTGATGTTTTCATACCAGGAAAACGTAATGTTGTTTTAGGTGTCGTTTATAGGCCGCCATAGAGTAATCTAAATCTCTTTATAGATGAAGTACACAATATTCTGTCAAATCCACTACTTAATAACTAGACAATTTTTCTTATGGGTGATTATAATCTCAAATGCTCACTTGCA